>VWZX01000869.1:161486-683643 GCA_013399015.1 Galbula dea | reverse complement strand
TGCAGAGCCTGCCTACCCTCAAGCAGATCGACACTCCCACCCAGCTTAGTGTCATCTGCAAACTTACTAAGGGTGCACTCTATTCCCTCATCCAAGTCATCAATAAAGATGTTGAACAGGAGAGGCCCCAGCACTGAACACTGAAGGACACTGCTTGTGACCAGCCGCCAACCAGACTTGACTCCATTGAGCACAACCCTCTGGACTCGGCCATCCAACCAATTTTTGAGCCAGCCAAGGGTGTGCTCATCCAAGCCAAGAGCAGCCATCTTCTCTAGGAGAATGCTGTGGGAAACTGTGTCAAACGCCTTGCTAAAGTCAAGGTAGACGACATCCACAGCCCTTCCTTCATCTAATAAGCTAGTTACCCCATCATAGAAGGAGATGAGGTTAGTCAGACAGGACCTCCCTTTTGTGAAGCCATGCTGACTGGACCCGATCCCCCAGCAGCTCTGCAAGTGCGGCAGAAGTGTACTCAGGATGATCTGCTCCATCAGCTTTCCTGGCACAGAAGTCAGACTGACAGGCCTGTAATTTCCTGGATCATCCTTCCTTCCCTTCTTATATATGGGGGTAACATTGGCTGATTTCCAGTCTGATTTCCTAACTTTTTTGGAGCACCTGGCACTGGACTGAAATATCAATAATTTGTATGTCACTGGTGGTTAAAGAAAGCTCTCTCTTTCTGATTTATACTAATGTACAACGTGTTTGTACCTAGATAAACCTCCAGGCAAAGTTAGCTAAACAATGTGCAAGAATGGGCTGAGAACTAAAAAACAAAACCAAAAACAAATCAGCAATTCAATTGCTTTGAGTCCTCTTTGCTGCGTTTGCACTCTTCTTCATTCCCATGAATATTGTAATGAATGAGTTGACTCATAAGAGTGCTTGTGGAAACAGTATTTTTAAATGGAGGACAGATATATTTTCAGAGAGCATATATAACACTTATAAATGGGAGTACCCTACCCAACAAAGCACTCCTCCACCAACGTGGAAGCAGAAATGAGGTCATGTGATTTGTTTGTTCAGACAAAACTAGCCCAGGCAACTGCAGACTGGTGGTGAAGAAGCTGCAGAACGAAAAATATTAGTATAAATTATTCATCGTGGATCATTTTGAATAATGAACAAATCTGAAAAAATAATGACCCATTCACACACTATCCACATGGAGAAAAAAGAAGTTAAAATTGATAAAATTCTTTGTTACAAATTATTTACTCTGCTCTGGGTGTTGGCATAACAGACTCTGAAGCCTGACAGTGCCAGAATAATTAAAATATTAAAATGGGTCCATTTTAATCTTTGATCACATATCTAGATCACGTTGCAGAAATGTCATGTTTACTCATGACTCATAATGAAGAAATGTAGAAATGTCATTATTAGAAACCCTGTTTTTACTGCATCACATATCAAAATTCACAGGCAAACCATTACATTTCCTTTTTCACTTTGCAAGCATTTGTTTCCTGGAGGAGCTGAGGCCCACATTTTCAAAACCAGAGGACCTCCTTACACAGGAAATCTGAGCCACCAGATGGCTTTCATTTTCCTGCCACCCACCACCCAATATTTGGGATGGCTCCAAACTTGCTGCCAGATTCCCACTTCTCCCCTTTTGCTCTAGAAGCCTGGCTCCCAATTTTATTGCACCCAGAGACTATTTATGATCTTGTAGCATATATTACGAAAGAAATGATTAAAAACTTACCGCATCACAGTAGTCTTCTGTTGATAAAGAGAAAAATTGCCTTCTTCAGCCCAGTTTGACTGCCCTGAGGAATGAGATCAAGTGCAGGCAATTCAACACAAGTGGACCCAAGGACCTGTTGCAATTAGTGGCAATGCCTGCACTGATAGAAGCATCAACACTTTCCATTTGGAGCAGTATGGCTGAGATCAGCATAATGATGAGGTCAGGATGAAGAAGGCCATGGCCATTTGCCTCAAGACCCAAAAGAACAGCCCCTAATTAAGAGAAATTATCGACTCTGCTGAAAGTCCTTTTAGTCCAAAGGGTTTCTCTTGCTATTCCACTAGTCCATTTGCTGAGATGAAAGAGCAAAGACATTGCTCAGGATCAAAAGATGTAAATAAAACCAAGATAACAGGAAAAAAGGGGAGAAAATCCCCAAACAACTAAAATTAGGCATGCTTAGGAGAAAGGAAGCAGTAGGTGTTTGAACACCAGCACATCTGTTTAGAAAATACTCCTTTAAGTCCAGATTAAGTATACAATTCTGAAGCCTGAATTTTCCAAGTAATGATTTCTACTGCATATAGGTCAGAAATAAGCTAAAAAAAAATTATTAAGAAAAGCTTTAGTTTCAGATGAAGGTTAGTTTTTCCTTGTGTTTTCCATTTCACAACTGAATTTTTGCACAAAGTGCCTTATATTTTGGGACTCTTTGCAGTGGCAAAATAAAAAGCTGGAATACGTAAAAACAAGCCCCAGCTACTGTAAGGATATAGCTGAGGAGATCTGATGGAAATACCTAGAAGTAGAGGACTTTACCCTTTATGGAGAGAATAGGAAAGCATAAGATCAGTTACCCTGCTGTAAGTTTTTTTGGGTTTTGATTGTTTTTTAATGAAGTTTCCCAAGGGGTCACCCAGCAAAGAAGCATGTTGTGATGAACTGTCACATTTGTTATTATGGAACTAAAATGAAGCTATGAAGCTGAGTCTTGGAAAGTTTCTAACTGGCTAGGGATACCAATAATTGTTAGCTTTGAAAAGAAAAGGAACTGCACAATCCACTTGCTACTTTTTAATCCCAAACTGGCTGAATTTTGCTTTATTTTCTATTGGCAGGAACTAGACCTATGTATCTATCAGCCTCAGTGTTTCCTCAGATTCTTCTCTTTCTGACTTCCCAAAAGCAAGTAAAAGCATACTTCTGCTTTGTAGTTAAAAGCTGAAGCAATCACAACAAAAACAAAACAAACAGTAATTTTAAATCTGTAACACATTTCTCCCACAAAATTTGGCTTCCTGTGTTTGTGAGGATTTTGTGTGATAATGATTCTTGATAATGTGAAATCAGTCATTGATATTAATGATTAATGTTCTTTAATTACTGAGAAAGGTAAAATTATATTAACTGGAAAGTGACTGTTGAGCTTCTACTATTGTCATCATCTTTCCACTGAGTTTGTGAGGTAGACTTAGATTTGTTATTATTTACAAGAACCCTGGCTAGCACCCAATATGACAGCAAAAAGTTCCCATTTCTATTATAGTTGGCAAAAGGGAGTTCTTTCTTATGATAATAATTCACATAAGTGTCCTGGCTGAAAAGTGAAATTTTTTGGCCTTTTATAAAGCTGGCAAGACATCAAGTTTTGCTACTTTTGCTTTCTGCAAGAAATAGTCCTCACAGCTCCACTCAATGATAATTTGTGGCTTCTTACCAGAAAGCTAGATCTGTGTCACTTGTACAAAGGTCAGTGAATTCCAGCTCTAAAACATCTCCAGGAATACAAGTCTGGCAGGGGAGATGGTATTGTGCCAGATTCCATTCTCTTACAGTTCATTACTACAGTTTATTCAAGGACTGATGTGATGCAAACAGTAAAACTAGTTCAGCTTTTCATAGGCTCACTTTTCTTTATATCTCTTTTCCTTGGTTTCAAGCAATCAGTGACCCATCAGTTGTAGGACATGTGCAACATGCTAACACACCTGACACTTTGTTGGTATACTTGATGTAACATTTAATGTCGTGTAAATCTTTGTAATAATCTTGGCCTGCTTGCTGCATAAGAGGAAAGCTGTCTATGTGTTCACTCTAGTTCTAGAGATGCAGAAATAGGAGGGGGAATGCTGAGCATGTTTTTCTCATGTAATATTCTAAAATGTTTTTAACAGGCTCCAATTCTGATTAAATGAGATATTTACTTTTAGGCTTTCGTTACTATTAGAAGAGCTTTTTGAAGTGACTGTAGCTGGTTTCATGAACACATTGATTGTCTACTACTACTGACCTTGTCTGGTAACACTTTAGTTTAAATGTCCATTACTATTTACATTAAGTAATGGTTAATTACAGTGGGATTCCTGGGCAAGTGCATAAGACAAGCCATACGAACATCAAATGAGTGCATTAATGATTGGTGTTATCACAGTGAATAGCAAATGATTTAATAATGACTGGGGAGGTAATACATAATGGAAAGAGTTGTTCCCTACTTGATATACTCACCACAGAACTAGAACTCATTCCTGAACATCATTCAGAAACTGCAACATAGCCTGTAGGCCTTTCTGCCAGTCCTGCAGGGAACCTACACCAGTCAGTCCACACCCTCACAGAGCAAGACATCACAAAATCACAGAATATTAGGAGCTGGAAGGATCCTCGAAAGATCATCTAGTTCAACACCCCTGCCAGAGCAGGATTCGCTGGACCAGGTCACACAGAAATATGCTAAATATAACAGGCCAGGGATTCCTCTTGACTTAGGAGCAAAGCAGACTAGTACAGCTCAGTTCATACCTACCTGGTTGCACTGTCCTCAGTGGGTTTTCTTTTTGTTAAGACAAGGTGTAGGTTAGGTAAAATCATGATTTATATGATTTGGAGTATGCAAGGGCTGCTATCGAGGGCTGTGTTGGAATTTATTTTTTGTTGCTCATTGTTATTAATTGCTGGTATGGCCCAAAGCATTATAGCTTATACTCAATGCTATAGAGTATGTACGGTTCACAACTTCATTTGGGCCACTGTATTTGAATCAATACTCACCGTTGACTGCAGGAGGAAATACTTGAACTAGAAGGAGCTGAAAAAAATGTGTTTCTGGGCCCAGTTATCTAGTAATGTCAGTTATCACAGCCTTTCTACTCCAGTCTGGCATATTTTTTGTAGGACGTTCATCAGAATAGCATCTGAGGTCCACAGTGATAAACTCGTGTAACATCTGTCATGTGTTTCTTCTTTTCTTCAGGAGACTTTGCTCTTGCCAGCACACCATAAAATGAGCTCCAGTGCTGCGAAGCAGGACAGATCTTCAGGGAGTTATGTAATATTTTAATAAGTGATGGGAGTATATAAGATTTGCTGACATTTGATGCCCATGTAGAACATGTCCATACAGAACTAAAGCTGATATTTTTGTTTCAAATTATGTGGAAGCTTTGTTTAGTCCTGGGAAACAAAGGAGCTTTCCATATGACTGATGAAAATAGAATTTCAAAATACTACAATCTAACTATCCAAGCAAAACACCAGCTTCTATTCCAGTGCATTTGGAAGAATAAATAGAGCAGGTGAGAGACCTGATACTTTGAAGTCATTTAGAGTCTTTTCTTTGCATGAAGCTCTATGTGAAGGGTGAAGTGCTGCACAACATACCCAGGAATTCATTGTTTTAGGAGAAATGCCAAGCACTAGTAGGCACTGACAAGTGAAGTGGCCTGTAGCAAAGTGGTGAGTGTCCCTGGCACTGGATGTCTTGGTGGCAAAGACTGTACGTTTGCCAATTTTTCATTCAAAGAACGTATTGACAAAATAATCTGATAGGTCTCTTCCCTCTTTAATTTCTGTGATTTAAGAGGAGGAGTCTGTGTTTAGCAACCAGTGGGGTCCAGCTCCACAGGAATGAAGACATTAAATGCAATGCTTCTGATAACTACAAATTACTCTGTGACTACTGTAGTGCCTGGGACTTTCTGGCGACCCACCGTGAGAGCTAATGAAGATGCCCTTTTATAAAGCGCAGGATTCCTGGCAGTTATTTTTAATGGGTCATGCTGTGTTAGAAAATCATGCCTGCAAGATTCCCTGGAGTGGCAGTTGGGATGATATTACTTTCAATGAATCACAGCAGCCACCATAAGGGTAGGGCAGTAGCTATGGCAGCAACACTGAGCAATGGCGCAGCATCAAATGAATGGCTCAGCTGGTGACATCTGGCCACTCTGATCATAACAAATCTGCAGTGCACAATACTCCAAAGAGTCCATCCTTTGAGAAGATATGTTAAAATGAGGTGTCTTTTCCTGTTTGTGTTGGGTGACTATTCAGGCAGGGACTATTAAAAAATGAGTGAAGTAATGGATAAAATTTGGGCTTCTTGGTTCAGGTCTCCTTGGTAAACAATTACTTTGCCGCTTATCATCTCTGAATTTGGTTATGAAAGAAAGATATTACCTTTGGGAGATGCTCAGAGTAGGAAAAAAGATGCTGCTGTGAGCATGAAGACCCTGGAAAGTGTAGGTAGACACCAAACAAGGTTTTCAATGACTTGCAACTTTCTCTCTCAATGCTGTGATTTTGCAAATATAAATAAGTTGATGTTGGGTATTGCATTCAAAGCATGAAATATCTTTACTAATTTCCTGCCTCACTGGTCACTTCATTGTATCAAGGAACATAACTTTTTTACATATGTTTGCACAGTGCCTTCTATGACAGCAAATTTTCTTCGTAATACTCAAGGCATTGCAAAGGCAAGAGGTGGAACAGCCTGTGACAAATAATGAGAGTGAAATGCCAGCCTTAGAAGGGGCTTTGCTTTCCCTATACCAAGCATGTTAAAAAGCCATCTGCTTACTTGAAATGGCCACAACACATGGTGCTCTTCCCCAATCCAATATGTGTTGCAAATTGTAGGCACATTGATCCAGTTAAGGATACAGTGTCTGCCTTAACTTTGGATCTTCTTGCTGTTGTCAGTAGGAGCCTCATCCTTAAACTTAGCTCTTGTGTGTGTTAATTATTTCCTTTTCATGTCCAGCTGGCAGAGTGTTTCAGCACCTTAAGTTGCTCAATTTGATCTTTGTGCTCAGGAACAAGGTAATTAAGCAAGATACGATTTAAGGAAATGTATTTGCCTTGACTTGTTGCAAGTCTTCAGACAGCCTTCCATCCTAAATCATTTGATGTAAGATCCTCTGTGCAGTTTCCCACTTGACTGAGGGTTAGTTCAACAGGTCACAGAATTTGTAATTGATTCTCAGCATGTCTCTGTTGGCTTTATTACAATAATGAGGATCGTCTTTTTTCATCTCTGCTAATATGTTACCAAAACCATCAGCTTCTCAGTTTGGTGTCAGGATGACTTTGACAGGTTGTTAGCAACTATATGATGTACAGAACATCACAGAGATGTCTCAAACTGTGCTGCTGTGTATCTTAGAGAGCCTTAGGTGGTCATGCAATAAGTGAAAGCACTTCCAAGAAAAAGTTATACCAACAACTGAAAATATTCCTACAGACTTGATGTCCTAATGAAGAAGTTCTTTATGCCAGTTTGGGTTCTTGATCACTGAAGAATTCTATGTTTCGCAGGAATGCATGACATTGCAAGGTAGGTACACTGGATTTGCCACCAATTAAAAAGTCCAGGAAAACAAGTCTTTTCATCTCCTAAGGCTCTCTATTTTTTTTATAGGTCACACCTTAAGTTGTGTGTATCTTGAAAGATTTGTGAGCTTTTCAGATTGAAAATAGCAGACAAATAATAAGATGAAAGATATTAAGGCAGCTCTACTGGATTGCCTCTACTCCTTAATCTTCCAATTTGTCTGCAACACCCCTAAATTTGGGGAATAAAAAAACAAAGGCAAAGAAAAGCCATCTGCCTGTCAAGGTAAAAGTATCTACATCAAAGTTCGGCCTGTGTTTATGTGATCTCCAGATTTTGACTTTGGGTTCTGAAGTTATGTTGATGCTTTTGAGCTATTTCAAGGTAAAACTGGGATAATGTGCATAACAGAATGAAAAGAAGTCTAAACAACTGCTGGAGAAGCATGTCTGAGAAGTCTGGTTTGCAAAACCAAGAAAAAGTAAGCCCCTGTCATTTGAAAACAATGAAGCACAATACTTATGTCTTTATACACTGAAACAGTTTTTATGTACCCACTACTAATGAAATTAATTCAACAATGTAGTACTTTTATGGTCCATTTTATGACTAGGTAATTATATATTTTAGCTAGTCCAAATTAATTGCCATTTTACTGTTCTTTGGTGTAAAGGAAAAAAGGTATTTACCAGTGCACTGAGAAAGATTCTCAGTACTAACACAAACCTTGTCTCAGCCAGGGGAATGATGCAGAATAAAACTTTACTGTTAGAAATTAGAATAGAATTATAGAATCCTTTGCCTTGGAAGGGACCTTTCAAGTATGCAAGGACATCTTTAACTGGATCAGGTTGGTCAGATCCCTGTCCAACATGACTGTGAATGTTTCCAAGGATAGGGCATTCACTACCTCTCTGGAGAACCTGTGCCCATGTTTCATTACCCTCATGATAAAAAATTTCTTCCTTATATCTAGTCTAAATGTACCCTCCTTTAGTCTAAAACCATCACCCACTGTCCTGTTACAAGAGGCCTTGCTAAAAAGACTGTTGACACCTTTCTTATAGACACTCTTTAACTACTGAAAGGCCACAATAAAGTCTCCCTGGCACCTTCTCTTCTCCAGGGTGAACAATCCCAACTCTCTCAGCCTTTCTTCATAAGAGAAGTGTTCCAACTCTTTTCCATCTGCAGGAAAGTTTTAGCTATTTTTCTAGGGATATTTCTTTCTCAAAGCCACTCTAGGCATTCCTGCCACACACCATCCTTTGGAAAACAAGAGATTAGCTCGACTATGCTCCTCACATTCCACTCGGGGACAAAGTAAGTTAGTGAGACTGTTGGGCTCTCACGAAGGCAGAGACAGACAGCAAGCCTTGGGTGTAGATGTGTGTCCTGAATTCAGTAACACATACACATTGACCGTTAAGAGTTAAGACTGTTAAGACTGGCCAAGTTAGAGAACTATGGATTTGATGGGTGGACTGTTCAGTCGGTAAGGAATTGGCTGGATGGTCGCATCCAAAGGGTAGTAGTCAATGGCTCAAAATCCAGATGGAGACCAGTGACAAGTGGTGTCCCTCAGGGTTCTGCACTGGGACCTGTCCTATTTAATATTTTTATAAATGATATCGACAGCGGGATTGAGTGCACCATCAGCAAGTTTGCTGATGACACTAAGTTGGGTGGTGCTATTGATAAGCTGGAGGGGCGGGATGCCATCCAGAGGGACCTGGACAGGCTGGACAGGTGGGCCCAGATGAACCTCATGAGGTTCAACAAGATCAAGTGCAGGGTCCTGCATCTGGGGCAAAATAATCCCCACTATCAATACAGGCTGGGGGACGAGGAGCTGGAGAGCAGCCCTGCAGAAAAGGACTTGGGGGTGTTGGTTGATGAGAAGCTGGACATGAGCAAGCAGTGCGCGCTGGCGGCCCAGAAGGCAAATCGCATCCTGGGCTGCATCAAGAGAAGCGTGACCAGCAGATCGAGAGAGGTGATTCTGCCACTGTACTCTGCTCTGGTGAGACCTCATCTGGAGTACTGTGTCCAGCTCTGGAGCCCTCAACACAGGAAGGACGTAGACCTGCTGGAGCGGGTCCAAAGGAGGGCTACTAAAATGATCAAGGGGCTGGAACACCTCTCCTATGAGGATAGGCTGAGAGAGCTGGGATTGTTCAGTCTCGAGAAGAAAAGGCTTTGGGGGGACCTAATAGTCACCTTCCAGTACCTGAAGGGGTCATACAGAAAGTCTGGGGAGGGCCTGTTTACAAAGGCCTGTAGTGATAGGACAAAGGGTAATGGGTTTAAATTAGGGAAGAGCAGGTTTAGATTGGATATTAGGAAAAAGTTCCTTACCATGAGAGTGGTGGAACATTGGAACAGGTTGCCCAGGCAGGTGGTTGAGGCCCCATCCCAGGAGGTGTTCAAGGCGAGGCTGGACAGGGTGCTTGGCAACCTGGTTTAGTTGAAGATTGCCTACTCACTGTAGGGGGTTGGACTAGATGACCTCTAAGGTCCCTTCCAATCCTGATAATTCTATGATTCTATGAAGAGTTGATGAACATTTTGTGCCATATAATTAAGTATGTACATAAGTGTTGAACTGACAAGCCGGATCAAGTCCCAAAGCCATGAAAAGTGAAAATATTTCACTGAAAAATATTACTGAATCCTTACCATCTACATGAAACTCTCCCACATGTGACCTGAGGGGAGTGAAGCACCTGTATTTTATCTATCTATCAGTGGCAGCAGCCTGACAGTTAGTCTTTTTTTCCCAGGAGGCTGCTTAGGTAAAAGCATACTCAAACAGTTTTACACCCAGTCTAATATTGTAACACATAAACTGGATGAGAGGAAAAAGAAAGAAGCAGAAGATTATCTCCTGTCAGTAGAGATTCAAATGGAAGGAAAAAAAAGAATCACATTGGGTATTTCAGGATCACAGATAACTAAATAAGAAAAAAATATTATGTCTTCTGAGTTGTTTTCCTGCCACTGAGGGATTGTTACTCCAGATGACTCTTGCATTGTTTTGCTAGCCATGTCGATAGCTTGGACTGATTTTGAGAGATTAAGTTGCAACACAGCTCTTTTGTTTTTTCACCCAAGTGTAAGCATCTTTAGTCTTCTAAACATTATGGAAGTATTTTAAGCTAGTGAGTAGCTATGAATATTACAAAAGAGAAAGAAAACCCACCTGTGGCATCAGGAAGAAGCCACATGGAACCCCACACCCACACTCTCTGGAGCAACTTGGCTACTGGTGATGCAGGACCACATTGTCATTGGTCTTGTAACTGCAGCCCCATTTTGTGATGCATTGCTCTCTGCGATATTGTCTTAAATGAAAAGCCTCAGTAAGAACAACACAGTTTTCAAAATACTTCCCAATTTATGTCAAATAATTTATCTTAAATCTGAAATGGTTTCAGAGTTTTTCTCCCTGGTCCCTTAAATCTGAAGGTAGGTTTTGACAGGGAACTTGCCATTTCCTTATCATTCCTGTCCACCTCTCAGTTACTTTGTTGGTCACAGTAGCATTTAATTTCTATGCACTTTTTCCTTATTAAAGAGAAAAAACAATGCTATGACTACCTTTGGCATTCTACATACAGGACTGGAAGTACAGTATTTAAAAGATCCATGATATTTTGATTTGCAGCTGCATGCAGAGGGAAAAAAATAGACTATTTTAAGCTACTGAAGCAGTTGCTCTTGGTGTTTCAGCTCACCATTATTCTCTCTCCTTCAGCAAAGTCTAGTCAGCCACCATCCCAAGAAAGGCGGTGCCAGCTTCAGGAAGAGCTATTCTCTGTTAAGTTTTCAGATCTCAAAGGGAGGTGGAAAACTTCACATTCTCCCAGCAGGAGAGCAGGGACTCAGTGTAGGTGTAAATCTCTGGCAGCTGATTGTTGGAGCCCACAAGCTGTACTTTGTAAATAATTCACTCAGGCACAGAAAAATCTGCATATGAGGATGAAATGTCATTTATAACTCATAAGATATTGGCTTGGCTGAGAACAAGTATCCAGCTCCTTCAACTCATTAAGTACCACTAAGGAAGAACGAATACAGTTAATATAAAATAAACTCTGTTTTTGGCTTGTAACTAACAGAGAATAGCTAACAATAACCAAGACGAAAATTAAATTCCCTAGGAGAGAAGGAAGAAGACACGGTGTTTCTCAAGTCAGTCAGTTCAGTATAAATTTTACAGCTTCTTTATCATTAACTCTGTCAGAACCTCATCCTTCACATTATCAGTACAGTTGGGCTTATAAGGAGGCACTTAGCTGGAGATAAGGTGTTGGAAGGTGCTGGAAGTGTTTCCCTTTGTGTATTTTGTAACCTGGAGTGATTTGCTGAGAGAAAAGATAATGTACTCAAACAGATCACCCCTTACTGAAATTCTGTGTTATCAGAGACAAGATAACTGATATAATCTCTTGCTTTATTACATTATTAGCATCCTAAAACCCTGTCTCTAATATTCTGGTTTTCCAGATGCTTATAATTTAGCCAGACTTCAGTAATTTACTTGAAACGATTCACAGCACTCCATGCTGAATGTTGGAAAACTGTTCACTAAAACCTTCAAGTGAATCTTTGGGTTTGTGGAACAGAAGTAGGAAAAAGGTTTGCACTGTCTGTGTTGAAAAGTCTGGGGAAACTGAAGAGGAAGATGAATGGATGGTTGAGAAGGTGTGGGGTAGGAAACCAAGACTGAGAACTGAAGTAGGGTGTAGACTTGATATTACTTGTTACCTCATATCTAAATTAAGAATGTTTGTTATCAGTGTTCACTCCAAATGGAATAGAGCCTTCAAAATCGAGAGATTTCATCTCTCTTACTTGTGCAAGCTACACCATCTGAGTTCTGCTTTTACAATGAGTCTGCTGTTTTTTAATCCCTGCTTTTCCACTAATTACGCTTTGTCCTCCTGCCATCTTCATTGAAAATGGAGGCAAAGCTATTAATATAGTTTGGGCCATTGGTATGTCATCATTCTCACTCTATAGTAGTTCCATTTCTTCATTCAGTGTTCTCTTCTTATTTAGACAGCTGAGGAAATGGCTGCTATTTTTTTAATCTCCTTTGCAAGGTTTAACTCAGTTTAATTTTCCAGAAGATTTTCCTTTTGGGGGGTGTTTCACTTTGTCTCTGTATTTCCTGCCTAAGGAAATAACTTCCTTTACTCTTCATACCCTTTTCTTCCTTAGGTTTTTGGTGGTGTTTTTTTTTGCTTTGTTTTTTTGTTTGCTTGTTTGGGGTTTTTCTGAGACCCAGCTTCCTTGTAAATAACATAGTTTGAGGTGTTTTCTCATTCGGGTTAGTCTGGGGCTTTTCCTTGCTATCTCCTTTCATTTTGGAATCTAAGTGCTCTGCTATTCAGGTGACTTTCTTAAGTAGCTTCATTAATCTCTGAGCACTTGCATTTTTCTGCTGAAAGTATCTGAAAGATAACTCACTTTGAGTGTCTTTGCTAATGAAAACATCCTTGATCTGACAATACTCTTGGTGCTAAAGATAGACAATAGATTCTTCACTCCATTCCCAAGCCCCAACATACCTGACACTCCCTGGCATGCAGTTTACTCTTCCTGTTTCTAGATCACCTTATGAGAGGGGTTTCCTAATTATCCTTCACAGTCAGACAGACCTGCTACTTCATGTGAACCTTAGCTCACTTCCTTCTTTCTGAGTGCAACTCTTCTTTCTTAACTTCTTCTTAATGTTTACTGCACATCATTCTTGCTCCTTTTTCTGCTCTGGTTCACAGAATCACAGAATCACAGAATCTTAGGAGCTGCAAGGGACCTCGTAAGATCATCTAGTCCAACCCCCCTGCCAGAGCAGGATTCCCTAGACCAGGCCACACAGAAGCGTGTCCAGATGGGTTTTGAATATCTCCATAGAAGGAGACTCCACAACCTCTCTGGGCAGTCTGTTCCAGTGCTCTGGCACCTGAACTGGGAAAAAATTTCTACGTGTATTCACACAGAATCTCCTATGCTTCAGCTTACAGCCATTGCCTCTTGTCCTGTCACTGGGCTTCACTGAGAAGAGCCTGACCCCATCCTCCTGACACACACCCTTCACATATTTAAAAGCATAGATGAGGCCACCCCTTAGTCTCCTCCAAGCTAAAGAGACCCAGCTCCCTCANTCTCCCTGCCCAACTCTCCAGCCTGTCTAAGTCTCCTTGAATGGCAGCACAACCCTCCGATGTGTCAGCCACTCCACCCAGTTTAGTGTCATCAGCAAACTTGCTGAAAACACACTCTCTTCCCTCATCCAGGTCGTTAATGAATAGATTGAAAAGTACTGGTGCCAGTACCGACCCCTGAGAGACTCCACTAGACACAGGCCTCCAACTAGACTCCATCCCATTGACCACAACTCTCTGACTTCTGTCTTTCAACCAGTTCACAATCCACCCCACTACCCAATCAGCCAGACCACGCTTCCTCAGTTTAGTTGCAAGGATTCTGTGGGAGACAGTGTCAAACACGTTACTGAAATCAAGATACACCACATCCACTGCCCTACCCTCATGTGTCCACCTGGTTATGTCCTCATCAAAGGCTATCAGGTTGGTCAAACATGACTTCCTCTTGGTAAACCCATGCTGACTGCTCCCAATGACTCCCTTATCCTTACCTACTGTCTTCTCTTATTTTACAGCACAAAATTTTCTGCTTTCGTTCTTGGTGCCTTGTCTTATTTGTCTGTTTAGAACCTGTTTTTTATGAATTCTCTCAGGCAAAACTTCTTGCATCAATAAGTCATTGAAGTACACAAATGGCCAATATACATGTGCAATGTGCTGTTTGTGCAGCTGGCTGTTTTCACTCTCCCCTGCATTGCCCAAGCTGTTGTTAGAATTTAGCTTCTTCTTTTAGAGAAGGAAGAGATTACTCAACCTGCTCCACACCTATCTCCCATGAAAAAATAATTCCTTTTCTGATCCCCTGTTTCCCAGTTCCCAAGTTTAATGGCTGTCTAACTTGAAACCTTACATCTCAGGGAGCCCAGATTGATTATTTCTCAAATGTCAAGGGGGCAGAGGTGTCTGCTAATAGGTACAATGTTAACTCAAAAAGCTCACTCCATTTATGAGTTGTTGAGAGTAACTGTCCATAAACATGGAGAAGGGGAGATGTCCGGCTCTTATTGACACCACCAGTGAAAAGGAAATGAAAATCAAAGACGGCGATCAGGATTATATCCACACTCTTTCCATACTTTTTATGATTAAAGGTACCAAAGAGAGAGTGGACACTTACTACATTATACTGAAAGATTAGACAAGTTGGTCCCTGATTAAGAGGGCTGGAAATACATGATAGGTGAGCAAATAAACAAACGGGCCAAGATGAGGAGGAAGGATTAGGGTTTTCGTTAGATGGCAACCCCACTGGCACCAGGAGTCACAGGGAGATGTTATCTATTAGAAGAGCCAGACAGCAGCAATTTAGAAGTGGTGGTAACACATGGTGGGAGAATCAGACAGAAGAAAAAATGGCAAACCCGTACCCCTTTACTGGCAACAGAGAAAGAAGTAAATAAGTAAGTAAATAAATAAATAAATACCTTCTTTCCCCAGTCTCATATAAAGAACCAGTACTGAGAAGAAAACCTCTCTGATTAAGGTTTATTAGGACAGCAGCAAGATGAATGTGTCAACAATAACAAAAGGGGTTCAAGAGAAGAAGAAAAGCATATGAAATATATTAAGAGAACACAAAATATGGGAGAGAAAGTAGACTCATTAAGAAACAAGGTGGAAGATTAAATCCATGATGGTTCTAAAATAGGTAAACTACAGAAATGCTTTATAAAATCTGTTAAACAAGAAAAATAAGGGAAGGAGAAATGGATAATTAAGGGGCAATAACGATTTTGTCAAAGCTATTGATGAAAAGCAGGTAAGAGAATACTTAAAACATCTGAATATATATATAGATCAGCAGGTGTGCATGCATTTCAGAGTGTTAAGGGAATTAGCTAATGAACTTACAGAAACACTGGCAATTACTAACAGAAAGTTAGAGTGTGATGGGAATGTATCAGAAGTCTAAGGGAAAAAAAAGCAAAGGAAATACTGAACTTCTAAAAAGGAAGAAAGTAAAAAAATTCTGAAAACAACCAATCCAGTCTCTAAGCATTCAGTTTTGCTATCCTTGACAAAGTAATGGTATGTTCATTAAGATAAAAAGGGAACCATAAACAGAATTAACAGCAACTGTTTCTACAGAATAAATCATGACAGACAAACCTTACTGCTTTTTCAGATCAAGTTACGAAACTGGGCAAAAGAAGTAAAGAGAAGGTACTAGATTTGGACCATCCTGGAGCATGTAGTTTCAAGGCTTCCTAAAATCTTACTTTGAAGTATGAATTTATATATATATATTAATGTCAGCACTGTAAGACAAGAGTGAACTGAAGTACCATAAAATAAGGAAAACGATAAATCGAGGTGTTATTGGGAGCTGCCTCCAGTGGTGCTACACATGAATGTGAGCTAGGTCTAGTTTTATTTAATGTTTTTTATAATCACATGACAAAGAATGGAGGAGGATGAGGTGGAGAGTAGGAGACTGGGTTTCTGCAGGGTCTGCACTAAAGCAAAGTTGATAAGTGATAACAATAAATAATGTACTTGTAATTGTAAATGACAGGCTGGGTGATGGTATGTAGGTGAATGAAAATAAAACACCAAAATTCAGTGCAAGTCTTCAGATTGAGGACTGCTACATTCCAGCCTGGATGCAGAATGTGTCTGAGTAATATTAGATATAATTCAGGAAAGTAAAATGGGAAGTTATTTCAAAAGTAAATAAGAAAATGCTTCACTGTGAAGATCATGATCATTTCTTATAAGAAAAAAAAAAAAAAAAGATGAAGCCAATGCCTTTTGGTCTCCTCAAGAGTCCCTCTGACAAATTCCAGAAATAGTTTTCTCGTATATAGAGCTGTTGAGGTTGCATCAAAAGTACTGTGTACGGTTTGGGACATGTCAATCTCAGAATGCTGTGAAGAAATTTGGGAGAGTCCAGAGAAGAGTAATCCAAATGACTAAGAATCTCAGGAGACTAATTTATAAAGGACATTAAGTGAATTATATTTTGATTAGGAGTACATGTTAATGGTATGTAAGTAACGGAAGGACATAAACACCAAGTAGGGAACACAATAATCTAGAATGGAACCAGAGGTTTTGATAAGACAAAGATCAAAAGAGAATTTAGACAGGGTATCAAGAAACTTTCCTTCTCTGTGAGGGATTTTGATTCTGTATTTTCTCCTTGTTGCTTAAAGAATGGGCTTCATCAGAAAGGCAGAATGTTCTCACTTCTGTAACAGAATATAGGACTTCTCCACTTGCAGGGGAAGGATCTTGCAGTGAGTCTCTGCACCTTTAATTCCTCCTATCACAGCACAGAGGTGGGAGGCCACTGTTGCCAGGGAATTGGCCCCATGTTGTTTCCATTCCCCAAAGTACTCATCTGGCAGTGTTACCTTAACCCTGACTAATGAGTAGATCAGCCAGTAAAGGAACTCCCAGGGGTGACTGAATGTGTGAGGAGCTACATTAGCTGATCACTGCTGTCGTTAATTTCTTTAAAAAATAGAATGCAGTCTGCTGCTATTGTGTACATCTGCTGTTGGTGCTTGGCCATGATGGTACAGACAAAATCAAAAGACATCAAGGTACAAAATAACAAATGCAAAAGCTGGAGCCATATTTAATGAAAACACTGTAATAAGACACCTTTTTCAAACTCGTATCTGAGCATTTCATTTTGTCTTCCAAGATGTATCAGAAGGTTAAACAAACTTAAAAATTCAGAATTTAAAGTCTGCATGATCTGAAGAAATCATATTTTTAGGGAAGATATTCAGCTCCTACTGGGAGAAATAAGAATATTCCCACTGATTTGGGGTCAAAGCTTTAATCATTTCTGCCACTGTGTGTCCTACTGTACCTGGTTCTGAGGTACTGAAGTGTTTTTGTAATATACATATTCTAACAATCCACTTAGATTAAAAGGCTGATAGATGTCCTGTTTGAATTGAGATTAATCTCATAAAATTGGACTGTGAACAAAAGTGTGGTCTTAGGTTTCTAGTAAGAGCTGTGTGCTTGGAGTTAACTTTTATTTTTATCACCTATACTGGTAGCTGTGAAGCCAGATTTCCTTTTTATAAGTAAAGATACACAATGCAATCCAAAATTGGAATATTTCGTAGTAGAGCATGTCTCAAACATCTCCTTTGGGTTAATATTAGCGTAATTCCTATGTATTTATCAGTTTTGTATTGAAATGATGTTTTAATATTACTAAACCTTAATGACTACTCCATTGAGGAAGGAGGAGCTATAGGATGGCTCTTCCTTGGTGCATCTCCACAAATGCACATTCTAGTTCAGCCCAGATGCTCCCAGCACTCTGGGTAAGCTTAATCCTGCCACCTGCTAGGTCCCGTGCTACTTGCAGGCAGCTGGGCTAGGTCATTGGGAGGTATGTTGCTTTGGATACATAGCAGGGATTGACACCACGGCTGACTGAGAGTGCAGGTGTCTGCTTTCTAAACAGTGTATTAGGAATAGTATAATAGCCTTTTTTGGTTTTGTTGCCCCCCTCGTGTCTCATAGTTCTTAAAAAGGTCTCCTCTGCCTTAACCTTTCTTTGCTAATATATGTAGGCCATAGTTTCACTCAAAAAGAGAACTGACACTTTGCATTAAATTCTGAGGCTTGTTTTGTTTAACATTAATTATTGGTTGTTTGCAAGTGCTGAATATTGTGAACTTTGTAACATATGTATGGTGGTCCTTGTAATGCATCCAATTTGCAAACATCAGGCTCAGGGCAGTAGAAGATGGAAGAAAACAATTTTCCTGTGGACAGTTTCAGTCCTTACACCCTGAGATGGGAAAGGATCCTCCAAAAGTTTAGGCTGCGCTTGGACTATGGGCAGCATCCAGTCCATCATATTATGGCAGGTTGTCTTCTTGCTACAGTATGTCAGCCTCCTACTTGCCTGTTATTCCTGCTGCTGCTGTTCAAAAACACATCCAGTCCCAAAGAAACTCCTCAGAAAAGATGCCTGGATGTAGTACTATAAAAAGGATGTATATTCCAATTTAAATTATGCACAGATCATTCACCGAGGTAGCAACCATTCTTTTTCCCTTCCCCCAAGATAAGAGTGTAAATCACATCTTCTCAACAAGGCAGGTAGTGAGGATGACAAAATTCTTACATTCCTAAAGTGTTATTGGAGAAAAAATGTCACCTCCATGCATAATTGCATAACTTTACTACCTGTCATTTTCTATCAATCAAAAAATCGTTATACTTGAATTTGAGGACAAACATGTCTAATAAGATTTTAGATTGACAGCTGAACAGCTGTACTCAACCTTATTTTAACTTTATTTTTTGTTGTTGTTCACTAGATCAACATAGAGAGAATTGTACCAAAGTTAAGGGAAACGAATACTCAGATATATTAATCCCTCATGCACACTTTATCTCAAAAAAATAGAATTTCTTTCCCTGTAGGGTTTGTTAGTCAGCTCCCTTCAGTCTCGCCAGTGCTGCAGCGGGACTCTAATGTTTCTTCCTTTGTATTTCCAGTGCACTGTTGCCAGATTTTGTTCCAATTATCAGAGAAATGTGTTTGATGACATGAAACCATCACTAGTGCCCTCGGTGCAGCAGTGGTTCCTCCAATGTCACCCCACTTGCCCCTGACTTCCCTTCTCCTGGTGTAGGGCTCTGGCTTGATTATCCTTAGAATGGAAAGTCTGGTTCCCTACACAACACCTCACCCCAGCCTTCACCCCTTCTCCCCCTCCTCCCTGGGCTCTGTTGTTCAGTGTATGCAACATTCTTCAAATCTGTGCACCAGGGATTTATTCTCCTTCATTGGTGGTGACTAGAGGATCGTACTTGTTCTCCTTGCTGTGTTAAACAACAGCCTTTTTCCTTTCTCCACATACTGCTTTCTGCCTCTGTCCACCTCTACATCCTTCTTCTTAACCACCTCCTGGAAATCCCAGGAACATCTTCACACCACTGTTTTTCCTCCTTGATGTTGCTTGTGCTCTAGCTTGGTGTCCAATCCATTTTTTTTTTTTTTTTTACTTTTCTCAGACTTCTTATTCTTGAGTAGGTAACCAACAACCTGTTTCTCAGTTTTGGGTCTTCTTTGTGTTCTTTTCCAGTCAGATAAAGTACTCCTTAGATCTGGGATTCATCTTTGGTTGGAACTAACTCTAGTGCATTCATTGTGGTCTGGCTCTGCTGAACTCTTTCTAAGCCATCATAATCGTTCCAAGACAGGCTTTAAAATGACAATGAGTATGAGGATTTCTTTAATACAGATGCACAGAGGTAGATAGCTAATCTTGGCCATCTTCTGCAGTTTCTTTCTGTTCTGTGTGTGAAACCATCATTCCATACTTCTTAAAGAGGTACACCTGGATGAGGAGTAAAGTTAAGTAGAGGGTAGGGAACACTGGTTGCTTTTGGAGGAAAAACATGTTGCTACAACTTCACACAAAGTACATGATTATTTCCCATCAGAGGATCTCAAAGCATTCACCTTTGAGGTTAAACCTTACATTTCTCTAGCTCTGCAGAGATGCCTTGATGACCTTCCCACACTAACACTGCAAAAGCAGCTATTGCAGGGATGTCACTTTCTTCCATGAATATGTGAGTGAGCAATGATGAGGATCAAGTGAGATGCTGAGATACCCTGCTCCTAGTTGCCCAGTGTGCTGCAATGGAGCAGACACTCCAGGGACAGGTACTCCAGACTTTATATGATTGATCCACTTTGTTTCTCCCTTGCAGAAAGAAGCAAAGATCAGATGGGGTCTTTGTGCCTACAATTGCCATGAGTGTTTTGATAGAACAGGGGTAGAGATTCCTAAAGTTAATCTTCATTTAGCTAATTGACCCTGCAGAAACATTGATGCTCATGCAGCCTAGGCTTGGGTGTGAGCAACAAAAGCCTTCCTGAAAAGTGAACCACAAGTTCTTATTCTGTGCTCTGCTGTATGCTCTCTGTAGTTAGACGTAAACTGGGTATGCCTCTACATGTGGGTATCACATCCTTCATTGTAGTGAAGGTCCCAGAAATTCCTGGTCTGCTTCTGAAGGAACACACTGTATGCTATTTGTTACTCACTGCTTGTGGCAAAACCACAAATTAGTCTCTTGAGCTATCTCCTGGTGAAGTGTCAATACTGGGGCCATGTTTATGTTCTGAATTGTCTATTTCAGCCTTTCTGAGTTCCTGAAATTGTTCTTTCTAACTTAATGACAAATGAACAAGTATTTAAAAGAGCCTTCATAGCTGCAAGAATAACAAAGGAGCCAGATGTCAAAATGCTATCAGCCAAAGTCACAGTTATGTGCAACACACAGTTCCTATAGCAGGCACAATTAATTACAGGCAGAAAACTATGACTGCAAATGGGTGGTCATTAAAAAAAAAAGAAGATTGAAGTTAGACATTCTGAGCATTCATGCTATTATTTAAATTAACAATAAGTAGTAAACTTCTTTGTTTGCAGGATCTTTCACATTCAATCTCTTAAATCCCTTACAAACTGCAGTGGCCCTGTATCATAATATTCAGTGAAAGGAAAAATACTAAGAGTCATGGGAAAGTTTAAAACCATATTAGACTTGTTTAGTCCTGATATCATACACACTGCTCAGGCCAGAAATTTGAAATTTTCTCAGGGAGAAGAGGAGTCTTCTGACAGAACTGCAAGAGGGTATCTATTTTATTATTTCTTCTCTACTAAGGATATTTGTATTTCAAAGCATTTATGATCTGGATTCAAGGTACTGCCATAAAGTGATCAGTGGCAGGTAGGTTTTCCAGGGTCCTTTTGCTAGTGCAGTAGGTTTACATTGGTGACGAGGAAAACATACATATGCATATCCCTGGAGAAGCTGTGTCCTGTTCTAACTGAGCCCTCCAATATACCTTTCCAAAAGCAATTTCCTGTGACAACTGCAAACAGTGACCAGAAATCATCTTTCTCGAAGATGAAATGTTTTTAAGGTCTGCGCAGTGGAGAAACAGACAGTCTTTGTACAGGCAGAGGCAGAGCGATGGAAGGGCTTTGCTTTCTTTCGGTGACTTATGAAAATGTTCCACCAACCATAGCTCCACCTCCATGGAAAATATTAGATGATAGGATTGTGCTGGCCAAATTTCTCTGCCTGTCAGGCTTCAGGATCAGAAGCACAGTGGCAGAAGCCCAAGAAACGCTCACAGCAGAACATACCTGCCTTCTTCTGGTCTCTCCCCAGGCTGTCCTCTCACCTCATGAATATCCTGCTGGGGCCTGCGGAAAGGGTAGATTGAGAGGGTGTCAGAAAGACCTCGGGGACAGAGCAGAAGATGCTGGGGATCAAAGTACAAGAGGGAGTGGGGAGCCCTTGCCCGCTACATGACAGGCAGATGCAGGCAGGTGAGATGTTTTTCCACTGACAGCAACCTGGCTGCATCCTCTGCCTGCAACTGGCACCCATCCCCTGCAGAGCAACAAAGAGTTATGGCTGTGTGTTTTATCCCCATCAATGTTTTCCATAGGCTGAGGCACACCAGCTCTCTGCGTGAGCTGGAGTCAGCGCGCGTGGGGCTGGGCACTGAGCTGTAGGGTGAGGTACCCAGGTGAAACACTGCTTCATGCGAGTGAGCCACTGACGCGCTCCCAACAGCATTGGCTGTGCTGCTACTCAGTTTTGTACTTGCATTTCAATTATCATTCTTCCCCCTCTTCTCAATCTGTTTCGTTGTTATGCTTAGGTAGGAAAGGGTTCTTGGGGTCCCTCTTGTCTTTGGCTAAAGTGGGATATCTGCCCAAAATGGGGTGGGTTTCAAAAATTTTAATAAAAATATTAGATCAGTCCTATGCATTGTTTCTTATTTTGTCCATTACACCATCAGCCCCATCTGTTTCCAGTGCTTCATGGGATTGCACTTGAATTGATATTACGGGACAGAATCTCGTGACTCCCCCACTTTGCTAATGAATTAGTAGGAGGAAGGAGTGAGCTGAAAGAGCCTTTTCTTTCCCAAGGACTGCTGCAAATTTCAGGAGTGAGTGTTTGTATTGAGTTCCTTCAGCTCCTGTTTACATTGGTGTGGTGAAGGATACGTACAACTGAAATCTTGTAACTCTTAATATCAAAAAGCCTTAGATATTGCTTTTAGGACCACACCTGAAACAAGGTCTTGCTATGGCTTGCATGCCATTACGCTACTTTTCTTTCATATTGAGATGCAAAAATTACATTGCTAAATTATAAGTAGTTTACATAATCTCAGAATGCAACATGGGAAACCTTTCAAAATAAAAATGAATAATAAGATCAGCATTTATTGGTTTTTCCTCCTACGTTCCCACTGAAAATTCTCATTGGTGTGGCTTTGTATGACTAGTTCTCCAGAAGTAAATTATGAGCAAAATTCAAAGCCATCATAAATTAAATGTGCTTTTTCCTGCTTTGGTGTACAAGACTTTCCATTAAGCTAGTCCCATATAATATACCTTGGATGTGTTCAAGAAAGCCCTGTAAATTATAGTAAGTATTTAAAATGGTAAGTAGACATTGAAAAAGGCCACATTAGGATTAATGAATGAAAGGGTTGATACTGAAAATGCATTTGTAAATAAATAACATGAAAAGTAAAGATGACACACTGTTAGGTTAGAGTTACAAGTGGAAGTATGATGATAAATCACACGGCTGTTTGCCAGAGCTTCACATGTGGGTGCACACACTCCTTAGCCCCTTTTTGCCCTTCCCCCTGAGCAAAACCTCTCCCCTACCTTGCCCCACTTGCTGTGCTGCCAGAAGACTGATGGAACTCGTGTTCCTTTCAGAACTCACGTTCGTTGCTGGAGTTTGCTACCTGTTAGGGGTAAACCATGTCTCTCAAGGCTTTGTCTGGGCAAGGGCAATGCTTCAGGCTTGTTCTATCTATTCTGGTAATAAAATGCTCATTGCTGACAGTGGGTGCCTGCCAGGGGTGCAGCTGAACCAGGATTCACTGCTGCTGTTCACAGGGGTGTTAGGTACTTTGGTATTTTACTGCCCTAACAGTTCTCCTTGGCAGGAGGCTGTCCTAAGATGAGAGCTGGGCAGCAAAAGGTTACCAGAGGAAAGCTGAGCATGATGTGCAATAAGGTGCAGGGATTGCAGTGCTTGCAACCTAGTGCAGAAGGTGGAAGAGAAAGCTTCTTCCCTCCTCTCACCCATCCATGAGTCCTGGGCTTAATGTGTCCCTTCCTGTGACACAGTGCAGCCAGAGATGTGATGTGCCACAAGAATAGACTGAGGTCTGGTCACAGTGGAAACCTTAACTGAAGCTCTGTCTTGAATAGAGCAAATCCTCAGAAAATGCAACAAAACCTCAAAACACAGAGAGGAAAAATCTTTCCTCCTAGGCAAGATATTTCCATGTTTTCTTTATACTGACTGTAAAGGCCATTCATACTAATTGCAGATACCGGCGTCATCACATCTTGTAGCTCATATCATGTCATCTTCTGTGGGAGCAGTTCCGTGCAGCCTGCTCTGGTTCACCTCTGAAATAGCTCACAGACTGATCCAAAAGCATGGAGCAAAATTGAACTGGAGGGGGCTGTGAGAGCAGAAAACATATGTTCATCAGTACTTGCAGATCACCTGGGCTAAGGAAAGCATTTGCTTAATTACATTAGGGTTTTCATGTGTGAGACAGCATGTATAAGGTAAGTAGGCTTTATGTAGTTGGGATCGGAAACACCATATTAATGTTACAACTGCTTAGAAACCATACAATGTGGCTGCATACAATCAAGTTCTGGCTTCCACCGATAGAAGAGAACTCCAAAATATGATGTCCTTAATGGAGCTACTTGGATGCAGTGTGGCACAAGACAGGAACAGGCTGTGGCATGTACAGTGCATGAAGTGATGGGTGGGTACATTTTTATAACCTGATTTTACTTCCCTCCATAGTATTCAATTTTATCCACATAGGCCCATTGAGAAAACAAGGTTCTGCTCTCAGTGAAGTGTTTATGGGCCCATATAGCCAAAGGAATACCTTTTATGTGCCTGTGGCACTTTGAATATCTTTGAATGGGAAGGAATCTTTGTGGGCAAGAATAAATCCACATACTTTTGGTCTGCCATGTGACGAAGGGCAAAGCGGCAGTCAGTGCCACCTAAATCTTTGCCAGACCCCAGGGAAGGATTTAAGTTCAGGTTCCCTATTTGAGTAAGCACTAGGAACAAATGGTAACATAAAGGTTAGTAGAAGATTATAAATAGGATAATAAATGGAGAAGGAAGGATTATACTACCACATTAGAAATCATTTGTAGGGAAGGTAGAAACTCTCATGCTTTGCAATAATTTTTGAGTGCTCAGATTGATGGTTATCTACCTGTGTTATTTATTATAGAGATATATGTTTTGAAACAACTTCTTAAAAGAGATTTTTCAAATTATTAGAGCTACAAATAGACTGAAACACCAAAAATTTAATAGGCTGAAGTAGAATGTTAATGATGTTGGTATAAACATTTGCTGTGGAGGTGTGTCTGAGTACACCCCATCAGCTGAAACAGGAAAAGAACATGTTTCTCATGTAGTTGGTATTAGATAAGTAATTTGGCTTATATTTTTGAATACTCTTGATTAGCTGTTTTATGAAAAATGCTCTGTCAGATCAACTCAGATAATTGGTAAAGAGGAAGAAATCTCAGTCCATCCACAGACAGATGATGAGCAGATAGAGGTAAATTAGTCCATATGCTTTGAAATCTTCATTCAGTTAAGCTTAGTTCATAAAAATAAAAAGTCAAGCAATGTATAATAAAAGGAAGGCTTAGGAGATGAGATGGTGGAAAGGGAGTACTGATCTCTGCTCTTTATAGATCGTCATAACCAGAGTCTGTAACGGCCTCACAGACTTCAGTTTTGCACTTTGCAGTATAGATACAGTGGCATCTAACAAGCAGATGCAAAAGTAAAACTACCAACATCTGCCTGAGCTAAGTATAATCACTTAGTCTTGACCTGTTTGGAGCCACATCCCGTGTGAGAAAAATTTTTTGCAACCATGCCATATTAACTCAACAGTTCAGAGCTATCTTAGCTGTCTGTGCATGCACCTGAAGTTGAATTATACAGAGGGTCCAAAGTGTTTTTCACAGACAAATTAATGGGAGGTTTGAACTGCAGCCTTACTTCCAATGTTGCTCATGTTCACCCATCCAAGGTTAATGTGGGTGACCATAGCTGTGCTGTGATTGCACCCCTTCATTCAAAACACATCTGGACGTACTTCTGTGTGACCTGGTCTAGGGAATCCTGCTGTGGCAGGGGGGTTGGACTAGATGGTCTTTTGAGGTCCCTTCCAACTCTGAATATTCTGTAATTCTGTGATTCCGTGATTCTGCTGTGCATCTAAATGTGGTGAACTTTCAAATGAGGTGCCAGTGAGTATTGTGACATTGGCAAAAGTGGCATTGTGTGACCAATTGGCAGCAGTAGAGTGTGTCAAAGAGAAGGAGAGCAATCAGAATAGGAATAAGTAAAATGGTCACAGGATACTCCAGAAAGGAGGGCACTAGCCAGTCATGAACAGAACAGGAAAGGGAGAAGTGCTAATGCTGATGCCACTGAAGACAGAGGAAGATGTGGACAACAGAAGCCCATGCTTTCATTAATACATCTGTCACAATGTCACTGTCTAGGAAGATACTGGAGCAGGATCCAAATGAGAAGGCAAGCAAGGACAGCAAAGGGGAGAACTGCAACTACAGTAGAGAAGACACTGAAGATTTCCAAAGGACAATGTCCATTAGATGGACTTCCACAATCCTTTTACCTTGGTCTGGCTGAGAAATCCTGAAAGGAAGATCTCATTACTACCTGTCACGTACATGGGCTGGGCGGCCAGATTACTCACTCTCTTTAAAACACACCTGAAGTCTGTAAGGCCCCAGGGAATTATTGGACTGCTCTGATGAGAAAGGCATTTGAGGAGCAGGTTTGGCTCTTTGGTGTCAAGGCATGGATGCCTTGCAGTGGTAAGGACAGCCTTCTTGTGCTGCCTCATTCCCCAAACATTTTTTTGCAGGTAATACTTCCAACTTCGGTTTTGCTGGTACCACTTCAGTGGTTTTGTAAGTCATCCAGCAATCTCCATGAAGTAGGTCTCAGCATCATATGTGTGCTGTAAAAAGATTTTGTTATATTTTAAGGGCATGTTTGTTTTTTCATTAACCTGAGAGCTTTTTACCTGTTTCTCCCTCTCTCAAGCTTTCAGACTATGAGATTAGTTTAGCAATCAGGAAATTACTAGCATCATCCTAATTTTAGTATTTTTCATGCGTTGCAAAGCAACTTGCTATATAAGAGAAAAGAAACGTTTGAGCAATATTGGTGCAATATGTCAGACATGTAGCAATATTCTCTCTGATTATCACTCCATACAATTTTCAAAGAAGTGATGAACTGTGACAGATTCTCCTCTGAAAGAACCCAGAGTAGTTTATGAAATCAGTGGTATACGAGCTTACATCAGCTGAGGATCTGGGCTACATTTCTAGTTTTCTGCCAGTACCTTTTTTTGACGGAAGTGAGTACCTGAGATAAACTTGAGAGTTAACCTTTCTAGGTGCACTTCATATTCTTCTTGTGAGAAACACTACATATGTTTCAAACTCACTTAAACAATGAGATGCAGCACTGATTATTGAAAAGTAATAACATTCCTGGCAAAGTCTGGCATAAATATGGGTGAAAGTTCATTTGCAGCAAAGATTAGGGAGTCAAAGAGCAGAAGGGGGTTCTTTACCCAAAGGGTGGTGAGGCACTGGAATAGGTTGCCCAGAGAGGTTGTGGAGGCCCCATCCCTGGCAGTGTTTAAGGCCAGGCTGGATGTGGCCCTGGATGACCTGGTCTAGTGCATGTGGTGTTCCTGCCCATGCCAGGGGGGTTGAAACTAGATGATCGTTAAGGTCCCTTCCAACCTGAGCCGTTCTATGATTCTATGATTAATGAATTTCTGCACTGACAAGTGAAGAAACTTATAGAGATGATGGCAACAAAAGGAGGCTGTACTTGTAAGTTGTTGGGTTTTTTTTTCTGTTCAAGCCATATGCTTTTACCTAGATGTTGCTTAGAAAAGTTTTGTAATAGCTATTTGTAATCACAGTGAAACACTAGCAATGGCATCAGTGCCATTGAAGCTTTGCTGTGAAAGACCACTATTTTCTGCATGTGAATGGAGGAGTGTGGGCATTAGCAAAGTGTGAATTAACACAGTTCTGCTGACTGGTTAAAAAGATACATATCCTTTTTTCTTGTCATTCAGAGGTGAGGAGGAGTTAATTCAGAAAAAGACCAAGTTACTGACACTTTTAATAATAAAGTAACACTTCAGAATGGTGGTGTGAGATGAACGATTTGTAATGACCAATATAACAATGTGAGAGAGACATGTCATGACCTGGGGGTGCTGATTGACAGCCGGCTGAACATGAGTCAGCAGTATGCCCAGGTGGCTAAGAAGGCCAATGGCATCCTGGCTTGTATCAGGAATAGTGTGACCAGCAGGAGCAGGGAGGTGATCTTGCCACTGTACACGGCACTGGCGAGGCCACACCTTGAGTACTGTGTGCAGTTTTGGGCACCGCAGTTTAGGAAGGACATTGAGCTACTAGAGAGGGTGCAGAGAAGGGCAACTAAGCTAGTCAGGGGTCTGGAAAACAGGCCTTATGAGGAGAGGCTTAGGGAGCTGGGGTTGTTTAGCCTGGAGAAGAGGAGGCTGAGGGGAGACCTTATCGCTCTCTTCAGCTACTTGAAAGGTCATTCTAGGGAGGCAGGTGTTGGCGTCTTCTCCCTTGTGACTAGTGACAGGACTAGAGGGAATGGGCTTAAGCTGAGCCAGGGTAGGTTTAGATTAGATATTAGAAAGAATTTCTTTACTGAAAGAGTGGTTAGATATTGGAATAGGCTGCCCAAGGAGGTGGTGGAGTCAGCATCCCTGGAGGTTTTTAAGAAGAGGATGGATGTGTTTCTTCAGGGGATGATTTAGGGGTAAGAGTAGTGTAGGGCTATTGGTTGGACTAGATGATCTTGAGGGTCCTTTCCAACTGTAATGATTTTGTGATTCTGTGATTCTCCCTCCGTTAACATGTCTGAGACTGTTCAGCAGTTACCATCCTTTAGGAGCTTTTCTAGTAATTTCTTTCTATTTATACATATGCTTTTTCCCAAATATGCCAAAAATGCTATTTAAAAAGACCACACAGAGAACTGATCTACCTTGCACAAATGCCTGGTGGGAAATAGTCATGTAAATTTTAATTTACTGAATGCACAAAAGAAGGAGGCCACCACCTAAGAAATGGATGACAGCATCTGAAAGTTGTTCCAGCATTTTAAAAGCAATTATGGGGGGTAGATTTATGCACAAAACCTGCTCTGTACATTAACTAAATTTGTGGGTTTAATCACTGGAAGGAGAAAACCAGCTATGAAATGCTCAAAGTAACAGGTCATTGTACATATTCCCAGGAGGACATAATTTGTGTCGGTGTGTGTAGACAGGACTGCATGTATGTGTTGCAGAAGTGAAAAAGAAAAAAGTCAGTGAACATCCTCAAAACCAAAATACAGGAGAATGTTGGAATATATGGCTTCCTGAAAAAAGAAAATAAAGCTGTGACTATGTGAAGATTTCTTAGTATGGGAATGGCAAAGGAGTAACACATTCTTCACTCCAATGGAAATTAATGGAGCATGCATTCCTCATTCTCAGTCTATTTGAGGCTGCAACAGGGGATATCACATCTGGCAAAACTACTTTGAGTCATGTTATACCACTTATAACATCATCTGGACCTAAGGAAACAGCTTTCTGAAAATAAGGAATGCTGTATAGTACCTGACATTAACCCTGTTGAAAGGTACTGATAAGTTACAGAGGCCTGAGAAATTAAGGGCCACATTTAAATGGAATTTTCCTGCACTTTATTACAGTCAATTCCTTGTTTTTGCAATTTTAACTGCCCTTTTCCCTTAAGTGCCTTCCCCAGCTTGAGTAGGGGGTGCTCGTTTGTGAAAGGGAACCAAATTAGTCAGACAGGAGAGCATCTGGGACAACAATAGAAGAACACTGCATACCCACAAACATTACAAAATCTGTCATAAATTGAGAGCATTCATTATTAATAGAAATACTATTTTCAAATTATGTGGCACTTTCCTCTCTGAGGGTATCACATGCTATAGTCCTTATCCTGTGTTTGTAGTCCTAACTCTCACAGTTAGCTTGATCAGATTTGATGGAATTAATGGTGTGAGGAGAATGTTCACTTCATAAAGCTTTGCAGAACTTGGTCATAGACACAAACAGTTTCACAAAAACTTAACTGCCACTGGGATGGAGGGCACTGTCCTCTTGATTTTTCCATACATTCTGCAATTACTTTGCAGGGTGGGGCTGTTTTGGCAGTAGGTGGTGATTTTTTTCAAAAGTGTCTTTGGACTTATACAGCATTCACAGAGCAGAGCAGAACCCTGGTCTGTTAGCAGCCATCGGGTAAGAGAAGCTCACAGGCAACATTGCACGGCGCGTGCACAGTTCACATTAACCCCCTTTCAGACTCTAAAAGCGTGAAACAGCAGTATTGTGATGTCCAGGAATATCTGAATAAGTGGATAGAGCCCCATAATCCAGGAGGTGGCCAGAGCTGGTTGGTGTTTATACATCAAGCTAAAGGGAGATTTGGAAATGCAAATGGGAGAAGGGAAGTCTGAAGATTGAGAAGGCAGAAGGAATGTCTTAAGACTGGATCATGTTGGAGTAGTAAGTGCCATGTTTAGGTTTAGTGTTTTCATTCAAGTTAGAGTGTGATTCTGGTCAAAATATCAGATCTGTGCACTTCTATGGACTTTTTAAACCACCACCTCCCTCCAAATATGTTCACTTGGCATCATCTGTCACCTGGCATCAGTTAGCTTAACCATTTTAGGGAGGAGATCATGAACTAATGCAGAAACTATTGTAATTTTGTTTGTGTGGGTGAGTGTGTGTCTAGGGGTAAAGGGGTTACCAAGTGTTTTTTTAAAGGGTCAGTAGATTAGTAGCTGAGATAGACAATCATATACAGTGACATGAGGTTTACTACCCATAGTAGACTTACATCCTTATTAAGAATGCTGAGGGATGCTCATTTCAGCTATAGGATTATAATGTGCAGATTTGTATATATTTTTTTATGTTTAGTTGTTTCCAACATTAGTTATAAAAAGTCCTCAGTGTCCTGTCCTGCACCCATGATTTTAAAAATATTTAAAGTCACAAAATGGATATATGGTTAGGAAGGACATATTTTGATTTATATTATGCTATGGTTTAGGCGTACATTTGAAGGCAAGGTTTTTGGCTGACAACAGCATCACAATAGCAGTCTTCTAGCTATATATTACAGTGATGACCCCTGAAAATTATCAGGGTTTAATACAAGGCTATAATATAGGGTTTCTGAAAACTCTACATAAGCAATAGATAACATAAGTCATATTACTATTTATGTGCCATCAAATCACATTAGGAGGGATTTGACCACATAAATAGTAAAGTGACTTTTTGGGAATATGGAAATTAAAGAAAAATGTTTCAAATAAAAGCCATAATTTACAGAAAAATCACAAATATGCAACCATGTTATGAAAGAAGGAAAGTAAGAGAGGCAAAAAGAGAAAGGAAGACTTCTTTGAATCTTTTCCATATACTTTTGTGTAATATTTTATTTTTTTAATACACCAGATAAAAGATGTATCCTGTCATGTCATATCATTATTACCTATATTTATTGTATTATACGGTGAGATACGTGGGAGTTGACTGATATCTATGTTGTCAGCTGTTTGCCAGCTGTTTGCTCCTGGGATGAGTGGGGTGAATTTTCAGCTTCTCAGAATCACCAAAATAAACAACATAATTTCTCTTTGTTCTTTCTCTGCTGCACAAAAACGTTTGGAGGATAGAAAACTTTCCAATCCCAGAATCTCACCCTCAAGATTTTCTTGAATCAGTTGTGAATCCATATCAGCATTTATTTGGTTCTTACTGCCTGGCAATTCCAATAAAAACTGTAGAGTAAGCAAGAATACAGTTGTAGCAATTATGGAATATCTGGAGTGCAATGAGTGCTGTAAATACAAGTGTGAAAGTAAGGGGTCACTCCAAAGAAAACTTTATTATCCAAAAAGCATAGCTGAAGTTGACAGGACTTTTGCCATTGACCTCAATGTGACTGGGTTGACCTTTGGCCATTGAAAAACATCAGTAGATGAGATGTCGCTTTGTCACAGGTCACCTCTTAACACGTAACCCTTCATTCATCCTTTGTGGGAAAAGTGCAGAATGGACAAATGTTTGGTCCGAATGACTGTAATGCACAAACCCCAAACTGAGAAGCAAAGTAATTGTTACAGAAGCTGGCAATTATTACCCTAGGTTTTAGGGAGATGGGGGTGAAGAAGTAGTTGTTATGCTCTGGTATCTTTGATGAAGGACTTTCTCTCCTATGGTCTTGATTTGATAAGTACTTAACACGTGCTTAGCATTAAACATGTAAGCAGTACTACTGACTTAAAAGTGAATTTATCTTGTGGAATGGGAACAGGACTATTAATTTGCTAAAGTTTACCACGTGCCTAAGTGCTTTGCTGGAGATGTGGTCAATATTCTTAGATTATTTTTAAGGAAAAAAAGTCTTCTATTTTGAGAAAGTAATAAATACTAAATTCTTGGAAGATTAAAGGATCAAGGAGACTTTACATGTCACTGTTGTGCATGCACAGCTCCCTTTGAAATCAGTGGAACTCTCACATGAAGGCAGAAATACAGGGTGGCTTAGGAGACAAAAAGATCAGGGGGTATCTAGAATAAGTATATGAACTTTTAGAAGCTTCGGTGTTTTGAAGTTCTTTTTCTTTTTCTTTTCTCTTTTCTTTTCTTTTNTTTTCTTTTCTTTTCTTTTCTTTTCCAGAAAAACAATCCAGATTTTTTTGTTATTATTATTATTGGTCAGTTTTTGTTTTTGTTTTTTTTACTTAGAATGTAATAGTTAAAATCCGCTTGCTGGAAAATTTGTCTTTTGGGGACCTTCCTCAAGAATAAATCTGAAAAGAGTAAAACAGAAAAGAGTAAAGCAGGTTGTTCAGAAAATTTGAGGACAATCTTGGACATATACGAAAGGGACAAGAGGCAATCTAGAGGCAGGAGGTGATGTTGCTGGAAACAGAAGAATAAGGTCTTAAGTGTAAAAGAGATACACCTAGAAAATACAATAATCTTACATCAAGGGCAGGTGGACAAACCATGTAGGAGAATAGCATGTCAGAACTCACCTCTGGGAACTCTGTTGAATCAGGAAGGCTGTGGGGTTTTTTCACCTTGTTTTATTTGTGTGTGCTCAAGCAAGAAAATTATATAGCTATTTACTTGTTTGCACAAAGAAAACAATTAACTAGCATTCTTAGTGGTGCTCATAAATGAGAACATTATTTTTGTTTTGCAAAACATTGCTCTTATTTATTGACTTTATTTTGGAAACCTTCAAATGTTGGATTTCTCCTTAAACTAACAAAAGGCTTAAAGCACTTTGTGATTCTTTATGTCCTCATGAGCTACATAGGAAAGTGCTGAGCAAAGAATGAAAGATACTTAGTGCTCTCCCACACTACCTAACATTGCTATAAAATTGCACCTTTCAAGAACTGGGATGAAGACAGTGAAGCTGAACTATTCCATTTCTGGTAACAATAGCATAATATTAATCACTTATTAACAGTCTTGGTCACTTAGCTTATTACCTCATTTTCTATCAACCTTTCAAAAACCCCGTTTTGCCCTTGCTGGTCTCTCTCTTACAAATGGCATCAGCATTGCATCTTGCTTTGGAAAGATGTGTGTGTGGAAAGGGAAAGGAATAGAGATGGCAGGCTGTAGCCAACATGCTTTTGCAGAGTGACCGCTAGCTCACCACATTACACTCTTCTTTTTCTGCTAATTACAGGAACAGTGATTTATTAATATTTGTGCAATAGTAACTTCTCAGCTCACCCACAGCCTTTTCTAATACAGCCAATTATTTTCAGTATAACTTTTAAGCTCTGACTTTAATTAATGGAGTGCAGAAGTTTAAAGCATATGGGGTTGCTTTTCTTCGGTCTGGGAACAAGCAGAGTTTTAAAACCATGCAGATACATTTTTCAATACAGCACTTAAACTGTTTCTGAAAATACAACATATAAATTGTCACATTTTCTTCAGCTTGGCATAAAATTCTGTGACGTGTCACATCAAATAGCAACAATCATGAAATTTTTAGGGATGTGTCAGTTTTGAGATACATACTTTCTTGCTTTGATCCATCATGGTTCAATTGGAAGATAAAATAATCACTTCCATTTCTCTCTAGTTTTTTATAAAAACATATAATAAAATATATATATATTAAAAAAATTTCAAAGTATTTGTTCTGAAACCCCTTTAAACAGAAAACTGTTGTTGCTGCTAAAATCTGCTGCAAAGCCAGTGCTTGAGTTACGGTGATGTTTTCTGCCTGCTCCACACTACAGCTTGAAAGGTGTCATCATTTATGGGATAGTCAGGGTAATATTTGGACAGTCTGGTCTCCAAATGTCCAGAGCATGATCCCAGCTCGATGAAATCAGCTATAGTGTCAGATACTTAGAGCTTTGTGAACTGATCAGTCTCAATAAAACATCAGGTGCCTTTGTACATCACTAAAGGGAAAACCTCCTAGAAAACCCTCACTCACTGGCCATGCTCCCTTTAGCAACTGGTGGAGCAAGGAGCCTGAAAACTTTATTGGGATTTCACAAGGAAGCCACATAACTATGGCACTGCCTCTCCCTACCGGGTGAGCTCAAGTGAATAAAGCAGCGAACAAATCCTGGTGCCCTAGACTTCCCCTGTGTTGTCACCCCAATCCCTGTCGGGGGTCGTTCATCTTGGGTGCCTGCGGGGGCCGCAGTGGGTGACACAACACATCTGCCAGGGGGAATGGAGCACAGCTGCTCAAGAGGAGGGCACACAGATGGACAGCCCTGTCTGCGGGGTGATTCATCAGCAGGACAGCTACTGCTGGGAGGAATTCCTCCCTGGCGGGATGAACCTCCAGTGACTCTTCTCAAGGGCTGAGGACGTCCCTCTCCCGTGCTGGCAGGACCATAGCTCAGCCTGGGCTGAACTTTCCCTCACCCCTTGACCCCCTTGTCAACTCCCACTCATGTACTAAGGCAAAAACTGGGCCTCTGCAGGGCCTACAGGCCTCGTGACCTGCCTCCATTTCATTTCCCGACCACACTGGACACCAGGTGCCCCTCTAGGGCTGGGGGATGGCATCTTTCTCCTCCACAGCATCATCTCTTCCTTCCCTCGCCTAAAACACCCAGCAGTGGAGGCTCACCTGCTGAAACCCAACAGGAATGTTATTGCATGCTCGAGGGGGCAGCTGCCTTTTAACAATTTAGTCTTTTAATCTTCTCATCTGACTCCTCTGGATGCTCCCAGGGGCTCTCTCCTGCAGACTCCATTGTGGCCTCATATGGTATTAGATGGGGATATCTCCTCTGCTTTGGAGAATTGAGCAGTGGTTTTCACTTGACGGCTCTGGAAGCCATTACCAGGGTGGGAGATCTTGCCAGTGTCCCAGGAGTGTGTGACATAGGGCACAGAGAGTGCCGATTCCTATTGTCTGGTCTGACTGTGTTGTACTAGGCAAAGTGTTAAGAAAAGAGAAGCCCAAGGACAGAAGCTGAACCTTTGTGCTTTTTTTCTTTTTTCTTTCTTCCAAGGAAGCTTTCAATGTACATGGCTGCTGGGTCCTAAGGGAATAACATGCTCCGGCAATTTATTACACTTTGTCTAGGCAGAGCCTACCGCTGCTATATCAAGGAATTACTTAAGGAGTTACTCAGGTCCAGGTGACTGTTTGAGAAGTTATATCAAGAACTTACATCATCTACTTTCTCTTGCAGTTAAATTTAGGTCCCTTTCTGTCAAACCATGACACTTCCTTTGGCTCATTTCTCCTTTTATCAGAGCATAATTTAACCAGTGGTCACTTGACAAAGAGAAGCCTAAGTAAGCTTCAGAGTACACCTGAGAAACTCTGCTAGGAAGAGCTAAGAAGAAACATTTTCTTCTGAAAACCAGTGTCTTTTCACAGTGACTCTCATAACTTCTCCAGGGTTGGATGAAGGAGCTACTAGACAGGAGAAAAGAAGCAAGAGATAGCAAGACAAGAGATATTATGAGGGTCGAGAAAAAAGAGAAAAAAAGGTATTTGTACATATCAGAGAAGAAGGAGCAAACCAAAAATTCTATGGAAAAGCAGCTTGTCCGTGTTTTAAGTTTGTATTGCAATGAAATGCATATTTCAGTGCTCTGACTGTTTCTGTAAAAGTGCATTGAGGAATATAGGGTATATTTAAGTACACTGGGACTCTACCTTCTGGGGACCGCCTATATGGGGACAAGTGGTGGAAGTACCACTTTCTATCCTGTGTCATCCTTCATAGAAATCAGCTAGTGTTTACAGGGAAACATTTTAAGGCAAACCAAAATCTGTGATGGTTGCAGTGAAAAGGTTGCCCTGTAAACTGCAGTGGTCTGAGAGCTGATTGACAAGAAGCTTAGATATCTAGACACCAGGAACAGGGTAGACAGCTGAAGCTGCCAACCTTTTCAGCTTGACCCAAGGTAAAGCTGTCCCAGCTCATCAGTCAGCACCCGTGCCTTTCCTAGGCCTGCAGATTTTAAAGAGGCTAAGCTGACCCATAAAATTTAGTAATATGAGTGGATGTGTTTTATGACTTTTTCAGCTGATTAGGAGCTAAGAAGTTTGAAAGGTCTCAAGAATTTCTTTGTTTACACCTTTCAATGTATAGAATGGGATGTTTCATAGCAATTTTGCTTTTTCCTTTTGTTTTGGTGGAATTAAAAGCAAGTGCCCAGAAGTCATGCAGTTATGTCACTGTTTTTTTTCAAGGAACCTGTAAGCCTTGTACAAACTTGACAGCTAAGTCAGTGATATGCTGTAGGCCAGTAGCCTTTCAACTCAGAAAACCTAGGCTCAGTTTTGGAGATGAGATGATCACAATAGTATAATAGACTTTCTTCTGTCCTGGAGAATCTTTGTGTACATTACAAAACACATTGCACAATTTAGCACAAAGTGTTATCTCTTCTCAGTAGAAAGGAGGAGACATTAGCAGGTATATCTGGGACTGACTGAGATGCAAAGGATGACTTTCCAGTAATTCAGTGGGTCAAAGAGTTTTGGGACCCTTCATAACCTATCTCTGAAATTTATCCAAGCATGGGCAACGTGACACCCCAAAACTCAAAGACCTTGCTCTGACAGTCCTTGCATGGTGCATAGGAGAGGTCACAAGGACTTGTACTCCCCTGAGTGCCTGGGTAAGGGAGCACCAGCATAAAGCAGAATTGTCCCTACAGAGCAGAAATAAGGCCCAGGAGTGTTCACCTGCTTCATTACACAGGATTAAAAAAAAAAAAAAGGGGTTATGAGCAGAGCATGGGTAGAGATTTAACTTCAGCCTTGACTTCAGAACAGAGGGGTAAACTACATAGTTCTTTCTCAGCCACATCATCCTAGCCTTAATCTCTCTCAGGTCAGTTATTTCTGATTAGTTGCCTGTGTGCAATAACTTTTCCTTCTGTGACTAATGAGCAGTCCTGAGATGAACATCTCTAGTCCTTTGTACAGGCATAGACATACAGGTGATGATCTGACTCTGGATGTACCATAGCCAATTCTCAGCAACTTGTTTTGCAAGTTGTCTTCCATTTATTCTATTTAGTAATAGAATCAATAAATAGTTCTTGGTGTTCCTGACCTATGCCATCAGGATCAGTCACATTTTTATGGTGGACATTTGTACAAACACCTTCAAGTGTCATGACCACAGCACTTTGTCAGTTTGATACTGTGGTGTTAGATGCTTGCAGTAAAGTGGGCATCTACTCTAAGAATGTCTTGAATGACATGGTCATCCCTCTTGACTGATCATCATTGAGATATGAATAGGTAGTGTCTCAGGAACATGCACATAACATACCATAAATGTTGGCTATTTGTTAATCTAGTGTTCTGAAAGAGATGGTTTCTTAACCATCTTAAAATAATTATTTGAGAAGAGATCTAGAAAAAATATTTATCATTGTATTGGCTGGAAGGGCTTGAGTCCATTTAGACTTTTGGACCTTCATTGAGAAGTTAGACTAAAATGGGAAAAATTTTGCATAAAAATATTTTCACAAGAGTAATGAATGAAAGGATAATGTGCAAATTCCAATGCATTGATCACATCAGTGAGATAACATCTGAATGGGTTTCATAGATCTGACCTTCCTCCTTCCTCTTTTTCCTGGAAATATTTATCTTTCTCCGTGTATAAACTCTGCAACTTCATTATGGCCTCCTACCACCACTGCCTCCTCATTATTGGGTTCAGAGCAAGCCAAGTGATACTGCTTTTTTCCTTCTTCAGCTACTATCAAAACAGTGCAACAACTGCAGTCACAAACTCAAGAGTCTTTTGACAGCAGCAATTAAGCAACTTAATTAATGAGTGAATAAAAATGATAATATTTACTGAATGGGAGCATCCTGTTTTGCATTTTTATTCAAACTGTGCACCTGAAGAATACCACTGAGTATACTACCTCCTCCCTATCTGCTTGCAAGCTCTCTCCTTTCCCCCCCTCCACTATTTTGACTGCAAGCACCTAAATGTTGTTGCATGGATAGACATAGACACAATGCTGAGGCTCCAAAAGTCCCTTTCAGCTGGCTGAGGGGAATGTGCTGCTGTCTTTGCTACAGTTCTGGCTGGTTCTTAAAACTTAGCTCTTATTTAAGACAACATCCATGAGCACATGGAAGCCTGAACTTTACATCAAAGATCACATTACAGTGTGATTAATAACTGAAAAAGAGCTAATAAAACATTAATGCATTTTGTAATTGACAAACTTTTGAATGACAGTTGTCTCTGCCCACTTTCTCTACATGGTTCATGTGCATGTATACAGACTTTTGTTCCTCCATATTCTTTATTTGCCCAGTAATCTGTGCAACCACCATATATCACGTGCATACATATAAATTTTAGTCTACATGAATTTTCTCAATGAAATATATAACCCATCTCAAGTGTAAGTAAAGCCCCATACATAATTATTTTGGAATGACAGACAGTGAATTCCTTAGCTATTATTTTTGACGACCCTGTCATGGATGCCAGGCATATATTGTGGTAAGAGCCTGAGAAACTTGGGAAAACCCACCTGGGGAGCAAACTCCTTTTTTCTTTATGGAAAGGTTCCCCAAGTGACAGGCCTGCAATCCTGGGTGAGCTTAATTAAAGTCAATAGAGAAAACTAAAGCATTCAAAATTGCTGCCTTTGGGGCTCCCCCGCTCTTCTTTTTCTTCATTTGCTGACACTTTTAAGGGGAAGGTGCATTTTAAATTCCTTATTTGGGGCTTGGGGCTCAGTTCATCACATTCCCCTTCTGTTCTGTATCCCACATTAAATCTCTCTGACACTTCAAAGTGTTGTTTCCCATGATTTATGGCTAACTAATGCAGGTGCACTCAGCCTTCTGTGAGGTACTGAATGCCCTCTTTGACATCAGTATTAATGAATGAAGTTTTGGCATACAAAGCCAGGTAAGGGATATTACCTAAGAGTACATATAGGTAAACTGAGGCACTCAATAAGACAGCAAAGAAGCCAAAAGATGATCTTAATCTTACTTGGCTCTCAGAGCTCTGCAGTTATTTACTAAGCTTCTTCTAAGATGAAGACTGCTGAGCGGATCTATTTTACTCCTTGGAGTTTTCCAAAATCTGCCTAACCAGACTTTGAGTCCCCATTCCTACTTTATTCTTTTCTTTCTCTGCCACAGTTCCCTGTCACAGCCACAGACATGCAGGAGCAACAGAGCTAGGAACATTCATGAATGAGTCAAAAATGCCTTTGTGTAACAGGATATTGACCATCTGCTGCACCTGCCATTTCAATCCCTTGTCTGTTTTGATTCATACATTTTCAAATGTCACAATCACCACCAGGCCTGAAGCTTGGATTAGTTCTTGAGCTTGTAATGCTTGCTTTTGAAATGAATGCCAAAATACCTACTGACTTCAAGAAGGGCTCATCAACTGATAGCTACAATCACCTTCATCTGGACCCCACCTTTCCTGGCAAAACTCATTGGAAGTAGTGTCATTAACCATAGTGGGACTGGGCTTGGAGCATTTGTGACAAACTACCTTTGGGGTTTGTGTTTGGAATAAAATCCTCATTTACCAGCCTCTGGTAATGAGGTGCCCACATGACTTAAGAGTGAAGGCGTTTTTATTAGTGCCTAATGCTAGGTACAGTTAATGAGGTTTGTGGATTAGGAAAGCACTTTAAACATTCAAGTGATCAAAATCCTAGATGATAAGGATAAAACTCCCCAGTTCTGTTAGTCCCATAGTACGTACATTACTCACTACATGCTAATCTAGGCTGTTTGTACATTTATAGTTGAGGGAGTGGCATGGTAGCATAGTAGTAATTCTATATTGTCTTCTCCACAATACTCAACAATCTAATACATATGCTATGTCAAGAGCAAGAGGAAGTCAAAGTCCAGTAAGCATAGCTCACTGGGGTTAAGACCAGAGCTGCTGGGCTTGTATGTGAAGCTGGAAGAGGCTGAGATAAGGAGATCCAATGAGCTGCACAGTGATAAGGGCTCTGTGCAAAATGCCACCTGGGATTTTAATTCTGAAAAAAACCCCTTCAAGGTCTGTTTTGGGTTTGTGGGTTATCTAATTCTGGCAGAACTGGTTCCAGTCCATTTTTGTTTCAAATAGTGTCAGACCAAGCATCATCTCCTTTCTCTTTTCCTCCTTACCATGCTCTATTGGCAAACAGCTCACTGCTTTACTTCCCTCCTGGAGGAAGGCTATCAACACTGAAAAGGTTAAGTGTGCAGCCTTATGAGTTGGGATGTTGTGAAATTTACACTCATTAGCTTCTCTGGGTGGCCATCAGGAATTTAATTAATCTCCTTGATATGGGTTGTTGTAAGTGATATTGTGGCTTCCAGATGCCCATTGCTGAGACAGAGATTGCACTTGTGAAGAATGACAGCTTTCAGGAGTATGCAGAGGCTTTGTACTCTGTCTTGCAAGAAGAAAGACAGCTCTGGTTGCCACCTTCTTCCTTGGGGGAAAAAAAAGGAAGAAAAAAACTGGCAGCCTTTTTGCAGGTAGCCTCACTCATGACAGTAACATCACGTCTGTTTCTGCCCTTGTCAACACATCTCACTGTCCACAATCACTCATCATCTCTAGACAGACAGCACTGGAGGAGATCATCAATTGCCAATGCAATTCAGCAGATACACTTCATAAATTTTAATTACATTCCCACTGAAAATGAATGGTCAGAAAATATAAAACATCTGCCATCCAGATCATTTACATTTTTCATACAATAAATCATCAGCAACACCCAAAACAATGGATTAAATCATGTGGAGTATGATAGGTCAAGAAAGAACGAATGGCACCTATTGTGTGATTACTCTTTGGACCAAAGCCATTACATGGTGTACAGTATCAAGGAAAATAAAAACATTAAAAAATAGTAACCGTTTGGACTTGTCCTCATAAATAAAAGATCCCTGGTCTCAGATAGACCCTGATAATGGATCTATCACTGTGTCTATGGAAAAATGAGAGCTTGTTTAAGTAAAAGAATATTCTGTTAATTAAGATGGAGGAAAATGAGCATTTATCAATTGAGTGGCTGGGCTATTTAGCTTGTAAATAGAATAAAGAAGTGATGTCAGTGGAAAATAATCTGTTAATCAGGTTTGACTAATATCATGACTGTTAAAATACCTCAATCTACTTTTTCTTTAGTAGAGTGGCGTGAAATCCTACTGTGAGTTTAGCAAATCATGAGTCCAAGTCAGGTATTTTACTTGGCAAAACATCAGTCTATAGGTTTAGAAAGCCAAGTATGGGATCCAGAGAGGACCTATTAGATCCTCTCAGCCTGTGTTTAGCAAGAAAGCCAGCTCTGATGGTGATGGGTGCAGCGATACTTGATGAGCCCTCTCCCAACAGGTAAGAGAGTTGAATTGAGCTCCCCTTCTCCTTCCAGCTACTGAAATGTTGGAGAAACAGGCTGAGGCAGCAGGGTCATGTTTCCTTCCACAGAGGAGTTGAAGCAGTATAGCCAGAGTCAAAGCTGGAAAAAATTACTTTCTGGTCTAGGCACTGCTGAATTCCTCAGATCTGGTGAGATCTGAGTGCCTTGAACTTGTTAAAGTTTTGGACCACTTTGGATCTGAATTGTAGCTGTTTTCTGTTGTTCAATATTATATGTATGTTTTTTTCTAGAGCAATGACACCATCTTTATGTCACCTTGCTTTCTTCAACAGTCCTCACTACTTGCAGTGCAACAAAACCTGAAACACTGTCATCTCTGCCTGGAGCTATTCTCATTTTCTAAAAACTGAAAGTGATTTTGGCTAGATCCACCCTAAGGCTTGTTTGTTTGTCTTTTAAATAGTACTGATACAAAAGTATGGAAGTCCACAGAAACAGTGAACTGTGAACACAGTCATAAGTTGGTGGATATGGCACATCCTCATCCCTAGAGCAGATGAGACATTAGCATGTTTGTTAACCTAGGTATCTTTCCTGTTGAATGAAATGGGTGGAAATCAGGTATACTCTGAGCAAATATTTATTTTGACTGGAAGCCCTGTCACTTTGTGTATTTATGTGAAATACAGAGATGTATGCTTAGCCTGAGGAGGTATCTGCACTCTTCAAAAAAAAAGGCCATTGATGAACAGCTGTAAAAGCTATACTTTTATCTGGCTTTTGTTCTTCTAATGCTGCTAAATTGCTGTGTATTAGGTTAAAAAATAGTTCATTCTGATGTTACATCATGAGTATGTCTTACAATGGTATGTGCAATCATTTGATTATTTACTTCTGTTAAAAGGAACTAAAAATTCTTGTAATATATGAGAGAACAATGTAGCTGAGAGATTTTTCAAGGTGTTCAGCTTGAGATTTTAATCTTGAACTAGGACTAACATTTTTTTGACTTGAGGTATCTGCATGAATTTAATTCAGTTACATAAATATCAGAGGCAAAGAGGTAGCAATTTTTGCCCTCATAGAGATGTTTTACTTCATACTAAACTCCTTTAAAACAACAGTAATTATTTAAAAATATCACAGAAGTGCTGCAGCACGTTATTATTCTTAGTTACTATTTATATGGTGACACTTACTGCTCTACAGACAGATAAAACCAATGTGGCTTTCGTTTTCTCACAATGATGGTATATGGGCTTTTCCTTATAAGTTTGGCTAGCTGGTTTGGATATGACAAGTAACTCCCCCCAGATCTATTCCTTTTGCCTCAAACCTCACCCTAGACAGGGATTTTTTTTAACTGCAAAGCATTTGTGCCATTTGCTGTCTTGTCTTCCTGCCTTGTGCCCCATCTCTCCCAACACTTCTCCAATCTCCTAAATCCTGCTGGTTTTTTTCGGTCCCATTATTGGCATTTTCATGTCTACTCAGTCCAGGTCTGGAAGAGAAAGCATCAAGACATAGTGCAAAGTTCATGGTACCTCTGCCCAACCTGGAAGCAAAAGGTATCAGCTCTCCGGTTTCTCCTATCCTGCCAGTCTGGTCTTAATGGTGCTTACCTGTGTATGGAAGGATATAGGATACTTCATCAGACTAAGCATTTTATGAAGCTTGTCCAGTTCTTTAAATGACTTCACCACTTCTTTCTCAGTGCACCTCCCATATTAAACATCTGCAAAAATTGCAGAGATTGAGGAAAACATTTAAAAAAGCATGTAGATCCCTAATGTACTGCTCGGGCAGAATGCAATTTTATCAACTGAAGTAATCCATCTGATTTCTTATGCACGTGAAAATTGGCTCAGTTCAGCTACCCAGAAGTTTCTAACACAGCTTTAGTGGTGATGACATGGTTTGATCAGAAGCATGCTGTTGACAAGTGCCTCCTGATCATTCCCACCACTGAACTTCAGGTTGAGTCCCAGAGCAATGTCATAACTCACTAGCTGCACTCCTCCTGAGTAAAATCCAACTGGAGAAACACCCTGGGAGCCCACTGCAGCTGCTCAAGCCAGAGATGGGTGGCTCAGCCTACGGGAGAATGTTGCAGCTAATCCAGAAAGACTGCCTTGAAAGATGTGTGCTGTGGACATGTGTTCACACCCAGCTCTTTCTCTGTACATATCTGCTCCTATTGGTCTGCACAACTAATGCAGGCACAACCACTGTAGCTGAGCAGTTCATCCCAGTGCTGACTGCATGTGTACATGCATATACAGGTCCATGTCCCTTTGATGTGTGTGTGTGTGCACATGTATGTGCATGTGTAATTTATCATTTTTGTGTGATACATTAAGAATAATGTATGAGCTCCCTCTGCTGCTTTATACAAAGAAATTAATCAAGAAAATTGCTTGCAAAGCTGAGAGTATTTTATTCATATCTTGCTGATAATGCTGTATGCACAAGGAGCACTAAAAATAATAGTGTATTATGCTTGCAAAGCACTGTCCAAGCACTAAATAATTAAATAAACAAAAGAATCTCTGTTGGCTGCATTGCCTCATAAATAATTCCTACTATATCTATTTTTACTGAATGAAATATGTCAACATTTTTGGTTAAAGATTGTTTTCTGACTTCCAAGAAGCCATCATTAAACACAGTGAAAACTCTGTTGAGAGGTAAGGTATATTATGTATAGCTAGGTCTATCTTCTTAAAAAGAATAAATCATTCTTAAAAAGAATAAATCATTTTCAAATGTTTAATGGTGATATATTGCTGTGTGTTAATAGTTTTTGGATGCCTTTTGCATTTTGTTAAACAAGCTTTATATAGTTAAACAATGTGACATAGCTACTCCTTGAAGTTTATCTGAACTTGTATGACAGAAAAAAAAATCTTGTGGAAGGATGTGGTTCTGAAGACTTAAAGAAGATCTAAAATATATTGTTATTCTCTTTTTTTCCTTGTTTTCCTAATTCTACTGCTTTTAAAAAACGGTGCAAGATAGGTATATGAAATGCCTTATTATTTTCTGTATTGGAATAAGTAATTTTGATAAATTGACTTGCAAACAGGTTATTTCCTGAAGAGGCAAAATCAGAAGTGTAGTTCTATGAATGTTTTCAGAGAAAAATTTCAATTAGACCTGGATGAAAATTTTCACTCAATTTTTCATCCTGAAAAATATGGATTTAGATAAACAGGAAAAAAAGATATATTTCTATCAATTCACAGGATAGCTTTGAATGACTTCTAAAAGATTTTTTTGACATTCTGAATTACAAAATAATAGATTGAAGGTACTCCTGGAGTCATCTGATCCCTGCCCAAATTAAAATATCTCAAGGTTGCCTAAGTGGATATTTTTCTCCAAAAATGTGCTTCATTAAAGAAAAAAAAAGCAGGGGGAAAAAAAGGCAGAAAAGATTTCCAAAGCAGACAAGCCTGTTGAATCATGCTAAACACTGAATTTGACACAAAGCACTGTTTGCTGAACATTTAAAAAAGATTTAACAAAAAAACCCCAAAGGAACAAATTGCCAGTACTGTCTATAAACATTCAGATATATGTTGGACTTGGTGATCTTTCAAGATCCCTTCCAGCTCCTATCATTCTGTGATTCTGTGAAAGGCTACTTGAAGTGTTGACCTGAACTGAGAATAAGAGACAGAACCAAAAATCAGAAACATTTCACTAGGATTGCACCAACCACACATAATGAGCCAAGCATGTAGTGGAGTTTTCTTCATATTAATTGCTGTAGAAATCCTCAAGAGCTTTAGAAGAGGATAAACTTCAGCAGCTTCAAGTTTGCAGAAAATTTTCTTTATTTTTGAATGCTAGTGAACTTTGGCTTACAAGTCTGAGCATTTCCTTGGCTTTTGGACTGTTGTCCCTTTAGGTTTCTCACAATGTATTTTAAAAAAAATCTTTGCTGCATTGTCCCTGTACAGGCCATGTGGGGCTATCACCCTTCCCTTAACTTTCACTCCATGCAGTTCAGCTGTCCCACAACAGACCTGTAACTGAAAGGCAATTCATTGCAGCCACTTCTAGTGCTGGGCTGATATCTCATTGGTCATATTTTTTTAAACATCTGTAACTTGTTTCCCAATGTGCATACAAAAGCATAACATGCACAGGCAATTGATACCAGACCAGATTAACCACAGAGGTGTCTGTATTTTCTCCACTATTAATTACTTAGCAAGAATAAGTGGCATTTGGGATCCTCCTTTTTCTGTCAAACCTTGCTTCAGTGAAAGTACCAGGAAACAGTATTTGTCTGATTAACTGTTGAGCTGGGATTTTGCGCTTTGCTACATAACCATTATCACAGTCCTCCTCTATGCTTTAACTGCTGTATAACAGTACTGCACCATATTGCACAGTAGCTATTAGGTTGTTGCATTGAAAGTCAGTGCACCCCTCACAAAACCTGAGTTTTAATAAGCCATCCTTATTTGTCCATATTTTCCTGCCCTTTGTACCATGGCAACGTTTCTGTGAACACTTCTGATAAGATTAGTCTCTATTCTGCTTCTATTACTATAACAAATTTGGGTCTAATAAACACACTATTCACTGATGGAGCTATAATTATCCAATCTGCAGGCTTTGCACATATAGGAGTTGATGAATCAGATATTCTAACATAGGGCCTGATGTCTCTTCTGGCAACTTCACCACCTCAGTAGTTTGTGTTTTTCAGTTTTAAATTGGTAACATTAAGTGTCTTTAATAGCTTATTACTGAAATCCTTTACACAACAGAGATGTGATGAATACAAATAGCATACTTGACAAATCAGAGACTGTGATGGCTGGCAGATCCCACTGGCAATTTAGTAATGTGCTCAGGATCACAGATACTAGAGTTGGAAATGACTAAGTAGGTGAAATCCAAGCTTGACTGAAGTAAATGGCAGAATATCCACTGAGTTCAACAGAGCTAGATGCATTAGTAGTGTTGTATTATGCCACCTTCCAGTATTGATCAGAGCAATCTAGTCTGTGTGCAGTTCTACAGTGAAATCCCTGAATCCAGGCACTAAGGCTTGATAGGAGGGTATGTAGCTAAGCTTTATTGATTTCTGTATTTGTTTAGCACTGGTTAAACACCGAAGGCCCCACGCCTGGGCTTATTCAAAGTTTACGGAGTAATTCCTTCTTGTTGTATAATCCTGGTCAGCAGTCCAAGGGAATGTCCCTTGGACAATACACAGCACAGCTTGAAGAGACTCAAAACTCTCAGAAGATCCAGATGACTTCTGCTGAGCTTTCCAGACAATTACAGCAAGCACAGCAAGATTATTTACAGTTTACAGAGTCAAGGGCTCCTTCTTAAGGCTTGAGTCTGAATATTTCCTCAGAAATATAAATGAAACTCTAAAGGGGCAATGGAATATACCTCCTGAAACAAGGTTCCCTCAAGTGGCAAGGAGTAGAAGGCTACCAAGGAACCAAGGCAGCTTGTTCTGAGGACTGGGATTTGAAGAGCAGCATGGATCACTCCAGGAATGAAGGTATCCTGATGGCTGAAGATGTCATTTAGAGCATCCTAAACATCACTGGCACTCAAAATTTCCTAAATATTCTTCAAGTCCATTCTAGGAGTTGAGTTTCAAGATCAATGTAGTGGAAACGTGACTTGGGTGAACTTATCTGCTTGTGTTCATGATAAACATAAAAATCTGAGTCTGTGGCATGGTGGAGACTCTTTCACTGTCATTTCTCAAGGCTTCCAGATTCTGTCTTGTTAAATGGAACCAGAATCCAGTCTCCAGTCATGAGCCCTTGAGAAGAAAAGCTATCAAAAGCTGCAAAACTTTACTTTGTATGTAATCTGTGCACTAACACATTCTGCTTATAAAATCCCTTGGTCATGCATCATTTCAAATCCTTCTGCTGGCTTTCAGGCAGTAACTGAAAAGCAAAAATGCCAGGTGATCATTGTCTCAATAAAAATCTTTCAAAAGCAAGTGTAAATGAATGCTGTGAAATACACATTTTTTTTGTCATGCATCTCACAGATCTGAACTCTGAAAATCAATCATTTGCACACAAGAGTCATGACCCTGCTCTCGTTGCGCTAAGGAACTGTTGTCTCACTGCATGCTATGACCCTTGGTGTGAACCTGGTAATATTACTACTTGTGGGTCTATCAACAACAAGCCCTCTGTGGTCCCAATGTGCTTAAGAAAACTTAATTCCTCTTGTTCCAAATGTAGGGATCTCTTTTGTGTCAATTACCCTTTGACACTGCTATTCAAGCTAACTTTTACAAACATTGGTCCCATAAACACTGCTCCCTTCACAGGGAGAGAGGTCGGCAATAGCAAGGAGAGCTATTGCAAAAATGTTTTCTCTTGAGGTTCCCATTTTGGGATAGCTATTAAATGTATGTCACTGCCTTTTAGAAAGCTTTACATAACAGCTGGATAGCTGACTTCCTCATGACTTAATCTACAATTGTCTTGTAGACTTAGCAGACAGGCTGTAAATGCTTTATTATCCCCACGGTAGCGTTAGATCTTCGTATGAATCTGTGGGTGAAATCAGATTCCTAGAAATCCCTATTGAAATATACCTTAGCATTGACTGCCTGAGCAGTCAGTCACTGTTTCAGAGAAACCTTCTCTGTGGCTGTACTCGGACATATATATTTCAGTTATTTCTACACTTGTGAACTGAAATTTCTTCCTCCAACAAGGAGGTGAGTCCTGACCAAGCCAGTATTCAGATCCTGCAACAGTCGCAGCAATATTAATGCCTCTGTTTTCTCTGTTTGCTGATTCTGTAGAAGGACCATCAGGCCAATGCACATATATCTATTAGCAACTATTTCCATGCATACTATCCATGAGTGGCTACAAAGTGAAAAACTGATACAGAGCATGTCAGAGTACAGGAGGATACTTTGCCTTCTCCAATCCACTTCTGCACTGGTGCCTTTTATCTTCCATTCTGCTCCTTTACTGAGCAAATAAATAAATCTACTGTCACTTTCTGTCATAAGGTTCTTGTGCCTTTTCCAGCTGAGTGGCAGGCCACTGCACCAGCGGGCAGCTAAGAGACATAGTTTAGGTTGCTCGTTTCCAAAACGAGCAGGCTGGTGGCCCTGGGATGCAGGAGCATTGTTAGAGATCTGAAGGAGAGGAAGCACAATTGATGGCAGCTGATAGCTTGACAGCCTGAAGGCCTTTCACAGGCTCATTGGAGGCACAAATGCCACTTCTGGTTCTTGAGAAGGGCAGAATGGAGCTTAAAAAGGATGAAGGCTGACATTTCAAGGGACATTCTTGAGGCAGACTGGGCTCTCTTCCTGGCCACTGATCTGCTCTGGGGCTTTCAGGAATGCACTACCTCTTGGTTAGCAGTGATTTCTGCACTTTGCTGTAACTCACCAAGTTAGACTGTGCTCCTCAGGGCAAGGCCTCTGCCACGTGCCCTTGCTTCTCAGCAGGGCTCCTTGGCTTATACTCAGCCCAGCTCCTGTTGCAGTGCCCTGGCTGCTTCTTGACTGAGAGAGAAGCAGGGACAACTCTTATGTGTCTGTAAAGGGCCTACAGCCAGACATCAGCTGCAGTTGTGTGTGGAACAAGTTGGGGGTTCATCTCATATTGGAGGCTGTGGTTGGGAACAGCCACCATGAAAATAAGTAACTCTACTCACCTTGCCTTTTTGGCAGTTAAAATGATAATGAGTTTCCTTCTTGGACAGATGCAAGCAAATGGAGGGGTGAGCTGCAATCGTTAGCAGCAGGCAGGCTTCGCTTCTAATGCCTGTCATTCCCTTGCTGAAAGACTACAGGGATGGCCTGTGACCCAGTTCATCTGGCCTGAAGCTTTCTGCTCTAGAAAAAAAAAAGTTCACTGTCTGTCTTGTCTTTTTCTCTGGTCATTCTATGACAATTAATGTTTCTTTTGCTGTTGCTGCTGGCATTTTTAAGTGAAAATTAGCATTTTGGGATCTGATGGTCTGCCAAAGCAGTCACCACACCCTGCAAGGTGAGGACTACCCACACTATGTATGGGCTGGACAGGCTGTGAAAGGGATCAAGGAAGAATGAATGAAAGTGGATGAGGATTGTAGGATCAGGTTCACTTTTCAGGGTTACACTGGATGGTCTTAATTATAGTGATGTTACTTGTCTCCCCCACCCTAGGATGTTTCGGTCACATCCCACAGGGGTGCTCGAATAAGCAGCCGTAAACTTCTTTCCCTTAGCACATGGTTGTTATGAACCAAATGGTCACCTTGGACAGTTTATTGAGAAGATCTTCCTGTTGAGTCATGAGGTTCAGGAAGAAAACCTTTGCTTTCTAAACTCCTTTTCAGAGAGGAGCCTAGGTGTGGCTGAATCCAATCCTAGTTCTAGCCTTGGTCAATATTTATGCCTGAGATTATATAGGTGTAATTGAATCTTTATACTGCTTTGTCCTGTGGGATTGAGGATGGCAAGCCAAATGTATTTGTATAAATAAATGAATTATTATTTATATTTACTAAGAACTCTAAAGAAGAAGAAGAAAGGCATTAATCAGAATTATTTACCACACAGAATAGATAGCTATAGCTTGAAAATATAGTGTACAATTCAATTGAAGCAATACTCAAGCAACAATATTAAAGCCAGCAAAATATTTGTCAAGTAGAGATTGATGTCACTCACCCATACTAACGACCATGGAAGAATCTCTTTCTTTCAGCCTTGAGGGATAATCTTGGGGAGCATCCCCACTCAAAGGAGGAATATTCACACATCTAGGAGAGATGTCTTAGAATTTCCAATCACTGAGAAGTTGAATGGGCTTTTATACTATAAAGTGGTTTGCTCTCAGTCATATATTGTTAGGCTAGATGTGCCAGCTCAACAATTTTCACCGCCACAGCTTTAGGTAAGTTATCAATGTTACCACTTGCTGATGACTTTGTTTGTCACAGAACAATGACTTTCAATATTCTCTAGACCTTTGACTTTGGGATTGTGGAGTGAAGCTGGTTTCATCATTCTTCAACACCAAAACCAGTCCAACCCTCTCTTCTTCGTAACTGACAACATTCACAGAGGGGCAAAGTTTGATCTATTAACTCCCACCTAGGCAGAGCATCCTGCTACAGCAGTACTGACGCTTCCATTGCTGGCTGATTTAGTGAAGAATCTACTGTCCTGTTCTTTAGTTTAGACCTTGTTATGCCACATCCTGTTGTGGGGCACTTAGCAAAAAGGAAGGTTTTTTTTATATACACACTACTTATTGGAGGTGGCAATATTTTTTGCTCAGAAGAATTTTTGCCTATGCTGAAACAAAGAGTGTTGTGAACCTCAACCCTGAAGAAGAGAGCTTGGGGAAGTTACATGCAAAGGAAAATCAGATATACAGCCTGACCACTGAATTTATAGGAAGTGTATTTTTCCTGACATTCTAACTAATGACACTGAAGTTTGAGCGGCCTTTGATCTTTGATCTTTGATACTGATTACAGCAATTCAATTTCAAAGGACTGACTTGGGTCATCTATTATTATTATTATAGTAGGTTTAGTGGTTTTTTTTGAACAGCTCTGTTAATTTTAGGTGAAAAAGGCCTTATTCTCTTGTGGTTAACGCTTTGGGTAGTCACTTCTGGAAAAGCTTCATCTCTGATGGCTCCCTATGAGCACTTATTTCCAGTGAGTTAAGGTAGGTTTTTGGGTCAGATCTTACAGAGCTGAGAGTCAGGAGGGAGTCAAGGATGATGTATTTTTCTCACTCTCTCTATCTCTCTACTGTTTTATTTCTGCAAAATCAAATATAACAGTTTAATCAAAAAGGAAGTAGGAAACAATATAAAAAATACTGCCTAGCTTTTGCACAAATAAAGAATAAATGAAATAGAAGCATATTCATCAAAATCCAAGTCAATACTGAAATAAAGTTGGCCCCTGTTGGTATATACAAGATAAAGGAAAAGGAAAAAGGTGGGGATCAAAGCACTTACAAAAAGGAATTTTTGTGTGTGTGTAATATGTATATTTCAGAATATAAAAGCAGTAATGCACTCTATGCATAAATGTTATGGAGGGGTGTGAAACTTTGGATTTAAATTAGATATTTTTCTTTCTCTGGGAAGAGAATAACAAAGAATAACTTTAAATACATCTTAGGACTGGGAATTAAGACCCAGGAAATTTGGGGGAATCTGAATTACAAATATCCAAAGTGATAGATGGTAACAGCGTATATGGGCCCTTTAAAGTCCTGACAAGGCATGAGGCCACACTCATAATACTGTAATGTACAAGGACTGGGAATCCACCCAGGGGACTGGGAATCTTCCCAGGGGCTCCCATCCAACAGCCTTAAATAAATCTCTGGTGCAGAAGGAGCATTGGAAAAGTTAAAACCAAAAATACATCCAAGGCAAAGCAGGCTGCAAAGTGACTATCAGTAGAAATATTTGTCCTACAATGTCTGAGGGAAACCGCTGCCTGGTTTTTGTTTGTTGATCTTTCTCTTACTCTGGGTTTGGGGAAAAGCTGTTCAGCAGTTTTCCCTAGGATGGCTGCAGTGCTTAGCCCTGTGACCTGGCAGAATATGAGTTGGGTAGTCCCTTCGAGGTGACCTGATTCCCATTCAGATCAATAACTGCTTCTTCAGCTCACCTGCTCCTCCTACAGAGCTTCAATACCTTAATTCGCCAAAATGCCAGGAGGCATCTGCTAGAGCATGAAAGGATTTTATCTCCTCAGCTGGAAGGACCTATCCAAGAACAGACTCTAACAAGAGTCTTTGCCATGCCATCACTAAAAACAGTAACAGAAAGTTGTTGAGAAAACTAAATGATGACTTGTTCCATCAGATGTTTACTGGATGCATGTTTACGGCTCAGGATTTCTCATGGAGTACCAAAGTGCTCTCAAGAAGGGCTTTACGAAATTCTATTCCTTATTGTTATGGTTTGGATGGTGGAATATCTTTTTTAGAAAATACAGTTACTGAACAGAATTAATTCTGTTCTAATCCAAACCATAACACTTATAATTTTTTCTTTAGGATTAGGAGAAGCTTTTGGGATTGGGGTGTCCATTTCTTTGAAGAAAAACATGGGTTCATTGATGCCAGTATAATTATGCTGTGTCTTTATTTATGTCACACAAGATATCTTGATGTCAAATGAATTACTTCTGGACAATGTAAGAATAAAACTCTACAGGTTAAGCTAACTTTGCCTTGCATTTTGTTCAAGAGCCATAACTGTAACAAAAATACTACTACAGTGAAAGGCAGGAAAGAGCAGAAGCTCTTCAGACCTTTTCCTTCACTTTCCATTGACGTCTTTATGACAACTAGATTTCATGAGAAACAAAGATCTGGAACAGACCTGGGACTCAGTTTCCTTTTGGTCTTGGTGGGACACCTAAGGAAATTCATACAGCATTCCACAGAAATGTTTAATAAAACCACCTTTGAGTCCTGTATGGTCATAGGGGTTACAGAAACTCCAGTTTACTGCAGCTGGGAGGAGGCCAACAAATGGATCACATTACCCAGCTGTTGCGGTACTGGTAAAGTTTCTGTCAAGAGGTTTCAGTTCAGGCAAACATCAGTGCCTGATGAAGGCACTGGTTTTTTTAGTTTGTTTTTACCTATGGTCCCTCATTGGATGCAATGCAATGTCCCTGCTGATGCCAGAGATGTGATCAGTTCAGTACAGGATTTAAAACTCCCTTTCTGCATACTGACATTTTTATCCAGAAAAAGAAAGAGAGAGCCAGCACCTTCTTCTGAGGATGATGGTCAATTAAAAACATGGAAAGATAAGCCCAGAATGCCAGGGAAGCAGAAGAAGATATAAATGCCGTGATACCATTACCTGGTGAATTGCTTAATCTAAGTTCTTTCTACTCTACCCAACAGAGGTCATGTTGCACCTACTTGCCTGTGGTGACTCCCCTTACCTTCACTATCTTTGAATGTCTTTTGGAAGGCTTGCATTTCCTGATTGCTTTTTTTGCCATGGGTATTGGAAAGGCAGATGTGTAGTTTGCCTCCTGAGCAGGAAAGAAACTGCAGAATGCTGTTAGCTGGGAGACTTAACTGCATAAACCAAAGTGCTGTGAGTGGTGAATTTAGAATTGGCACGTTCTCTTTTTAACTTATAAACCTATTTTTGATATTTATATAACATCACAAAATATAGCAGGTATGTTTTAATGTATTTACTTTCATTGGACAGCTACATATATCCTGAAACTGAATCTGTTATTTCTGTTTTATTCACTTGTTATCCAGCAATATGTAAATTATTGATCACATCCACTCAGGCTTATCAAATCTTGCATTCACATGTACTTTTTTAATGACTGAAATAGTGATTTTTTTAAGAGTCTCTGCGTACTAACATTAATTGGCATACACTGCTGAAGAACTGCTTTAACCCACCTATCAACCAATATGTCTGCCATAGTGCTGTTGTGGTTACCTTTGATGTGAAATCACTATCCTATTATGGAAGAAAGGAGGGGCAACATTATCTGGAAAAAAAGAGTTCAGGTGACAATGACTCTGATTTCTAAGATGAGATTCTGCTGTTATTGCTTCTGTTTTGACTTTCCTGGAGCTACTATGACACAGCTAAGGGCAGAAATGGAAACAGAATGTGGCTTACATAGTAGTTAATAGTGCTCCTAATCTGTCTGGCAAAGAAAGAAAGAGAGAGAGGGGAGGACCCTCTGAGATTATAATGTATTAACTAAGAAAGAGATGGACAAAGGTAGAGAGAGTGGAAAGTTCTGATGATGTTGGAATAAGGGAAGTTCCATTCAGAGTGAGAAGTTTGGTCTTCAACATCACCACCACTTTGGCTTCAAGTCAAATTAAATAATGAATGTTTTCCTTGACCTTGTGCTACTTTCACAGTGTGTTACATGATACATTCAAAAATTAAACTGGCCCTTAATAATACTCCTTACTTTGGTGTTATTATTGGAGTACCATATGCAGGCTAATCCTCCAGGCTTCACTTGGACAAAACTGCCAGTGTTTTCAGAGCAGGTTTCACCAAATGGTCCAAAGAAAGCTTATGAATACAGTCTCATTCCAGAGCTGTAATACACATTCCTGACACTTGCTGAAATGGTAGCTGAAATGGGTTGGAAATATCACAGCAGCAGCGTTTGGAAATATTGTCAGCATTACCTTTTTTCATCAGTCTGGAAATACTTTGAGATTAACAAGCAGCAAGAGAGGAGTGAAGCTGTTCAGTTGGGAATAATAGACTTTAGGTTAAGGTGGAAGACACAGATAGGTTCCTCTTGGAATCCCCTCATTCACCTCTGGTCTCTGGAAAATGTGCAGTAATTGGCCATCACTACCAAGGACCTGTAACTGTGAGCTCAGAAGTCTTTCAGATCAGCATAAACAGGATCTCTCTGTGCCTGTAGAGATGCCTAGTCTGCATTTTTATAGGTTCATAAATAACTTGGCAAACTAAACTAATGCACAAGCCAGGTTAAGGCATTTATAAAAGAAAAAGATTGTTTCATTGTTTGCATTAATGTGATTGAAAGGGTGAGTGCAGAGATATAATGCCATATGGTGGCAAGCAAGGCCTATGGTAAAGTCTTTCCGCTTCCCAAACTACTGGGAAATGGGGTGACAGCTTGGGAAAATGGAGTGGCCAGTGGCCACTGTACTACTTTTGAGGATCTTCCTCAGGTTTTCCCTGTCAGTGTTGCTAGAGAAGGAACAGGGAGCTTTGCCCATCCTCACCTGCTGTAGTCTAGAGTATTTATAGACTTTTCTATAAAGGAAAGGAGAAGATTGCTCTCGTGTATTGCATAGTATTTGTTCTTTATTTGTACTTTGCCTGCTGCCTCCAAATGCGCTTTTGCTGTCTTAACCCCAAAGAGATCTCCTGTTTGGGAAAATGCTACCTAAAGTGAGGAATTTGGAAGACCTCTCAAAAATACACTTGGATGTGATAAAGCATTCAGGTTTAAAACTGGTAATGTTCAGAGTGTGCACAGAGCACTAGAGGGAAGGACAGAGAATGAGGAGGAGGGAAGTTTTGTCAGAAAGAGACAAGACCTTTGAATTATTACACTGAAAATTGAAACTGCTCTATCAAAATTGATGGAATGCCATGTAAGGTTGTTCTCCTCTGTACCTTATTTCCAAAGTTCGCACTTTGAAATGTGTTTATCTGTAATTCAAACCTAGGGGTCTGACTCTGAGAGACCTCAGTTTATTTTTTTAAGCAGTCCATATTTATGTGACTCCATGCATGATGACCCTTTAGGCACAGAAAGACACGCTGAAGTGCTTTAAAATAAAAATGAATGCACCCTCCTCCTCTTTCTACCCCTCCTCATGTGGTAACTCCTGGAAAATTTGTCTTTTTTCTAAATCTAAGAAAAGATAACAGAAGAAATATCATGTTATTGTCAGGAGAATGCATGAAACCAATTGTATAGCTACAGTATTATGCACATCATGTGTGTACAGTCTCACATGACCATACCATGCAAGCATACCGTGTCCTGTGAAAGCACTTCAGCAAAGTCATTACAATTCATCATATAGTGTGTCCCCTCACCACTACTTGAAGATGAAAGTTTTCAGTACTAATGCTGCTAAGTGGATATTATGTTGATTTATGCTAATCTGTTCTATAGATGCTGTCATATTAGACGGTTAAGTGATGACATTGGTGAAGTACTGTTGTTTCCAATGTTAACAGCCCACAAGTGTTGGTGTGAACAGCAGGGGACACACCCACCTCTACAGTCTCCATTGTCTGCTAGATGCAGCTGGGAGCTGGAGACTTCTACAGTTATTCTTTTTATTATGCCTTTTTTGGCACAGCTTGATATGTAGAGGTCACAAAAATGTTAAAAATAAGACTTCTCTCAAATGTCTTTGAGTTTATTACTGTTTGGCTACAATAGGCCCATTACAGTGGTGTTTAGACCTTCCTTGGGCACCCAACCTAACCTAGGAGATGCAAATGTCTATCCGTGCACCAGCAGTCAAGTAAGAAACCTCCATGTGAACTAGCAATCTCTGTGCCTTATGAGAAAGAGCCTACCTGTACCTATAAGCAATCTAGCCTCTCTCCAAGTGAGGAGGCGTATGGGTGTTTCTCAAGACCTCCCTGCTGTCTGCAGTAGTAGGAGTATTTGGAAGGACTCAAGACAGAGGGATGAGGACTGGGAAGGGTGATGACTGGCTGCTCTTCCTTTGCAGCACAGACATACTCACCCTGCCTCCCCCCTCAATGGCAGTGTGGACTTGTGTGAAACTGGGTGTCTCATTTGTTTCCAGGGGAAAAATCACAGCTTAAGAGGACAGAGTAAAACACCAGTCTTAAAGTAGCTGAAAAAGGACCACTGTTTATTTTTCTTGTCTGTTTGAGGTATACTCTTAATTATTGATAATAGCACATTGCTGTAAGACAAGGTGAAATATATTGGCATTCACACATGTGTACAGCCAATGATCATTACTCCGTTTCAGTTAAGAGGTAAAGAAGGGCTGTCATTTTCATGGCAACTCTGAGAAAGGTGTTTCAATGAAATGGAAACAAGTGAAGTTATTTTGCTTTCACCTTTTGGGTAGTTTTGTGTTTGTCATGTCCTGTGCTTAGGTGCATGCAAGACCTTCATATGACAAGTGTAATCTTGTACAAACACTGATGGCTTTCATTGTCTGGAATGGGATATGGGAATGTTTTCTTTGTATTTGGTATTTTGTGTTAATTAGCAGAACATGGAGGGCATATTGGCTTCTGATGAGTGTATCAGAGCTGATGTTCAACAATGCAGTACAAAAATATTGAATTATTTTTAAATGATGACTTAGGTTATGCTATATTTTGGCTAAAAAACCATGACCTTCATCTATCTGTGTGTTGTGAAATTTCACCTCGAAGGATGCATCCTAGCTGTGTGATTTCTCTTCCAAACAACTGCAGATTTACTATCTAATCCCAGCCTGAACTCAGTTCTCTGCTCCTGATCACTATATTAATTTAACTGAAGAGCCTCTAAAACAAAAGGAACATTGACAGAATGGAAGCAGAGGATATAGAGAACACAGTAGTACAAGCCTTTCTTGCAAAAGAAAGTTGCCCTGAAGAAGTAGTAATAGATCAAACACTCTTCATCTTCAGGCATGTCTATGGTAATAGAAGTTAACATTAGTCTATTCTTCTTATTGACACATCATCTGTTTAAAAAGTAAACTCAGTTTGACTCAGAGACTGTAATGATCAGTTTGTAACATATGGTGAAAAAATTTTAAAGGCTGGCTTGTGAGTTTTTCTAGCACCATCTCATCAGTATGAGGAGGGGATGCAAGGGGGTGGGGTAGGAAAGAGTTGCAGGTATCAAAGTACAGAAGGGGAAATGCTGGACTGTCCTTGGGAGATTGTAAGAGAAAAGTTTATTTATTTTCCCACTATTTTGTTTCTGAAACTGGTGTGTAGTAAGAAGCTGAAAGATACATCAGGGATCCTTATGTGCTTTGTCTGCTGGAGACCATACTGGGCACTGTGCACTCTAATGCATGGTTTTATGATACGGTGCAAACAAGACCAATATCACTGAACATTCCTGCATAGCCTTGAAGTAGAATAATATATCTTCACACTTCCTAAATGTAGGGTAGAGGTGCATGCATGCTTTCATGCAGGATCATAGGGCTACTGCTGTCTCTCCCTGAAGATATATTTCCTTGTACCTTGATTACTCCTATGCCTAGATTTTCAGCATCTCCTTAGGGTTTGGAGGCATCCTGATTTTCCACAAATTACTGTTTTTCTCCATAAAAAGGATCAGTGGTATAGTGAGGACTGGCAGTAAATAATACTATAATCATTTATAGCTATCATGCAAGGAATTGCCTCAACCCTTTTTTTTGCCTGGAGCATTTGACACCTCTGGCTATGCACATATCTGTGGATGTATGTGAGAGTGCATGTGCTTGAATGTGTGTGTGCATGTGTATACCTGTGAATGGATGTCCACCGTTTGCTGTGCACATTTTCTTGTACAATAGAGGCAAAACTATTTGTCTTGCCATCACTAAAAGGAGCAGCAGCAGTGCTCAGCTAAGAAAGAGAACACCCTCCTTACCACTAAAATAGCATGTTTGTGATGATTGCTGTTATTGAAGCAGATTATTAAGTATACAAGAAAGTCCAATACAACAAATTCAGAAGTAAAGAAAGGTTATAAAGGCCAAGACAACAGCTTTCCTGTGAATTGACTCGTTATGGAGTTATTTGGACTGGTCACCACTTTTCAGGGAAAATGCTATTTTTTTTAGTTGGGGGGGAAGAGGAAAATAAAAAGACTTTACAAAAGCCAGAGTGCTCTTTCCTATTCTCCTTCGTTCTCTCAGCTCAATTTTCTGATAATCTCTGGTATTCACTGAATCAAATGGTGACTGCTGATTGTTTTGATGATAAATTGCTTGCAGTGCATGTGGGACTAATTATGAGATGGCACATTTCATTCTGCCACCTGTATAAACTAAATTTTAGACAGGCACAATAAGGGAAGTATTCACAACAACACAACATTTGGAAAAGCTGCAGACCTTCTCCTCGTTCCCTCCCCCACTATCACTAACGGAAAGCTTCATAATAGAGAGTTGGGTCTTAAGTCTGTAAAGCAAAAACCTTGGGGAATAGGAGAATGTGAATAAGGGAGAATTCAACCTGGAGGTTCTACAGGAAAGGAGAAATGGGGATCTGGGGGGAAAGAAAGAGAAGGGCAATATGTCCATAGAGAAGGAGAGATCAAAGGGAGGAAAAGACCTGAAAGCAATAAGATTGTTTTGGCACATGAGAGGGAGATGATGAGGCTCAGAAAGTTGGCCTGGGGAGTCGATGCTTAAAAGGTACAGACAAAGAGCTAAGAAAAAGGAGGGAAATCTGGGTCAGTCCCTCCTTGGTGATTGAGGGCTGCTTGATATAACTTGGAAAAGTGAAACAGAGGGTGAATTGTGACCTCTTCTGAAATCTTGGCATGGCCAGAATACAAACATTGCAACGCACACAAGGCCAAAAGGGAAACCACAGACACATTTCCCTAAAATCTCTCTTGCTTCTTGGGAGTGTGGTGGTGTGCAATTTCTATTAGTATTCTTCAGCAAGAAGGATACCTTTTTGTGCAGGAGAATAATTTCAAATCATTATAAGCCATATTATATTCTCTGTTTGATATTTTTCTCATTGAATGGGGATAAAACAATGGGCTAGGAAATTCAAATTTGTCTGTCTGGTTTTGGAAAAAAAAAGTACTCATTGCCTATAGAATTCTACACACAATTGCCTTCTTGACACCCTCCACTCTCTGCATATGCCAAGAGAGTGCAAGTGTGCATGCAGGTCCTTGAGTACGAATGAAAAAAAGAGCATGGAATTGTTATTTCATCCTGTGTTTTATACAATAGTGTCATGGACCTTCACAGTAATAAACACATAGTCTTCCTCCTGTCTTCTCTGCACCAATACCAGTGCTTGTATGTCTGTCTTGTCTAAGGGTCCCAGCACAATAGCTGACACATAATAATACATCACTGCTGCTCATCCATGCATGTATATGTATTTACACATTACCATCACATTGACTGGCTGAAGCCAGCTCTTGGTCATATAGTCTTCAAATATTTTAAGACCCTTGTTACCATTGTGGTTTGTACATTTTATTATATCCCACAGGGATGTCACTGGGATAGCAGCAATATCGCTTTGTGATATGGTTTTAATCTCCTGGAGCAAGTATTTACAACCTCATCTATGTTTGTCACTCTTTTGTTACCCAGTTGCCACCCGAGCACAAGGACATAATTTCAAAGAGATTACATACATGCATATTTGCTTTTCCTTTTGCAAGAGACTGCTAAAAGTCATAGTAGTTGTGTTAAGCTTTACCATAGCACCACGGCATATATATAGGACAGACAGCACTTCCAGTGAAGTACACTGTAGCTTTTTTCCTGGTTTTCCTGAGGGAAAGAGACTAGGTCATTGTGTGTGAGTTGAGTGTTTACCAGATCTCCCTTAAAAAGTCCTGAACATGTTGCCCATTTTCAGTCAAACTGAGATAGAGCTTTTGGGGGTATCAGGGTCCACAGGGTTTATGCACGTGGATAGAAGAGACACAAGTTACTGCTCCCTCCGAAGACTGCTTGAAGAGTGAATACATCTACATCATTAGACTCCAAAGGAAAGGCTGAGGAAAGAGTGAGAGAAGGATACAGACATTTTGCTGGGAATGCAGAAACATGATGAAATATCCTTCCATGGGCAAAATTCTCTTGTAACTGGCACTTTAGTAAATGCAAGCAAATCTGAATCTGAGGCTCAAAGACACAGAAAGAGAATCTGGGTAAATTTCACTGGCATTGGAACTCTGCAGAGTTTTTTATCTGCCATCCATCCATCCAGCTAGTCAGGCAGACAGATGGTTATACTTTGGAAAATCATAGCCATTTTGCAGGTTTTTTTATACTGTAACACACTGTAATTCTGCCTTTAACTTTCCTTTTGCATAACATTGGTTTATGGACTCCCTTTACAGATGAACTATTAGGAGTGCCAGGAAAAATACAAACCTGCATAAGCAGCAGGTTGGTAGACAGGTATCAGTATGAAGTCCTGACAATGCATTATTATTTTATGGTAATATTGTAAACTTGGATTTGAGTTGAAGGACTTTTTTCCTCCAGATCTGAGTATACATGAGACAATTTCAAGAAGAAAACAGTGCATACATCTTATGGTGGACCCCTGTGCAGGCAGAAATGTTGTGTCCCATTGAGAGCTGAGCTTTGAGATGTGGAGCAGAGGAGTCTGCTTCTTAGACATGCAGAGAGGAGGAGCAGTGGATCTGCAAACTGGAAAGTGAGAAGGAAAACGAAAACTGTGGAAGAGTCCTAGAGGCCTCCAGAATCTGGAACACTTCTGACCTCCAAATCAAACCTCCTCTCCAGTGTCTGCATTTATGTTCTATCTCTGTATCAAATGAAAACTCAAAAATGTGGTGGCATTGAAGTTAAATAAGCCACTTTTTTACAGCTAAGAACAATAAATCTGTTTAAAGATGCATTACTACTTTTCTTGAGGGATAATTTAGACTATATATCAAAAGGAAAATCAATAGTTTTTTCAATTACAAATAATTGCCTGTTTGACTCCTTTCCACTTTTTCTTTTTTATTTATTTGGTCTTCAAAATATTTCTACTGAAAGTGTCTTCTGTCTCAAGTCTACAGCAGTAAAACTTTCAACACAGAAGCAGAAAAAGCATCCCAGGAAGTCTTACCAGTGGTGGTTTTAAAGGCTGTTCATGAAGTGAAGAAAGTAACTAGAGATTCAGGTTATGGCATGACTTATGTTCACTGCACTACAGCATGCAGAGGGTGAAAGCCATGTTCTGTAAGACTGAACAGAAGTGCTCTCAGGACACCAGGGAGATACAGCCAGCTCCTCAAATGCTATCAGATACTGCCAGTTCTCCAGCACTGGGCCTCCTTGCTAGCTGGGAAAACTTTATCTTGGGTCAGGTAAGGTTTCTTGAGGAGATATTACTTAGTTTTCTAGTCAAAAAGTTTCAGGCCATCTGAGGCAGTAAAAATTAAAGGTGGTAAAATGAAGGAAATTTTGAATAACCTCATGTTTTCATAGCTTCTCAGTAGGTATCTATGAGAAACCAGGTTTTGCTTACTCATAATTGCTAATTGATAAAACTGGCATTCTATTTCAATGTTGTTCATGAAGCAGCAAAAAGCCCTGAAGTTTCAGGGAGGAACAGTAACTAGAGACATGACAATTTTCTTACAAAAAGGTAACGTGTTAAAGAAATATTCCATGAAGTCATAGCTGGAAGTAGCTGAAAACCTGAGGGAACCTGTGAAATGTCGTGTCTTTCCTAGTCTCTTGTGTTTTTGTGAATCTTAATTTCATATAGTTAGATTTGGACTTTCAGTAGCTCTCTATCCTATTTTTATTTTTTTACATTTTAGGTCTGATGCAACTTAAAGTAGTTTATTACCTGTGTCATTGAACTAGTGTGACTTTGTGTGTGGGAGTTCTCAAGGTTATGCCTCTCTGCAATCAGAAACTCTAGCTGGATTTGGGGTAATTATACCCAAGCCAGCTTTAAAACAAGTTAGCAAAGCTACAGAGAGGAGTATATTAGGTCCTCAGCTTGGACCATGCCAGAGAGTTTAGCCAGGATGCTGGTCAGACTGGAGCTCTAACTCCACAAGGCTGGCAGCTGTCATGGCTTGGCCGGGTATGTCAATAGGAGTTGCAATTGCACGTTTGGGCTACACAGTAAACACATTGGAATGTTGATTAATATCATTCTTTTGTTATTTAGAGTGTAACATAGTCAAAACTGTTAAAATATTTACTATATTAACAATTCTTTTCACTGAAGCTCAAAGACAAGCTTTTCCATGAACAATATGGGCTTGAAATTCCACAGAAGTTTTTCTGTCAGAGATTTTGTGAGTGAGGAACATGATCAACCTCATTTCCTGGGGTTAGTTTTCTCTATGTGTGCTTCATTTGTGAAAAACCATGAGCTTCTTGAGCATTGGACTCATTGGCACTTTGTGTAGCTCCTGTCTGCCACTGAGTTTGCTGATGTATAATGGCATTCATCTCACATAGTAAAAGTTCAGTTCTCCAAGGGGAAAAAAGAAGCAAATTTTTAAGCTTTAGCATCTTACATTTCCCAACTGTCCCTTTAAGCTTATATTTAGTTCTAATGAAGGATAAATAGCTGGCAGAGGCACATTCCTCTCACTTTCATGGGGAAAGATGTGTGGGAGTGGGAAGCTAAGGAAATCTTAACGAAAATGCACATGTTTTGAGAAGACAACATTTCTTTGAGCATTCTTTTTCCTTCTTCACTCCTTGGAAAGTATTTGAAGTGATAAGACCACTGAAAATGGATGGTAAATAGGAGGCAGAAACAGTTATAAGCTAAAAAAGGCATTTCATAATAAAGAACTACTGAAGGCCCTAGACTCTCTTGAACACACACACACACACACATTAATAACACCTTAAACAAGTGCAAACTAAAACTGTGGAAAAAGGATGGGAAAAAACTCATTCATTTCCTATTAAGACAGAGTTAAATTTTGCTCTTCAAAAATAAAACATAGTGTATGTAAACTTCCTTATGAACAAACGGGAGGTGAATCTGCCCCTTCAAACTAGATATATTTTTATCATAAAGTAACAGTAACGTCTTCTAGTGCTTTTATTTTTTTTCCCATGAAAATGAAAAATGTAACTAACAGCAGAGGTTGTTGTAGTGCCAGTTCTGCAAAGAATTTAAGAATGCACTGAAGTGCTTCCTTATGCAACAAAGCCCATAGCACATGCTTTATCTTAAACATGTGCTTAGCTCCCATTGAAAGCATCAATGTTTAAACACGTGTCTAAATGCTTTGCTGTACCAGAGCTTCGGGCACAATTCATTGTCCTTTGAAGCCAATGGGAATCTTTCCAGTCCTTTCAATAGGTATCCTATCAAGCAATAAATCTCAAATGTTAACAATCAAGCTAGAAAATAAAAAGAAATCTTTTAAAGGTAGTCACTGACTATATACAAAAAATAAATATAAAAAGCAGGATGTGGTCACAGATATTTCAAAAGCAGACATGAAGAGAGACGAGATTCACTCAATAAATTCTTTGTTCAGTTATGCATTCAGTGGGTTCATTCTGCTAAGTTATAAACCTGTATTTGCATAAATTTTTGATGTTTCAGTTCACTGTGGCCCTGATTCAGTAAATTGTTTAAACAGGTTCTTTATTTTCTACATCTCTAAGACCAAAAGTCAAAGTAGATTCTCATATATTTGTGGCCTAACAATAAACTGGAGCCTAGAAGATGGCTTCACTGCATGTCAGATCACATAATCCTTCTTCGAAAAAAGACCTACTATCCAGAGAAAGAATCAGTGTATCTGCTCTGGCAGGGGCTTTGGACTAGATGATGTTTTGAGGTCCCCTCCAACTCCTAACATTCTGTGATTCTGTGATTCTGTGATTCTGTGATCAGCCTGTATCTTCTTACAGTCTGACATTACAAGAAACATGTACAAAGGAAAAAAGGTAAAAAGCAAACAAAAGTGAGTGAGTAAATCAGAGCATTGTACTCATTTGGTTATAGTTACTTTAATTCTTTAGACTGAACAGATTTTAAGACATGGCAACACAGCTAGTTAGCTCATTGTAGGCTTCTTGGAAATGATAAAGCCATGCTATTAAAGACAATGGACCAGTTAGAGAGTGTCTATTCTATTCTTCTGGATAGCAGCAAATATAATACAGAAGAAAATCATATTGAAGCAAATTTTGCAAACTAGGTGAAACTGAAGCTCAAGGTTTTCAGATTTGATACACACTTCTCAACTGCAACATGCTTTTTTATTGTAATGGAGAAAGTACTAACATGGCAGAAAATATGTATCTTTGTGTTATAGTAATGCCTTTCTTGTGGTGTTACTTAATATCTATATCACATTAGAAACCTATATGGTACCTTTATAAAATAAATTGACACATAACATTAGCCTTCAATATGACAATTTTACATTCTTGACAGAGAAGGCATGACAACAACCCACTTAACTACGGTAAGGCTGAAACAATGAGAGACATAGAATCATCATAGAATCATAGAATGGCTGAGGTTGGAAGGGACCTTAAAGATCATCTAGTTCCAACCCCCCCGCCATGGGTAGGGATGTCAATTACTAGACCAGGTCGCCCAGGGCCACATCCAGCCTGGCCTTGAACACCGTCAAGGATGGGGCATCCACAACCTCTCTGGGTAACCTGTTACAGTGCCTAACCACCCTCCTGGTAAAGAAATTCCTCCTAATCTCCAATCTAAATTTCCGCTCTTGTAGCTTATAGCCATTTCCCCTTGTCTTATCACAGTTTGAGAATCTAAAAAGTCTCTCCCCTTCTATCCTATAGTCCCCCTTTAGGTACTGGAAGGCAGCTATGAGATCCCCTCGAAGCCTTCTCTTTTTAAGGCTGAACAACCCCAACTGTTTCAGCCTTTCCTCATAGGGGAGGTGCTCCAGTCCTTTAATCATCTTTGTGGCCCTCCTCTGGACTTGCTCCAACAGGTCCAGATCTTTTTTATGCTGAGGATCCCAGAACCGGACGCAGTACTGTTTTGCGAAGCTTCAGTTCTTGATACTGCACCACCATTGGCACTTGGGCTGGACAACCTCAGATTTGTTCTCCTCCTTTCTTCCACCTTCTTGACAAAGAAAGAACACAAATTGCCCAGACAGTCTGGCCACGGTGGCAGGACCATCCCCTCAGTGCACACTGGGATAAACATGGCAAAATTGACTCATGACATCAGGACAGCTCCAGTCTTCTCCTGCCCTCAACTTACATAGGATATTGATTGCACATTATAAACAAATTATGGATAAAATCTGAAGGGGAAAGAGCTGTTCTTTGTGCATCTGAAGCATTTTTTACCTTCTAAGACAGTTACACAGCTAGAGCAAGTGATTCTAGAAAAGTTCCCTCTAAAGTACCAGATTACCTCCCATGCCCAGGATACTTCCTGTCATCAAGCATATGCATGTGGCCAACCGATCAATGTGATCTCGCAAAAGCCACTTTATTCAAGATGTCCGTAGCCTTTTATATGTTTTTACCCAGTGATGTTTCACAAGCCTATTGTTGATTGGCAAACTGCGATTATTAGTACATATTTAATTGGTTATAAGTTGCTGTTCACGCGCTGTGCATGAGGACTTTTAGTTAAGATTATTGAAAATTGCTTAGTTCTACTTTTGTATCATATTGTTGCTTCTAGCTGCCAACTTCCTTGCTATTCTGCACGTAGTCCCCCTCAGTAACCTTGAGCAAAGAACATGAAGTTTTAAGTTTGATTTCCAAACAATGCTATGCAGTCAGGATTGCTCACATGCCCATTCTCCATTAGATAAGATCCCACAAATCCCCCTTCTTGTTTTTGAGCAATCATGACCGTGTTGACCATCCGTTGCAGGGCCCTTTGCAAGCAAGATAGTAAACACGGTACAATGCTCAATACAACCAAAATCACAATCAATATCAGTAGTCCGGTTTTAACGAAAGTGGCTAACCAGCCTGATAATCCCACAACTTCCCTTTAATATTTCCAGGTGTTTCTCTCTCACATCCTGTAACTGTAGGATTTAATGAATGTACCCAGGAAAGGAACCACCTTACATGAGTGGTAAGGCTTTGGGACCCTCACTGTATCTGTTGTGTTTATAGTGCTATGAGCTTGAGATTGGCCAGGCTAGTGCATTCCTTCAGTGCTGGATGATGTTTCAGATTCTTTTGTTTATAAGATGGGGATGGAGGCATGTAATGCACAGAGAGCTGATGATGCATGAAGCACTACAGAAATGAAGTGCAACATAAAGGCCAAGTCTTTTTATAATTGTTTTTTTGGCTAAAACTGAATTAGGATCTCGGTGACAGAGCATTGAAGGATACATTCACATAGATTATAACATGTCATGCTAACATAGTCAGATGTTGGTAAAAGCAAACTGATATTCCTAATCAGTCAACTTTATTAACCTCATATAAGTGAACACAGTGAATAGATATTACCTTTCCTTTCTATTTTGTTAGCAACCTGCTATTGCCGTCATAACATATTATGAGTAAAACTGCACTGCAGATAAAACATCTGTTTTGAATAAGCAGGTGTATGGCAATTTCATAACCAAACCCCAAATACTAATTAAAGGTTGCTATTCCCATTTAACAAAAAAGTGTTACTGAAAGTTAACCACAGTATAACGGTAGCATATGGATGCACACACTCCTTTGATTATCAGGAGTCACCTAATAAACAAGTGTATCAACAGCTTGTGCAAGTCCTACATCAATTTTGTTTTTCACATTTCTTAATGATGGATTTTAACATAGCAAACAACATTACATTTTAAACAATTAGAAAAAGAGTGTTAAACACCTTATGTATCTGGAAAACGGATATTTGTAAGCCAGATGCTGACTATTTCACTACCACTAGTGACATTTCCCTTTTACACTGTATTAACACTTCATGGTATTAAAGAATCTTTCTGCTGATCCTAGCTTTATTAACAGCTGTTCTAAGATCAATGGAAGATTCTGCTGCTGCTATAAGGCATTTGATTTCTCTTGTCCAACTTGACAGATGGAGAGTGCTCTGCTCTGTTTGGACCTCCTAGTAATTAAATATATTTCAAAAGAGTTACTGGCTGTTTTAGGAACATGATTAATAATATTTTTTCTTAAAAAGCAATCAGGAGAACTAGAGAATCCAGACAAGTCAAATACTTTCTTCTGAGTAACATTTGGATCTAGAATCTAAGGAAATGTAGACACAACCTGGAAAGCATAGATCATCAAACAAGGAGTATTTTAATATTCTTGAAGGAGTTGTTTTCCATCAACCCTCTAGATCAACTTCACTGCAAACTCTGTGAGACCTTGTCAATAAAGCAGTTGAACACAGGGCTGAAAAGACCACAAAAGTAGTTAAATCTGGTGTTATGATAGACATTAGGTCCAGAATTTATGAATTATCCTTCCCCTTCTTTTATAACAACTTAAGACATTTTGTACAAAGGGCTCAATTCCACAAAAGCTACTATGTGCTACTGGAAAAGAGGAAGAAAGGAGTAGATGGTAATACATTGACTGCTTGTACAGTAGCCAGATAATATTTAGACCTGGACCTATCTGAGATACTTTAAGAAGAAAGCAAAACTAAATAAATATGAAATGAAGAAGTCAATCTTTGAATCAATGCTTACAAAAAGCTACTTCCAAGGCCTTAAAAATGATGCAATGAAAGACTTACTTTGTATAATTAAATGTAAGTGTGATACAAGTACCTCATGCATCCTGAAATCACTTCTGTCCCCTCCTACAGTTCATCAGGCTTCACCTTTGAACCCAGTCGTTCCTCACATGCACACATGGTCACATTTGGAGCACTGGTTTAAAACTCTGTTTCTGTTATGAGTAATGTTTTTTTCTTATTTACAGACTAAATCTACTGATGACCACCTTATACTCCTTAATCTGTCTTGTATGTTTAAATGAATACAGGAAACTAAACCAAGTTATTTCAATCTTCTGTTATAATCTTCCAACTCCCAGCTGTTCTAGCAGCCTATGGGAGAAACTCTCTTAAAATAGAAGGGTATTTATGAGTAGGATTTAAAAGCACAGTGCCCCACTGATAAATGCATTTTAGCAAATTCCAGTAGATACGATATTGAGCTTATTGCTTAAGAGCTCCTACATCTGTCTTGCTTGGAGTAAATTCTCCTTTGCATGTATGCAGCATGAAGACATACCATTCTAATCCTTGCTTAATACAATGTGTTAGCGATGTGGTTCTTGTGCTCAGTGCTTTACAAATGCAGAAGCCAAATCTGGTCTTTCTTTAGACTTCTTACAAATTATTCTCATTGTTATTTCTTTAAAAATTAAGCATCACATTTTAGCATGAATGAAATAAAAACATGCATATTCAATGTACTGAGAATTATAGCTTGAATATTTTGTTGGCACTTTATTTATAGATAAAGACCAAAAAGTGTTTGCAATACTCAGTGTTAGCAAAGAGTGAGCTGGGCTACAAGCTATGTGAGATTTTTCATAAAACATAATGATGGGCTTAAAGGCTTGCTGCTTTTTGAGTCTTTGGGGATCACATGACTCATATCTGCAAGCTTTTCTTCATGTTCAGGAGGGTGAGAAACCTACAGTCCAGAGATGAAAGCTGAAATTTGTTAGATACTAGCATGGGTCCCTTCTGGAGTGCACCTCTGGGAAGATGCCTGTGTGTGCAGAGTGCTCCACAGGGATCCTTGTGAGAGGCAGAGCCAGCAGCGCCCAAGTTGAGCTCCAGAGGAGTTGAGCTGAACATTGTCAGTTCAAGGTGCAATTTATATACAACAAAATGGGCACACAGCTCCCCTGGAAGACGAGACATGTCAAGCATTTGCAAATAGCTTGGGTGGGGACTGAGTAGGCACTTTCCTCTGCCAGTATTTGGGAACTTGCATCACATGCAAAGCCTGATGACTACACTGTCCCCTGCTTATTCAGAGCAGGATTGCTCCTGTTCCTGTGCTGGCACCCTCAAGCTAGCTGCCCTTTCATTAAAAAAAGAGTTTACTGAAATGGACTTCAACTCCTTTTCTGCCCCTCTACTCTGCACTGGTAAGATCCCACCTGGAGCACTGCATCCAGCTATGGAGCCCTCAGCACAAGAAAGACATGGACCTCTTGGAGTAGGTCAAGAGGAGGGCCACAAAATGATCTGAGGGCTTGAACACCTCTCCTGTGAGGACAGGCTGAGAGAGTTGAGGTTGTTCAGCCTGGAGAAGAGAAGGCTCCAGAGACATCTTATTGTGACATTTCAGTACTTAAAGGAGGCTTATAAGAAAGATGGGGATAAAATATTTAGTAGAGCCTGTAGCAATAGGACAGGGGGAAATGGGTTTAAACTAAAGAGGAGAGATTTAGGCTGGATAGAAGGAAGACATGTTTTACACTGAGAGTGGTGAAGCACTGAAACAGGTTGCCCAAAGATGTAGTGGATGCCCCATCCCTGGAGGTTTTCAAGGTCAGGTTGGATGGGGCTCTGAGTAACCTGATCAAAATGTCCCTGCTCACTGCATAAAGGGTTGGACTAGATGACCTTTAAAGGTCCCTTCCAACCTAGACTATTCTATGATTCTTCAAAATGCCATGGGTAACCTATTTGACATAGGTAGGAAATACTGCAGGTAAACTGGCACTCATTCATGAAATCGCATGTGTGGCACTTTAAAAACTAATAACAATAATTCAACAGATGTTTTTAAAGTTTTTCCTGAAAATTCATTGAATACTGTGAATTCAAAACACTTGAAACTTCAGTGTTAATGATTTCAGGTTCTCCTAATAAAAATCTGAAAGAATAGTTGAGAATACAAGATATTGTACATGCCAACCTAGCTAGACACATTTATTTTTTTATTTTTTTAATATATTTTATTTATTTTTCCTCCAAAGCTATCCTGTCAGTATCAAGAATGTATATTTATGTGTGTGTGTATAGTTATAAAAGAAATATATCTGTTTATAATATATATACTCTTTTAGTTAACTGTGGTCCCTGAAGAGGATTTTGCAAACTTTTTTGAGTCCCTGAGAATTAAAAATGAAGAAGGAGCTGCCAGCCCATGAACTCCAGGAAGTTTACCATTCTAAAACAGCCAATACTGCAAAGGCAAGTGGATGCAGAGGTGAGTTTATCAGGAGACATTCACCAAAGAGTTAGCTAATTTTTTTCAGGGTGAATTTTCAGTCATATTGAATTTTGTCCTAGAGTGTGTTTGCATTTCTAATATAATGTAGCACCACCAAAAATCTTAGCTATGTTGAAGACTACTATTGTTATAATACACAAACAGTATGGGTTATTTTAATGGACGTATTGCCTTAAACTGAGCTTTCACCATCTGTTCTTCACCTAATTTTGAATGCAAAGGAACATATTTCACAATTACATCTGTAAGTAATGATATAAGTAATTTAAATGCATGTATATGTTCACACAATGCAGCAGACAGCTGGGATATTTTTTCTTTCAGGCACAAATGAACGGAAGAAATCTACTAAGTCCTCAAATAGCTCTTCTCTCCTTCCCTTCTTATTTCTTTATCTAGTGAAACTGTTTTATTGTGGACATAGTCTTTCCAATAAGCTAATTTTGCTGTACCTAGGAGTTTAAAGCTTGCTTAGTAAACTGACACACAAACTCACTTTTACAACACTTCTCCCTCTCTTTATCCAAATTCCCTTTGGCTTGAATGACAGTTTGGCAGATGCAAGGCATTAGATCAATCAGTTTCAATAGATGTTCAGGCAGAGACAGGTCAGGCTGTGTGGGCCAGTCTGCCTGTGCTTCTAGCTTTGCTTTCATGTTTTCCCTTTTGCACAGCTTTTGCAAAAGTACCATTGTGCAGGTGAATCTTGGACTGGCTGGGGTGTAAGTTGCCCGGCCACTGAATGGAGCTTACTATGGCAGAAGTAGAGCACAAACTGAGGTGAATACGGCAACCACAGCTGTGTGGAAGGCTGATATAAAAAGGGGATTATTTTGGTTCCTGTTTGCTAAATGCTCATTTTCAGAGAAAGACCCTTGGCTGGATTGTCACTCTTCTGCAGACACTGCAGGGTCATGAGATGTGAATTTCATCGCTCAAGTTATGCTATTCACTACAGCCAAATACTGGCCAAATTCCTCAACAATTTACAAAGAAATTTATGAAATCAGAGTTTGAAAAATATAGAGAAAAATTAATTGTTGATGGTGCTATTTAGATAAAAGGTGACTTTACAGATTTTGTTCAAAAGAAGTCACAAAACCTGTAAAATTTGTAAAATTTGAATGAGTTTTGCTATTTACTGGTGTCCTTCTTACATGTCATATGCATTTAGTATACCTGTATGTACCTGCTGACACTTGCTTGTCACCTCCACTAGCAAACTGAACTGGGATACCAGAAGAACTCACACTAGCAGAAAGAAGAGGAGTTTACTGTAAATTCCTAGAACAAAATTTTAACAGGGAATTTATTCTTGTTGTTTAGTGCAAATTGCTAATAGGGATTAGAAAGGCTTTTATTTTCTGTATTATCACTGCCTTTTTATACTGCTGCACATTTACTTCTGCGAGCTTTTTGCAATCTATGAAATAGATAACAGCAGTGGATTTGCATGGGCCTTATATTGCAGTTTGATAGTATTCTCTACAATTGTACTTTTCTGACCATATTGCATTTCTTACTTTTTAACTGATAACATCTTTTTTAGTGTAAAAAGGTTATAGCCAGAAACAATGAAATGCTGATTTATGACAACTGTCCGTAAAAGCTTACAGAGTCAAGAAAGATGGAGGAATATTATCAGTGAATATTTAGGTAGGGTGAGAGGAGTCACACATTAGGAAAATTGGAACTGTGTTGGAGATATTAGCCATTTGGATTTTCTTATAGTATCTTTTTACTTTAGCAACTGGCTCTTTTCTCCTTGGGGGTTGGGTGATTATGTATGTATATATATAAAGATGCAGTCAGACACCAACTAGCTGGTTATTGATATACCAAGGAAGGACGAAATGCTGAGACTGGCCTCTGATATGGGTTGTTTGGTGCTGCAGTCCAGTCAGTCTGAAAGCAATGGAAAGAAGGTACTCACACTGTGCTTTCTGTCCCTCCATCAGTTTCATAGGATTGAAATATGTCCCTGGACTAATATTTGAATGCAGGGTTGGGGCAAGTACCATCAAGAGAGAAAGGGAAGTTCCCAGGAACTCAAGTGAGGGCCATAGGTTGCTACAGAAAGTGATTTTTAAAAAATGATTGAACAGAACTTGCATGGCAAGAAACTACAGATTATTAATGGATCACTCAAAGTGTAAAGAATTGTTTGAACTAGTGTAACAAAGGAAGAAGAAACTGGTCTTTAAGACCTGAAAACAGGATCTTAAACACCTGAAACCCACAAAATTATTAAGGCTGACATGAAAATCCCAACTGAAGTCATAAGTGCCATGGGGTTGCCTCCTGCTTGTAACACTAGATGGTATTTCTATGTAGGGCACTTACGTCAACAAACAAAATCCATAGCTCTTAGTTTCTAAACAATTAAGACAGTCTGTTTCAAAGAGCTGATAAATTAGTTTTCCTGGGGGAGGAGAGCAGCTGTATTCCTCATAGAACACCTTTCTGGCTTACTTTTGTAACTTTTCTGATGAGTGTATATGAATGGACTTTCAAAGCAAACCTTTTCAGAGCAAGTGGTGAAATGAAGGCATCCTTTGGGAAGGAGAGGGAGTGAAAAAATAGATCCAAATGAATGAATAAGAAAATAAAAGAGAAAAATCCAATAGAAATAAAATGAAAGAAAAAATAAATATAGTATAAAATTACCAATAAAGAGTGAGGCATGTAAGGTTCTCTGCCATAAACAGCTTTACTGCTGCTTTGGGATGCAAAATCAAGGCCATAAGAATCAAACACAATTGCATTAATTTGTTAATTAAAGAGCCACTGCAAGCTCTCAATATGCACAAGTGCAAAAATTAAGCTAGACAATGTGAGGAAAACAACCTCTTAGCATAGAAGGGTATTGTAATAGGAATTGGCTATCTAAAAGCTTTCAGTCTCCTGGGGGGAGGGTGAAGCTCCAAACTCAGATCACTAAATGAACTATGCCCTAAGCCCAGCCACTAAAATGGACCATATAAAAAAATCAGGATTCAAGGATTTCTGATGTTCTGACATGGGAATGTGAATTTGATCTGGATTTGTGTTTCAGACACTTGTTCAGTGAAATCTTCATTCCCTAGCTTTATCAGAGACTTAGATGTCTTTTAATATTCTTAGGCATATAAACTCTAAACAGAGAGATATGTCAGAGGAGGAGGAGATTTTGTTTAAAAAACAGAGAAGTGGGAATATAAAAGAAGAAACCCCAGATTTTATTTTTTTAAGTGTTAATTAACTATAGAGTGAAACCTCTATGGCAGATGTGCCAGCCAACTCTCTCATCATCAGTTTCAAGACTTCAATCAGTGGATGACTCACAGTTAGTGAAAGAAAAATTGTTCCAGCTACACAAGGAGAGCATAAATATTATGTTTCACTTGGTATCATAATTAATTGCATGCTTCAGATATTTCTTTCATGTCTGCTTTCACAATAGGTAATATAATTTGCCGTTAATAGGATTAAAATGTCTTTTAAAAGGTAAATACTTCATTGGCTTAAGAAGGTTTTCTATTTGTTTTGTGCAGACACATATTTGGTTACAGGCACAGTATTTATACCTCAGTGTAGGAAATAATGAAGAAAAGAAAATTAAGATAACATATAGAGTCCAGAAGCAAATGCATTTTTCTCTCATTTGGCATAATAATAAAAACTTCCTTTCTCTGAATTCCTGAAAATGAATTCTGAAGTCCCAAATCATGTACAGTTTTTAAACATTTCATGCCAAGGAAAAGATTGCAAAATATTTCAATGTCAAGACACAAATGTTTGTGCTGAGGACTTAATAAAGTCCCAAATTCAGAAATGCCACTTTGGTATGGCTTTCTGAACTGAGAGTCAGAAAGAAAAAACCCAAACAACTGTGCAAGGAAAAGGAACAGTGTCACATGGAATATCATTTACTTCTCATTCTAGCATCTAAATATACACCCACCTAGAAAACTGAACTGGGAAGATGCAGGCAGTTAAACAGAGAAAAGAGATGGAAGGGTGAAAACATTATTAAAATTGGAATCAGCATCATAAGCTTTAGATTTCAAAACTCAGCTAATGAGCACATGGATATCCATCACTGAATTCTTGTTGAGTTCCTGTTCAAAAATACTTCTTTAGTTTATTTATTTTGTTTGTTTGATTTCTCATCTGTTTTTACCTGATTTTTACTAGTTTTTCTGATGTATGTTTCAAGTGGAATTTCTTTGACTGATACGAAGGTAAGACAAAAGGAAAAATTTATCTTAGATATCAGTATAGTATATAAGCTACGATTTTCTTTATAGGCAAAGGGAGCTTTTATAGCCTAGGTGGCATCAATACTTCTGTTGGTTGGTTCATATAGATATCTGCCTGGAAGAGATTTTGTCTCCCTGTTCACTGCAGCAAACAGAATTTGGCATAAACATTTGGATGTACTCACTTAACTACTGATCCATCTATTGAAGTTTCATTAGGGAGCCATGTGCATTTGCAAAGGATGAATGGTTTCATTAGCACTGAGACTAATAAACTTATAAAAGTTAATAATGTGAATATGTTTGATTTGGAATTATGCACATAGACATTAAGAATCACAAAAAGGCAGGCTTAATAATGCCCATTTTTTTCTAGACTTACACAGCTGGGTTATTTTTCATTTTTCTAAGACTTTTTAACACAAAACACACTGATTTCTTTCAGATGTGGTCCCATGATATTATCAACAGGTTCTACTATTACACTAGGACTTTGATCTAAAAGCACAAATTTTACCCCTTCCAAATATTATTTCCCACATGGTTTGATGTACATTTTTGGATTCCTTATTATATCAAATTTGTCATTAACAGATCAAGGTAGGTACATGAAAATAGTGTTATAGTTGAAGCACCTCCATTTGAAAGTGTCTTTAAAGGCCTGGAGTTCATACATAGTCTTTAAACAGTCCTTTTCCTGAAGGTTCCTGGGAAACTTTCTATAACAAGGTAGCCTCTGTGTTCAAACTCTACAACTTAGCACAACATGGCCTTTGCATTGGTCCTTGGACATGTTTTGTTTTTAGTGTCTAAGTCACATAGCACACTTTGATACCATTTTTCTTCATCATCAGGAAAAGAAAATATTTAGTTTTCCTCTCAGTCCAGCTTGATTTTCTGATGTCAGTGATACCTGATCACCTCACTCCACTCCACTGTCTGCATTCTGATTTCCATCCCTGAATATTCATTATGAAGTCTGAGTAATCAACTTTCGCTCTACAAGTCTAAATTGGCAGCTGATCCTTAATGGTTATCTCCCAAACTTCTAGACATATAACCTTCTGTTTCTTTTAAAAGTGGAAAATTAATTCATTGTTATTGAAGTTACTTTACTACACAGGGAAAGTAGTGAAATATGGTGCAGAAAGCTCTATGTTAGGCTTGCAGCTGACAGCGGTACAACTGTTTCAGCACAGGATTATACTAAGATGGTTACAGGGTGTCTAGGATCTCAGTTCACTGCTGAATTTAATTCACAGATCCCTGAATCACCTCTGAATGTAATGTGAAGAACCTAAATCTTTTACTCATCTCCAAAAAAATTCAGCAAAGACAGACACAACAGGAAAGACCACTCCCAGCCTGGCCAGGTCTACAACACTATTATTGCCTAAGTCAGTCTTGCTGCCTACACATCTTCTCTTTCCTTATGGACACTATTAGTTCTTGCACTTCTTCTGATAGGGATATTTGTCCCCTCCCATTGGGACCTGGAGAAACCATATCAGGTCGTACCACAGAGGGCACTGAGTGGTATGGTGAGGAACAAATGACAGGCACATGTGTCTGGTGGGGACTGAACTGAAGATGTATAGTTAAATACTCTCTGTATTGCCAATAACTTGAGTCACCATCAATGTCCTTTCATCATTTTCTTTCTCTTAGAGAAAGAACTCATCTATGACAAATCTATCTATGTCTCCATTCTTAGACTTAACTAATAGCAGGGTTACAGCTGCAGGAATTGTAAATGCATCTGGTTTTGTGCTGCCTGGTACAACACTGTATCTATTATGATGATCTGACATATATCCTAACATCTCCTTCAGGTGCTGGCACATCATTTACAATAATCTCAGGTAACTGATGTTGTGATACCTCTCCTGCATGTGTGCTGGGTTCCTGTTAAATGACCATGAAGTGAGCTACTAAAGGGAAACACTGTCTGAAAAGAGCAAGACCAAATGCAGACCTTCTGTAAGTGGGTGCTACTTCACAGACATGACATATTTTAGCTTGCAGTATAAGATGGGGATTTGACCTCCAGTGGTATGTCTTCTTTTCATATAATTTTTCCCAGGAAGAAGAAAACCAATGCTCCCACACCACTGTAATTAATAGGAAGTATGTTGAGTTGAATGGCTGTCTCCTAAATTATCCTTCCAGCCCTGCTTTAGCTGCAGTAGTCATATAGGACAATGTGTGAAACAGGACATACAGTGAGAAATTTTGGGGTCCATTCAGAAATAAAGCCAAAAAACTACTGAGCTAAAGTTTCACTTTGGACTGAACAGAATGTGAAATATTTTGCTAAAACTAAAACCAGGAAAGAATATCGACATATTCACCGACTGACTTGACCCACAGCTAAAGGCTTTATTGTGCATATGAAAGGACTAATCTAGCCTAAACTGGAAAAGGAATTGGGGTGGTTTTCTTTTTCCAAAAGGTCTGGAAAGTTTAAAGATAAATTAAAAGTCTGAGGACCAGTAGATCCAAGATAAATTCCCTCCTCTGCCTGAGGGCAATCCTTCAGCTCTAACCTCCACTTGGGTATGTGCACTCCCACACAGCCCCCTTGACACCGTCCCACTTCATAAGAATAAATAGATCATAGGATCATAGGATTGTCAGAGTTTGAAGGGACCTCAAGATCATCCAGTTCCAAACCCCCTGCCTGGCAGGGACACCATCCACTAGATCAGGTTACCCAGGGCCCCATCAAGCCTTGGTTTAAAAGCTTCCAGGGATGAGGTTTCCACAACGATCAGTGAATCTAATTTTAAAAATAAACAATTCTTTGGCATGCAAGCTCTTTCTTCCAGACCTGAAGAAGGGCTTGTCTAAAAGCAGGTCTCTGTGATTCTTTCCCTCCTGACACCTCTGGGATATCCTCCATTGTGGCAGCTGAGGAAAGAGGGAGATCCCCGCATTTCCCACAGCAGGGGAGTGTGCTCTAGCTGGTGGGGCTCCTGGGAGAAGGATGTGGGAGCAGCTCCAGCTATGAATTCACTGCTGCTTGTGCTGCACCTCTAAATCCATCTTTGTCTTCTTCCAGAAAAGGAAGAAAAAACCTCTCCAAATCTAAGAACTTGAATACTTCAAATTAAACTTGCCATATTACAGAGGAATGGGTGAAGTAGTACTTTTTAAGAATTTGCAAGTCACTAAAAAAAACCCCAACCAAAACCAAAAAACCCAACCCAAACAAAACAAAACAAAAATCTCCACAGCTCCCAGGGCTGACTAAAAACTCTGTGGACTACCTTGCAGTGAAATTCATGCTCACAGGAGCTGATGAATCTATTTCAGCATGAGTTATACATACTACTTGGCATGGTTGGAAACTCAAGACAGCTTCTGTAAACCTCCCTGTTCTTGGCTCCCTGTAGAAACAGTACCTGTGATTTTTAATGGGAAAAAGGCAACAGCACAGAGCAGCATGTGATGTGGGAGACAAGGTAGGGTAGTGGAGGTGAAGGCAGAGGCCAAAGAAAGACAATACCTGCCCGGCTACATGTAGGTGGATGGGTCCTGGAAAGGGATATATAACAATGTCTGGAGCATGGCTTGGTAGGGGCAGCTTCTTACTGGAAGTTGGTTGTGTTTTTAGTAACCAATGTGTCAAAGCAGCTTCTGGAAAGCTCTGCTTGAAAATTTTCTTAAATAGTGTTGATGAACCCGGGATTTTTCAGGGCTCATGATTCACTGGAATTAAAGCAGATTTTCTTAATGGCTGGTTGCAAAAGCCCCATCACTGACTAAAGGCTACTTCTCTGTCAAACTGTAAATCCCTTGCCCAAGGTCAAACAGCTAGCTCTCCATAGAGCAGTTGTAAATTTATTTCTAATGTGGTAAACTGATTTTTTCCTTTACCTTGTTCTCAGAAACAGGTGAAAAAAATTAGATGATGTATTAGAAAGACTACCCAAAAGTCTCTCAACAAAATTCTCCCCTAGAAAGGCAGCTCATTTCAGCACCGTTAAAAACAGGGCAAAATTCTAAGCAATAAAGCTGGAGCTTTATAATGAGAAGTAGTTCAAGTTTTGCTGTAGGCAACCCTTTCAGATCTATCAATAGTACAGTTAAACGTGAATTGACAAATGAAACTTTCAGGCCAGCCTTATTAACAAGTGCATTAGACAAAGTGAAATCGTACTGAAAAAGCTCTCCTTTAGCATGTTTTTCAAATCACCTGTATTTTTGTTTACAATCCTCCAGATTCAGTGTGTTGCCACTTTTATATACCTCAGAAAGTCTCAGACAGATTTATATCACATTGCATGTGAACTGTGAAGAGAGGTGCTACCAGTGATTACAGGCACAATCCTGCCCACGTGTGTGCATGACTCCTGTTGGGTTGACTGGAGTTTCACATGCATAAATGAGAGCAGGATCTGGTCCCTAATCTGATGACATTTTTTCTGTAGAGCACAGCAGGTTAATAATAAAATAGCATCTCTTCATTTCTGCATGTTTTTTGGTTTTTTTTTTGAAAGAAATAACTGCTATATCTTTGGATCAGGTGTTAATTATTCCCAGTAAGATTTGGTGGGTAACTAGTGATGCAGATATCAAACCACCCACTCTCTTTGTAGACGAAGGGAAAGTATCAGGAGGATTTCTGCTGAAGTATTCATCACATCTCAAGTCTCAAATTGTCCAAACCATTCAATTATAACACTTCACTCAATGCATGTCAGCATGTCTGGCACTGTGTTTCAGGAATGAGTTGAGCTGGATTTCTCAAAGAGGCAGACGTTGGCTTGTCCCCTTGAGGGACAACAGAAATAGAGTCTATTGGCTCAAAGTTGAGACTGGTTTCTGGATTGGTACATGGGAACTATGGGAACTATTACAGCTTTCTAACTCTGTAGCCTTCAGACTCAGTTTGCACATACATATGTAAAAGGCTGAAATTTCCTGTGCTAAGAGCACAAGCATACTATTTGCCACTGAATAAATAGGTAAAACACTGAACTGGTGATGACATGATAAACAAGTCTAGAGCTGTGGTTTCTATCAATACAGATCTAACTCTATCTTCACCATCATCTCTCAATAACAGTGAATGGAAGCAATGAGCAAAAAAGGAGCAGAAATCCTTTGACTCCTTCAAGGGCTCTATGAGATTTTGTTGTTAATTGCAGAGATATAATACATCACTGTCAGGAAGCAGTAACCCTGGATTATGGTCACTGATGACAAAAAAGGCTTTCTGAGGGAGATGATGGACATCATGACTATTATTTAGTGGAAGGGAAAAAAAAGGTGGCCAGAGAACTTTCAAGAAAATGGGGAAATCAAGTGAGCAGATGACTCCTTAAGCTCTTCGAGTTTGCTTTCTCTGCTGGCATGGGCTGTATATGTTCCCAGAGCAATGAAAAGACTGCTCACAGGATTTTTAGTGTTAATGCGCAATTTGATGTATCAATATAGTTCTGCTTGCACAGGCTATAACGAGCTCAAGATCATAAAGCTCTTATCAGCAGCCCTGTTTAACTTTAAATGTAACTCAGATGATTCAGGCTCCTCTACTCTCACTTCAGTCTGTTTTGACTTGAAGCTGAGGAATGACATTGGTGAAAATTAGCAAGGTCAGGAAATACAATTCAGGAGAATATTTCTAAACCCCTCAGAAGAATCCAGCTGATATCAGAGTCTTTGTGACAGCCATCTACAATACAGTCATGTTTCTGTGTCATTTTACTTATTTTTAAGGGGAATCTTAATTGTGGAAATATTTTGGCTATTAAAAATAAAAGGAAAAAAAAGTTTTCAGAAATCCTTGTGTCTGTAGCCAAATACAGGAAGGTAATGCTACCATAAGGCTTTTTCTGCCAGCACCCACTTATTAATCTAGCCCAGAGAAAGGAAGTCTGGACTTTCTTGAAAAGTGCTAGCCACTTCAAGAAAGTGCACAGAAACACAGGGAGGTATCTGCATAGCTTTTGAAACTATGAAGTGCACTTGAATCTGGCTTCTTGTGTGAGCAAAGGAGCTCATATCTGCCTGCCCGTGCCTGCAGAGATGGGTCCTGAGTGATTTAGAAGCACATATCCCATTAAGAAAAATTCCCACCCAATCAGCTCAACTACATTAATACCAATTCACAGGCTGGGTAGAAGTGGTTGCCAGTCTGACCTAGTTGTCAGGCTACATGCAAAATGGTGCCTAATGCTAAGGCTGTGTTTGTTACCACACATTTGTGCTGCTGGAGGATTTGGTATACTTGGTTCACAGGCATGATCAGCTAAAATGGTACAGTTTTAATTAAGAAGAAAAATAACAAGACAACAAACATCAAAGGGCTGTTTTGTCGAGAGCTAAATTGATGATGAAAAGATTTCACTTTTTGAAACCATTCAATATCCAGTGTTTTCTAGTGTGGTTCTTTAGTGCATCTCACTGCAACGTGTCTGTATTACTTAGCACTATCACATTTACATCAAGTTAAATGCTGTAATGCAGAAAGAATCACCATAAGGAATGAAATGTGTCAGCCTGTATACAGGGATTCTTGGGAAATATTTGCCTTTCAAAAATCCTGAGGCTTTTCTACAGATTCTTCTCACATATTTGCTACCTTAAAATTCACAGGTAATTACAATGGGATGAATAATCCACATTAATCAGGTAAGCAGGTATTTCAGATCCAGCACATCTCCTATCAGACAATGCTCATGAAAATACAGTAATTGAAGCTGCTGAGAGAATTTCCCACTGACAATGTCTATGTAAATCCACTGTAAAGAATAATTCTACGATTATGTAAAATTTGAACAAGTCCTTTTATCTTTAAAAGAATACTGCCCTCTCTTTTGCTTAGCACACCAATCTGGAAGCTCACAGAGAAAGAAGTTAATTGTCATAGGGTCCAATCCTACAGGATTCACACAGAGCTAAAGCCATTGCTGGTGTAACGCTGGTGACTACTCTTCAGTCCATCTGTCCTATTCCTGGAGAAAACTCCTCTGAATTAATGTAGCACATCTGTACTGGGCTTCACGGTCCCCTAAAGCTCTCTGTCTCTCTCTGCCCCTCTCGACCCCATATCTCAGTACTTCTTGCTGGAATATTTCTTCACCTTTACTGTAATAACTTTCTGTACATATTTTGGTTATTTATGTAGGGCCAGATTTTCACATTTACTCAACATGGCTCAACTTTCATATGTATTCAGATAGCATGGAAAGATCAGCATGTTGCAACCCCATTCTGACAGGCACCCTGACCCTAACAGAATCCCCCTGATATGGGAAATTGCCAGCAGGGAGTTCATAAACACCTGGAAATTGAACCACAAACACAGCATGTGAGTCAGGAGTTTTCTAAGCAACCTGTTGGAAAAAATGCCACAGAAAAGGGCACTTAAAGAGACACTTCTCCTGATAAGGACACTAAGTCTGAAACTCATAGCTGACGTTTCCTGGAGTTTGTTGCCCTTCTTAGCTGGAAGAGAAGGTCAACATCCTGAGCCTTTGGCTTACTTGTGGAGGAGGGGAGATGTGGAAGGGGCTTCCATTATTGCTGAAGGTATGTGCACCACCACTTCTCATCTCTCAGGTGAACATTGCTGTTTCTTTGTGCTGTACTTTGAGAAGTTGTGTTGAACACCTGGTGGGCTACAGAGAGGGGATGTGAGAGACAGGTAGTTAATTGCTTCTCTGGGCTTCACAATATAAGTTTCCCTGGCAGTGAAAACTGGATTTTCACCCTGTTTGAATGAATCATCATAGAATCATGGAATGGCCCAGGTTGGAAGACACCTTAAAGATCATCTAGTTCCAACCCCCTTGCCATAGGCAGGAACACCACACACTAGACCAGGTTGCCCAGGGCAACATTTAGCCTGGCCTTGAACACTGCCAGGGATGGGGCATCCACAACCTCTCTGGCAACCTGTGCCAGTGCCTCACCACCCTCTGGGTAAAAAACCTCCTTCTAATCTCTAGTCTGAATTTCCCCTTCTTCAGCTTGTATCCATTCCCCCAAGCCCTGCTGCTATTTAACCAGCTGAAAAGTCTCTCCCCATCTATCTTGTAATCCCCCTTGAGGTATCGAAAAGCTGCTAAAAGGTCTCCTTGAAGCCTTCTCTTTTCCAGGCTGAACAACTCCAACTCCTCCAGCCTATCCTCGTAGGGGAGGTGCTCCAGTCCTCTGATCATCTCTGTGGCTGTCCTCTGGGCCTGCTCCAAGAGGTCTATATCCTTTCTATGAGGACCCCAGAACTGGATGCAGTACTCCAGGTGGGGCCTCATGAGGGCAGAATAGAGAGGCAGAATCACCTCCCTAGACCTGCTGGTCATGCCTCTCCTGATACAGCCCAGGATACAGTTGGCCTTCTGGGCTGTGAGTATGCATTGCTGGTTCATATCCAGCTTTTCGTTTATCATGACCCCCAAGTCCTTCTCTGCATGGCTGCTTTTAACAAGTTCCTCTCCCCGTCTGTATTTGTATCTTGGGTTTCCCCTACCCAGATGCAGGACCTTACACTTGGGCTTATTAAACGTCATTTGATTCTCATGGGCCCGCTTTTCGAGTTTGTCCAGGTCCCTCTGGCTGGCATTCCACCCTTCTGGCTTATTAACCACACCACTCAGCATTGTTTCATCTAAAAGCTTGCTGAGGGTGCACTTGACACCCCTGTCTAGGTCATTAATAAAGACATTGAAGAGCACTGGTCCCAAGACAGAGCACTAAGGGACACCACTCATCGCTGGTCTCCACCTAGACAAAGAGGCATTGACCACAACTCTCTGGGTGTTTCTTTCCAGACAATTTCTTATCCACCCAATAGTCCACCCATCAAATCCATATCTCTCCAATTTTGAGATAAGGATGACATGAGGAACTGTATCAAAGGCCTTACAAATTCCAGGTAGACAACATACGTCAGTCTTCTCTTCATCAACTGTTGCAGTCACTCCATCATAGAAGGCCATGAGATTGGTGAATGAACTTTCATATAATCTTTTGGACAAATTCTGTATTCTTCCCTTTTGCTCTGTGTGCCATAAGTGCAGGCTTAGGAGTCACATGCTCTTATTCTGACTTGAGATGAAAGCTACCACCCATGCTTTGTGCCACATATTGGAGGACCTTGCAAGCTCACGCAGTGGTCAAACAGGAATCGTGAGGTTCTAAATTTTGAATATAAGAGATGCTGTAAGACTTAGTGGTTTGTATCTTTTACCCTGTCTGTCATGTCCCAGAAACAGCATGCCACACAGGAGTGAGGGTTGCAGGCTCTGACCTAAACTGCAGTGATGTGCCAATATGAAGTCAGTCCGAAACTTTTTTCTCTGCCTGGCAGCCAACATGGTGAAGATAAGTTCAGATAAGTTTGTGCCATTAAGACCACTCAGCTCTCTTCCTACTGCTACTGCAACTTTGGCAAAGGAGGCAGGGAACTAGCAGGGTCACACTTGTCTCTCAGCATGACTTTTCCAGAAAAGTTGTCTGTACTAAGAGGAGCACACTGCCTCATCTTTGAGACTGGCACAACAGCTGATCCCTCAGGAGACTGTGCCAATAAATTAAGTACAAAGCTAACAGAACAAATCACAACTTAGTTAAAAGTTACATGAACAATTCTTGGAGAGAGTTTTACTCATGATCCCAAATTTGCCATTTTAATATATAGCCTTGCCATAACAGTCCATATCAGTTAGTAAGTGCCACGTGAACTTGCAGTAGAGATTATCCAATATACCCTGGATATACTCTGTGTGCTATTGCATGAAGTCTCAACTGGGCTAGAGTCTAAAAACTGTTCACTCCTGCTTTTCTTGAAATAAATTAGAAAATATTCTATCAGTGTTCCACTAATGACTATTTAAAAGCATCATTAATAAATGGAAAAAAAATCATTCCTTTTCACATGTTTTAACTTAACCATCTTAGCTACAAATTATAATAAAAAATGGTAACAAGAGGGAGAATCTGTGGTGCTGTGGGTGGTAGCTGAAGTTTCTTTGCTAAAGAGGCGAACTGTCTGGATATACATAGATAAACATTAAGACAAATACCTCATCAGACAGCAAGTTTGAGAAAAAGAGAAAAAAAAATCCCAAAATAAAATAAAACCACAAAAAAGCCCAACTAAACCAAAACAAAAAAACCCACTGAGGTAGACATATTACTCTCAGAATAATAACTGATGTTAATGCAAAGTGTTAAAAGACATAATCCAAAGTGGCAGAATCTGGTCGAAGACATGGAACCTGGAATAAGTGGGTTTATTCAGGTATGTAAGGCTGTATTCATGCACAGTCAGGGCCCAAATTTTCGCACTGATATTCTGTATGCTGCAGCTCACTGTTAGCTGGAGTAGGAAAGCACAAAAAGCCCTGAAAAAAACTGAAGTCTGTAACAGAACTGTCTCACCTACCCTTTACCAGAGATTGGCTGCTGGGATGTTGTTCTATAATAGCAGCAGCACTGGCGACTTTTCTAGCTTCATGTCTCTGGATTTAATATACATAATGACATATCGCTGCAGCAAGGCTTGAATGATACAAAGAATGTGATAACCCATTGCCCAATACCTAGTTTATCCAGGCAATGCAGACTGTGCTGCATGCTTGCTGCAATGCCATCCATGTGCTCTCAGAAACAATAATGAAGTCCATTACAGCCAGAAAACCCTGCCAAGGCTAGCAGTGACAAAATCATAGAAAAATACAAAATAGATTTGGCATATTTTTATTCTATTTCTGAAAAATATATTTTTTCTCTTTTTTTTTTTTTTGCCTCCCTTTCCCCATTCCTAACTCATCTATATCTTGTGTCTTTTCATCTTCTAGCCAGCAACAGAGATCCTCTGGGAAAGGGAATATTTCCACACACACAGTACTTGCTTCCCTCTCTCCCGCAACAAATACCCTCAAGCCCTCCAATTTACTTCAGAAGCATTGAACACAGTTTAAACTTTAACCCAGTAATGCATCTTTAAGGTTCTTTGACAAAGTTTGAGCATGTGAGCATTTATAAATTTGTGTGCATGCAAGTATTTCTGCCTGCTGTCCCAGACAAAGCCGTATCCATGTCATTTGGTTAGCAGCTTCACAAAAATGATTGTAATGGTCCTGAAGTGTTCAGGCATCAGAAAATCCTCATATCACAGGTGGACCAATTTCTGAGGCAAGAGGAGATCTTCCAGTGTGCGAAAGTCTTTCCGGGTCTAATTCAGTTGGGCAGGCAGAACTACTAGGTTTATTGATCAGACTGGATTGTTTAAAAATTGTTTAGCTTCTATAATGACAGTCAAGTACCCCTCTTTATTGCTTCTTCTTATTGGATGTTGCTGAGTGAAAGCCTTCCTAGTTTTATCTTGCATTTTCTAGCCTACTTTCTGATGCTAATTTCCATTTACCATTCTCCTGCCCTGTCACTGAATTCTTCTGCAGTCCTTTTGTGGGGACTCATCCATGAGGATACTTACTTGCATCTTTACTGCTTTTAAATTTCAGCTTTCCCTTTTACTCTGCTCTATTTCCATATGTCATTTTCCTTTTCTGCCTGTCTGGGAGTTGCTGTACCTAACTCTGTAAAGCATTATCTCTCCATCTCTCCAAAGTGTTCTGTGGTACTTTGTGTGAAGGATGGCATATAAAAATAAATTGTATTGCACTGTATTTTTGGACTGGCATCTAATCTTTACTGAGCTCATTCAGCCTATTTCTGAAAAACATTGGATCTTGAAGACTCTTCCGATCCAATGAATCTTGATGACTTTTCTGATCCTAGAAAAAGACTCCCTAATTTTCAAGTCATCTCCTGACACTAACACAGAGATAGGAGTCAGGAGAGTAGCTTGAAAAATAGGGTTTGGCAGAAAAATATTCCTGGAAGTCTTCCCTGTCTATCGCGTATCTTAACCTCACCTCTGCCCTCCACCCCACATTTTATTTGCAAATGTCCACCATTAGGAGTGCTGAGGTGGGGGGAGTTGGAAGCAGGCTGACTGTGTACTGCACTCGTAGTGAAACAATCCAACAGCTTGCTTATGCATCTATTTGGCTTAGAATGGAAAATTAGAACAGCTTTAATCTGCTAGCAGCATCAAGCAGGGAAGCACTCCCTGGAGTGAAAGCGTTAGGAGTATCACAGCAGGGGCTGATGAGAGACAGCCTGCTGTGGTGTTACAGCAAGGCAGTTGCACTTGATGCACAAAAAGCTGGGGTGCTTGGGAGGACCCAGGTGACCTGACGGGTTGTCGTAGGAGGAGAAAGAATAATCTTTTTTATTGGGCTTTTCTGCAATAGGAAAATGCTTTTGAAGACATGCTCCCATATTTACTGTCTTTGCTTGCCCTTCTTCACCTTTTACATCCTGTCACATAAAAATTTTGGTCCCTACCTTATCAACCACAATGTGTGTATGCCCTCCTACTCCAACGTGGGAACTCACTCAATTCAGAAAGCTTCTGCATAGATATAGCTGTGACTGCATCTGAAGTGGTCAGGATTTGTCCTCGGATTGGAAAATTTAGTGAGCAGCAGCCATACCTTTGCATTTGTTATGCAAAGCACAACTATGTTTGCTTTCTACTAAATAACTCTATTCATAAAAAAGAAACAGCAAGTCCTGAGCTACTAGGGAAAGATGTATGGTGCAGAGATCTTCTCTGGTTACACTGAAACTGAACTTTGCAGGACTGTTCAAATTCCTAAACATTTGAGGGGCATATTTAGCTTATATCTTTCTTTAAAAGCAGTGTATTTGAGGAATATGACATCCTGGAATGTCCTCCTGCATAATCTACTAGTTGCATTTGTTCTTTGGCGCACAAAGAATGATTATGTATGCTGGCCACTGCCCCGGAAAATAACCCTACCCTTACTTGCAAATGTGCTTGATTTTACTGCAGTGAGCATCTTGACAGCACTCTGTGGATGCACATGTGAATGTAAAGGTAGGCATAGCACATACAGTTACAAAGTGAGAGTTAAGACTCATGAAGACACCAAGACATATTAAGATTGTCTTACAAAAACAAGGAACTTTGAAGCTTTCAGTACAAGATATGCACTACCTGAACACTGTGGAGCTAACACCCAATGCAAGGAGTTGCTATTTGTTGTTTTTGTTTTGTTTTGTTTTGTTTTTTAATATGTGTATTCTTTTATGTATTTGGACAAAGTGATACATATACAATTGTAAAGCTTAGGTGTGAATCTTGATCAAAGTTGACCATTAACCACTTGAGGTATGTTTCTGTAGCAAGAATACATAGTTTACTCTGCCTTGTGTTCATAGGTGGTCTTCTCCAGCCTCTATTCTCCTAAGAAATACTGGGGTGTTACCAACAGCCAGAGTCCTGCCAGTCTGCATTGCTTTGTGTGAATGTAAAAACCAGTTAGGACTTAAATCCTAATCACAAATACTTCCTAATCATTTTACATTCCTGTGAATATCAGACCTGGAAACCAGATTAGATAGAGTGCACAGCAAGACTTAGTTAACTTGTCCAACCTTACAAAGGACTTACATGTCCCACTTTATTTTGGAAATTATCCAAAGTTATGCTGATGTTTTTCAGTCTCTTTTCTCCTCACTGTAAAGCTGCTAACAGCTGTTTCTTTCTCAGCTAGTTAACTGACACTGAATATCAAAGACTACCTGCTTCTAAAGCCTTTCTCTGCAAAATGCACCTGCAAGGTCTCTGACGACAAATGATGATTCATCATCCACATGAATCTCTGAAGGTGAGCTGGAAGGTGGGGAGTTTTCTGTCCATATACTGGAAGCATGAGGTGATTCCTGATATTTGTTATGTGCCACCAATCACCAGACTAACATGTGGTGAGATGAGTTCACACAGGTATGTGGGAAAAGCAGGGTATGCCACTCAATAAAAAGGTCCAATTGCTCGAAGGGGTTAGAAAAATCTAGTATAATAGACATGGAAACTGCTTGCTTCTTAGCAAAGACAACAGCGATGGCCTGCGCTTGACATAAACCTATGCAAAGTTGTTTTGTAGACTGTACTGTCAAAGTGTCAACAGCAAGAAAAAAACATCTCTTGTATAAAATAGACTTAATGCAGAGTGAACTGTATGGTGTGGAGGTAGGTTCATCACATATTAAAATGGTTTCATGCAGTCAAGAGTGGAAAGGCTTCTCTATAAAGCCATGGCCACTGCTGCACACAGGAATGTGCTGGAGCAGGCATGGTCCTAATGGCTGGCACAGTCTTGAAAACAAAAGCTCAGGCAGTTCTCCTTCACTCAGTTTGTATGGATTAGTTCTAGAAAAAAGTAGATAGCCTGAACTTGCCTGATTCTAATGACTGGATGGGTGATATGAGGAAAAACTATGACAAGACTAACATTCAGCAGTGTCATGCTGGTCCCAAGTGTTCATGAATACATTCAGAGATGCATTTCAACATCTTTCAGAGACACTGTCATCAATGGTTTCAGTGAAATCTCTGCAATTCCATTACAGACATCAAAATAATGTCACTTAATAAAGATATGTTTTCAAATATTTTAAGAGCTTGTGCAGTGTTTCTAAAAATTAATGACATGGTTCATCTTCCTCCCCTGCACTGGAGTGAGTAAATAATACTCTTCACTAACCCACAATATAAAATCATCTAGTAGTGCAGAACATTATGGTGGCTTCGTGCAGGGATTTTCTGACTAGTTCTAGTATTGCAGGGTAAACATAAACCTGAAGAGTTCTTGATTTGATTATTTTCAGGTTTCCAAAAGGCTAGTGGTAACTATTTTCTACCTCTTTTCCAAAAGCTTGCAAGTTCTGTTGCTAGAGTTCTACATCATGATGATATTAAACTAATATGCAATCAGCACCATCAGGAAAGGTCAGGGGTTTTTTTTGAATTTACATTGATATGATGACCTTACCCACTGAGAAATTTTATAGCAATAGTAAACTTTTGCTTTAAGAATGTTTATACAATCTTTCCAGTTCCATCCAGGCTAAATTCTAAGGAGACCTAACTCTGACCAGGCTTCCACATACAGTTTTCTAAACTCACTTCCTAAAAGTTTTTGCACTCCTAATGGTCTAAACAAAGTAAGTGGGATAGTAATTTATGTGTTTATAATAAATATGAACCATTTTCTCCTTTTGTTTGCAGTATCTTATCAATCTTATGAATCTTTTATGTTATCTTTTATTGGTACTGCATTTACATGCTTATAAGTCTCAGCTTTTAAATTAATAAAGGCTGTAAAATAACCCCACCAAGTGATATATCAAAAAAGAGTTAAGACTTTTTGTAGAAGTTAAACCTTGTGAAAACATTAGGCCCAGCTTTTCAAATATATTCTCTATCTAACACCTAGTGATACAACCAGGAAGACTTGTATCCACTTTCAGAATCTGATCCTAATGCTCTGAATTCAGTAGAAAGACTCTCGTTGATGCCAGTGATTTAGGCTGTCATTGCTAGACAGGAATAAATCCACCCGAGCATATGTGTCTGAATCAGGAGACCAAGCATCTATAAGGACCTCTCCATCTGGTTCTCCATGGTAGATATTCCTTCATCTTGTCTCTTTCTCACAAGGAGCATCAGTTGTATCAATGGTTGTCACATTGTACTTTGTTTTAGGGTTCTTTTGTAGAGTGGTTCATATGCTAAAGCCAGACTGAAACTGAACACGTGTATTCGACTCCACTCAGCAATGTGTGAATCCTCAATCAGGCATCACCTTCGAACATGTTACTGAGTAATTAATCTATAATTCATAGTGCAACTGGCAAGCAAACAGTTTTAACAAAGGAATTTGCAGTTACATGTCCAGAAAACAGTGAACGATTTATCATTTTACTCATAGATGAAAGCAAACAATCTTTGACTTGGTGATATTACATAGTTGGACTAGGACCAGTTTTTGAACTAAAGCAAACCTTCTTGTCATTTTCATCCAGTCAAGAGCCCAGACTTGCATCAGAAAATAATTAAAGAAGTACCAAAGCCTGCAGTCAATTTGGTTGAGGATGGACTGGTGCTGTATGATTTATTATTGGCTAGGGTACTGCTATCTCCTGAGCTATTGTAATTGTTATTATTATTGACTTTATGCTTTAAAAGAAGTAAAACTTTGGCTCCAGAAGTCTGGAGTAGAAGCTGACCACCTGACCTCTCTTTGGTAAAGGTAACAGTGAAACAATTTTCCCAGTTTCTATATGTGTCTGTGGTATCTGTGAGTCTCTCTTCTATCTCTAGGCCTGGCTATGGTAAGGAGAGCGTGGTTTGCCTCTTGAACTAAATGACCAGAAAATGTCTCTATATATACAGCTGATTATAACTATCTGTGAGGACCTAGACCTCATCATGTTCAGGCTGCCCAGTGTGTATAACAGCTGACAACAGGTTTCTCCTCCCAGTTAAGCCATTCCTCTGAATTTATGGAGTGCCCCTGGAACTAAGTTTGTGACAATATTGTATGGGAAATGTAATTGTATGCAAACAATCTAAACATTCATTTATTTCTCATCACCAGGTTCCATGTCAATCGTTTCCTCCTGGTTTCAGGACAAAAAGTGCTGCTTGAGACACAACATGAGAACTAGATGAAATCCTGAAAATACTGCACTTGCAACCCATGTCCTTAAGACAAAGAAGTCACCATGGTTTATGTGTATCTGCACACAACATGGGTCTTGGGGGTTTTAGTTAGGTTTTTACACACAATGTTTACACTGTGTGTCACTGAAATATTAGACAAAGAGGGTGTCAGTTCTACTCAAACTGACAGTAGAAGGCTGATTAACAGGTTATCTAGATCACTGTCAATCAGTAGCTGAGTTGGTAAACATATCATGTATTTACTTTAGTTCTTATACTGCATTATTGATCTACTTCTAGTTTTTCATTTATGGTCATTAAAGTTGCAGAATTAGTGCATTTTTCCCACTTTCATTAGCTCATACATTGAGCAGGGCCCTATACCACTACTTGTTCTTATAAGATTTTATCTTTTTAGCAAATACTAGATGCCAAATAGTGAAATGTTAAATGTGCTAGGCCTCTCCAGCAGTCATTTAAGATCGTTGTGGTTTCCATGTTAATTTGACACCAGCACAGTGGAAACCATCATGAAGGTAGAGCTGACTTACAGACAAAGTAAGTACTTTGCTGATCAACTAGCTGAATGTTCAAGGTGAATCTGCTGAATCTGAGACATTCAGGAAGAAGGAAGCACAGAAGTACAGAGAAAAATATATTTCTTATTCCATTTTTCTCACCTGTGTTTTCTCTGTGCAAACTACTTGTTGTGCATTTTCCTCTCAGAACAGAAGGAAGGTTTATTTTGATGATGAGGATCTTGCTGTGCTTACTGGCTAATATATACAAGGCAATTACAACTAAGAAAACTCAGACAGCATTAAGAGTCCCAAGCAAGCTTGTGATTTACACAAACTGTTGATGTTCAAAAAGTGCCCTCAGTCAATACCATTGGTGTAAAATTCTTTACAGCTCAAAGTTTGAGGACCTTTTTCAACCTATTTTGTGACTGGTGACATTGCAAAGCAGAAACAAGAATTTGGCTACCATCTGGATTTCATTTCACAGTCTATATATCCCAGCACAAATAGTCACCACCAAGAAATACATTATGAATTCATAGCCTGTAGAACCTGACTGTTCAAGTGACAACATTTATCATGAGCTCTTTGCAAAATCATATGAGATTTCATAACAGGTGTCCACTTCGCACAGGTCATCACCACTGTGGCCTGTGTCAAAATCCATTATACAGTAGCTGAAAGCTATACATACGTGTTGCCAGCTACCTCCTTTTGCAATGTGTGGTAGAATGCGGTGAGAGATAAGCAGAGGACACAAGTTTAGATCTGAACTTTCCTCTGCCTCTGAATTTCTCCCTTGAAGTTGAAAATGAGATGACAGCATTGAATGCAGAGTTCTCTTTTCAGTCACCCTTCAGTTGTGATACAAAGAGGAAAAAAAGTACCATGAACATAGGGTTTAAGTAAAATTGCAACACATTATAATATTGTTTAGTGGCCATTTTTAAACAAAATATAACCACATAAAATTCCATTCATTCTTCTTGAATTTTGTTCCAGTCTTGTCAGGCTGGGTTGTTTTGATATGTAATGAGTGTCTTATCTGACATTCCCTATTGTCCCTAGTGGTTGTAAAATCGTTACTCCCGAGAAAACAAAGTTTACATGTTGATAAGTGGTGGAGGGAAGAATAGCACTGTGATGAGAAACTGCAGCTACTCTTCTCACTTCTCTCCCATTCTCTGTCCTTAACAGGAATAATTCACATTCTTGCAATCTAGAGAAAAGTTTCTAAGTCCTCTGTTAGGGAACATATTTCAGCTTCTCCTGGGAAGTCAAAGCAGCTTGCCATGCAGTGATTCAGATTTTCACAGTGACTAGTTTTCTGATTTCTTCTCTTGGGGTAGAATCAATGATAGTGGGGTAGATTAAAAAAAAATATTGGAATAGGAAAAAAAAGAAAAAATCATTGAACTCATTTAATAGCTGTGATATAATTTTACTGGCTTCCCTTCTATGCAGGGTATACGTCAGTGGTTGATTTTGTGCTTGAAGCTCCAAAGGAAAGGTCTGTGAAGTTTTTGTCTGTTTGAGTATCAAAAAGGGCACCCCAGAGACAGCTGTCCCTGAAGTGATTAACCACTGAAATGGTACTTGCAAACAGGGTGATGAAAACCTCTGAAGTCTGCTGTAAAGAGACAAGGCTCAAAGTCACCTTGAAGCAAGGAAAAAAATATTCCCAAAATTGGGAGAAAATTTGTGAATTATTTATAAGAAATATAATCCAATAATATTTTAGAAGTAATATTGGAAAGCATCCTTATTGTATTGAGCAGCTTCTTAAAAAACAGATGGTGTAAAAAGGTGTAGCTTAAACTTAGCTTTAAAATAGTGTAGCTTAAAATGAACATATGAACAGTGTTTAAGATCTGAAGAAAGGAACATCAATTAATTTTGGTTCTTAATGCACACTTGTTTGCTTTGCATTGTCTATGCAAGGAAAATATCCACTAAATTAGCAAACAACTCTTGCTCTCTCAAATCCGGTTTTCACATTTTTACCCACAGTGGTGTTTTTTCCCTACTGGACCTTCATTACCTGCTATTATTGCAAAAGTCAAGGAAATATGCTTTGGAGTATACCATGGCATTAGAAAGACTTGATCTTTCTCGGACCAATAAAATTCCCAAGTAGAAGTCTTCTCCTACCAACCACTCCACATTAAAATCAGAGCTCTACAACTTTGAGAGCTTCAGATTAACCTAATTATTAAGGTATTATATGGAAGAAGGGAGACAACTATCAAAATTTAGAGATAAAACACCTCTAACAAATGCTGAAGTTTAATAAAAAGACAGTTTTGGTGATATTTGGTGTAAACCTCTGAGTACCACTAAAAATACATCAATTTTTTTCATGATATAAAAGGCAATGGGAAGTTTCTATTATTCTACCTCAGAGGTCTTGCAAAGAAAAACTTGCTTTCTTAAAAAACATGTCTCAGTTTGAATATTATTTTGAAAGACAAATACCATCAGCAGATAGCTTAATGTATCTTCTGTCATTGAACCTGGCATTTAACAGCAACTCATTTTGGAAATTCAAGTTAACCATCTTACAAAAAAAAAAAAAAAACAAGCAAAAAATTCCCAAAATAAACACTTTTTTTTTTTTTTAAGGAAGGAAGCCTATATGCTTCTCCCCATCCTTGTTACTTCATATGGTCATAACATTAGAAAGTACCTAGGTTCTTTGCTGCACTGCTGTCACACAGACAGAACTCCATCTGAATAGCTTCGGCAGTGACACACTGGCCTTTCACCTGCCAGCAACAGAACATTTACACCATGTAGATCATCTGCACCAGAAAGGAAAAAAATTGTTTTCCCTATCTCAAGCAGACAGAGGCAGTCAGTTTGAATAGCTATAGTTCCTCAGAGTAGATGAGAAAAAAAGGAAGAGAAGAACCAAAAATAACACCACCTCTAAGAGCATGCAGGGTTTGATTCTTACACAGCATATTATGCCAACTTCGCTCCACAAAATGGCAGCTGGCTGGCAGGATAAAGCCTCTGAGAAAGATGAAGTGGTACTCCCTGGAAAATTAAATAGCTGGTATGGAGCTGCAAATCCAACAGAGTTAGCTCCCCAAACATTGACTCTTTGTGGGGTGAAGTGTGGAGGGAGTGTTGTGGTGCAGGGCTGGATAGCTTCAGGGACATCTGCGTGGGAGAGGAATAAGAAGTAGAGTGGGGACAGGATACCATAGGTGCTGCTCTGAAGTCTTTCAAAGCTGGTGCTTTTAGAGCAATATGTTTTCCCTGCTCCAGCTCCTGAACAAAGCAAATTAATGGGGCATCATTAGTTTACGATATTTCAAGCATTTTCCCAGCTTATAAATATATTTTTCAAAGCAAAAGTCTGACATAACCAATAACGACATTAATGTTTTACCCACTTTTTAAGAGAATGAAAAGTCCAAAGAATGGGGGAGATAAAATCAACAAGATTTTCTTTTTTGTTTTGTTTTGATTAAATATAAGGTTCCAAGATTTACACCAATTTCTGTTTCAAAGTGGAAAATGGCACAAATATCACAAATTCTGTTTTAAAACGACCCTGAAGTTAATAAGACTGTGATGTTAATGAAGTGTCACAAACTTCTGCTAGGCAGCATCTGAATTACTCTTATTTCATGCTCTTGTGTCTTCATACTTGTGTAAGGTGCAGGTCTCAACAGTGTAAGTTGCATATCTCAACATGAAACACCTGGTGAACTTGGTAAATATAGCTAAAAATACTGACAGAAGGTTTTCAATTTCAGGGCAAAAACGAAGCAGAGAAACATACTACAGCCATATGAAAGACACAGTAATCACAGACATTTTGTCTTTGCTTGAGAGATCCCAATGAAAACATGAAATTGAACTTGGATTCCAAAAAAAAAATTTAAAAAAAAAAAAAGAATTTGGCCTTGGTTCTTGGAAAATCTGCCCTTAATTTAGCCAAGAATAAGGATGCCTCCTTTCCAAATGGATGGGGTATGGGAAATTTGCTAGTGTGAGAAAAAGCTTGTATAACATTTTAGCTACTGGGCAATATATTCTCTTCTAAAAAAAATCTTACAGTGCCTCCTTAAGTGCAAATAGAGGTAGCCAGCAGACAGAGTACAACATGTGTAACTCTGGGCACTGAGAACTTTGCAAGTCTGCCAAAAACTCATCTCATTAGTGTGCTTTGCAGCTGTAGAACAACCGTTTGGCTGAAATGATGTAGACTGAATATAAAACCATGTCCTGGAGGTGAAAGGCCCAGTGGAGGGTGTATGCTGGAACACCATGCACCAGAATGATGTTCTAGGAATTCCCTGGTCAGGGTACAAAAATTCATCTGCACATCTTGATACCCAGCTTTGACAGGAAAAGGTATATTCTCTGCAGTGAAATCTTTCTTTGCAGCTAGCTCAATCCTGGAAGTGTAAGGCTGGAACAGTACATCTTTTATACATAACATTCACAGACCTGATATACTTGCATCAGGAAGGAAATTAAGACAGCTGCCTGTCCCGTAGGAGCACAAATTAAATGCTGAAGCCCAATACATTTATGCAATGTTTTATACACCTCCAAAACACAAAAGCTGTCAAGTCACAATTTTGGTGGTTTTTGAATTGTTTCTTATACACTGTCAGGGTTTTGTGCACCATTCTTTACATTTAAAGAAAGCAACACAGACTGATTGCTGACATGTACCCTCCTATCACATCTATCAGTGCAGTACAGTGAGTGTTAAATGAATGTCACCACAGAGCCTCTCTCTCTCTCTCTCAAGTTTTAAATTTCCCTTGCTAGTGTAAAACTTAATGAAAGCCCTGGAGTATACAATAGCATTTTGAAAACAGGAATTTGTGACTGCTGTGAATCATCACTCACAGCAGGGACCCAGAAATGTGAATTGTGGGAGGAACAGGCTCAGTCCCCCTCTCTTTTTTACTGGGAATTTATTACAGGCGTGTCATTATTTACAATGCACCATTCACATCCTCTAAAGAGCCAATAAACTGGCTGCTGAATATGCATTTTGCTCTGTGGTGAACACAGATGTTTCCAGCTAATATCCATTTCATTTAATTTCTTTTCTTTAAAAAAAAAAATCTATCTTGCTATTTCTATAGCAGCTGGGTAACTATTTGCCAGTCTTCGATTTGGGAATCACTGCTCATATTTATTATAGCTGGTGCCATTTGTGTTGCTAAAAGTGAAGGTCTGTCCCTATAACCATTCTCTGACTGTATTTGAGATCGTACCAAATGCAGTTGCTAAAATTCTCTCACAGTTTAAAGAAAAGGCTGCTTGAGGATTCAGCACAGGTTCAGATTTCACTAATGCTATGTGGCAAAAATAATGTCAGATGTTTTTATGTTACAAGAAACATCAGAAACCACTGGCGTTTGGGGGGGATTTGTTTTGGTTTTGCATTCCTGAGAGTAAAATACATTGTTGATTCACAGCTGGCAGGTTGGTGGTCATTAATTTACAGTCCCTTCATGTATTTGTAAGAGAAGGCATAGGAAATGATTGTGAACTGCAAAAGGTTTGGAAGTTCAACTTAGACAATCGTTCCCAAGTTTAGATACTTATCTCTGTTAGCACTATCCCCTGGGGATGCAAAACTGTTCTATTTCTGTGAAAAAGGTCTCTCCTGAGATTTTAGTTTCCTGAATCTTGTCTGGCTAGAATCTGGAAGTTCAAAGGTAACTAATAAATACATTTCTGATTATCATCATCATTATTATTCATAGTCTGATAGCAATTTTTTTAAACCCTCACAAGAGCTGTGGTTTCTCACAGTTTGAACATGGATAATGGCTGAAGGAGGTGGCAAAGAGGGGCTCACGTTTTATCCAAATCAGATTGTTCAAACTGGATTGTTATTCTATAAATTCCTCCCCTCCTTGTGGTGTGGAAGGCAGTGTTATTGGGAATCACCAGATGGCTGGTTACAGATGGTGTTATACATTCTATCTTCAATTAGCTCTTGAAGAAGTGCTTATTGTTAGCTGTGGTGCAGTTCTTCCACACAAAAATACTACCACTAAGACCTGCCCTGCCTGAACCTCTCCTATAAGCAAAGTGCTTTTACATGTGAGGGTGCAAGAAAGACTTCTCAGAAGCTCTCCCATGACAGAGCAGTGAAAACCCAATGCTCATGGATGACTTGCCAGTGAGCAGGTGTCTGAATTTTTATCTGCTACCGTAGGTTATATCCAATCAAGGAAAGAAAAAGTTATTTGAGTCTAGAGCATGGGAGGTGGGGTAGAGCCATACAAAACCAGAAGACCACAGCAACCCTTGCGAGGTGACAAAGTATATCAAGCTTTGCTTTCCCAAACCAATTTCCCCCTCCATCTCTGTTTGCACAATCGCCACAATCCTCTGACAGAGGTTGTGTATCACTGCTCTGCAGCTGGGAAAGAGGCAGGAAGACTGGAGACATCAAGTGGAATGCTCATGCTTCTGGCTCACAGAAAAGTCATCAGAATGAGTTAAGATGAAGTGATTCTGCTCAGAACTGCATGCTGGAAACACTGTTGCCATGCCAAAGAGAGGAACCTGCTGCCCACATTATGGAGGTAGGAAGGTCTGGTTGGAGTACAAATGACAAATTTCTCCTTGTAAAAAGACAGGGTCACCTTTTTCTCACTCTTTTCAGGGATAAAACCCTAACCAGGAGTCTGCTGATATTTCCATGTAGGTCAATGTATGAAAGAGGTAGGTGTGGAAAGGACCTGAGTAAGTTATATTGGACCATGTTCTTACTCCTTTATGCTCAGTAAAACCAATAATCCCTGTGGCTGAAAATGGTTGCAAGGTGGAGGTCAGTGAAGAATTAGATCTTTTGCATCTGGAAGTGCGTGCCTTTTAAACTAGTATGTATTTTCCAAAGAAGGAAAAAAAAAAAGATTTGTTTTCATCAGAATGTGAAATAATCAAACAAATACTGAGGGTTATCAGACAGACTCAACAAGGGCCAGTTGCCCTTTTAAATAAAGGGCAGGAATCCCCCATCATCACTAAGGACTGCATGAGACACCGACACCTGCCAACAACAGGAGAAAGGTGAACTCAAGGCTCAGTGTCTCATGCTGCAGTATACTCTGTGTGAGCAGACCTCTGCGCTTATGTGAAGGGTCCTCACCCACTTGGATCTGGACTCCCGCTCACACAACAAGGTCCTTTGGGGTCCTTGTTATGAAGAAGAGGATCCAGGAGGTTCTCTGTGGAAGGTAAGTGCAGTAGGTGGGTGAAAGGTACAAAGTCTATGGTAAGCAAATATCAAAGTTGCTGCAGGAAGAAGTAAAGGGACTTGCTCTCCTGCTCCTCTCATGTTATGGGGAGAGGAGCTGGGTGTCAGAAAAATGAAAAACAAGATTTTATACCCCATTCCTTCATGAAACAAGGCATGCTAATCTTCTCTGTTTCTGTATTCTTACCTTTCAATTTGCTTGCTCAGACTTCAGAGTAATCTGAACCTTTGCAGGACTGGAGATCTTTAAGGTTTTTCCCTTCAGTCTTTAACTGTATTGGAATTTAACCCTAGCCCCATAGTCAAAATTCCTATGTTCATAAAGTAACTCATAATTTGGGGACTTCTTGGATCTTGCTTATAGGCAAGCAAACCTTTCAATGTTTTTCTCTTGTTCATGCTTGACCATCTCATACCTTCTTCCCTTCTAGTCTTTTCCCTGCAGCATCTCCCAATAAATCTGCCATTTTTCAGCTTTCCTAAACAAGGCTTACACAGAGACAGAGGTAACAAGGAGACCACTGAGAAAAGCAGGTTCAACAAAATCAGACAGGTAACGGGGGCTAACACAAAAAATGGGCAAAAGTGGCAAATCTTTCTATGTGACTAAGTCAGCAAAAACCATTTAGGCTATCCTTTATAGTGACTCCATGTTCAATTCTGCTCTTAGTGGCATGGATTTTGCCGGTTTTCTATCCCCATTTTGCTGTGATGTTGTTCTTTTCTGTATAGCACTGCCCTAAACAAAGCCTACATCACTTTCCCCTACAGAAAACAAATAGAGAGGGAGAAGAGATGAAACTATCACAAGGGAAGCAAGTTATGGTAACATAAGTTGCTGTACTTGTTCCTAGTGTGCAAGTCTTTCCTACTTTGTCTCTATTTTTATTCAATCATTAATCTAAGTAGAAATTTTAAAGTTGGTAAAACTTCATTTTAGACAGCTGCCTAAAGGTCTTATCCAAGCCCAATGAAATAAATGTAAATATTTCCCTTAACTCCAGAAGACTTTGGGATAGTTTCTAAATATGTATTTATATAGGAGAAAACTGCTCTTTCCGGTAGCTAAAACACATTTCACAAACTTCCTTGAGGGTTTTTCAAACCAAAACAATGTAAGAGAATAAAGCAGTTTAAATAAGATTAAAGTTAGATGCACTGCACTTTCAATACAACTCTGTAATTCAAAGGTTGCTATCTATGCTCTGGGCACAGTATGGGACATTTCCTTTCCTTTGTGTAATGGGAGAGAGGCATGAATGATTGATTTAGCACCAGTTTTAACTCTGAATTTCTTGTTCTCTTTGTTTTACCTCTAATCTGTACTTTGTTTACTGATACATGTTTATACAGGATATACATATGTATAGAGCTTATGTAGTATGTAGAATATAGTGGAAGATTACACTGCACTTTTCATCTCTCAACCTGCCAATGAATGAAATAAAAATTAAAATACATTGGCATTCTCTTCAAAGGAAAAGGCTGTTTTCCTTCATAGATCTTCATTACACCACATTGGATTATATTGTTCTATACAATTAGAGAGTGCCAACAACACTTCCTACGAATGAGCCCTGGCTCATTCCATTCCCTGGGGCCAGCAATGTTTAATAAGCCCAAAGCACATGGTTTAACCAGTACCCTCCAGCTTGTGCACTGTAGTATTGCCAATAATTTATAAAAGAGGGGTATAAGAATGCATGTGCAGGGTGTGCACACGTTGTGTATGCCACAGCAGGAGCATGTTCCTTATAGACAGAGGTCGTCCAGCACAATGCACTGGGGCTGCACTTAACTCAGTGTCTCTCTGAAGCAGAACCAGGCTCAAACCCTAATTAAACCCAGGGTGTGAATCCCTGGAGGGTGGTGATAGAAGGGTCTGTGTACTAATCCAGCCCGTGCTGACTAACAGCAGCGCTGCACAATCACTGCTGTATGAATATATTCTTCTGGCAGCTGCACGCAAACAGCAGTCTTTGCGATTCTGATGACTTTTCATTTTTATGACACTGTGTTTTAGCTTCAGGTGCGAGTGTGAGACTCCCAGTTAAGTGGCTGTTCTGATTATTTTAAGTAGTCACTAATCAAAATGGTGAGCAGAGGGGGCTGAGGGAAAAGCAGGAAAGGGATGGAGGTAGGAGATGTAAAGGAATGTGAGAGGGTTAGAAGGGGAGGGATGAGGGCTTTGCATCTGATTTTCCTAAGCAGGGCAATTTCTTTAGTGAGGAAGGTGAGCCTGTCACTGCTTGGCCCCTGCCTGCTGCAAGTACTTTAACTTCTCAGCAACCCATATGACAGTTATAGGGAAGGGGAAATGACTGGAAGGTTTCTAGCAGCAACAGCAGAAGAAACAGCAGAGGAATACATTGTGAAAAATCAGTTTTAATAAAGCCCCAGCACTGACCTCGGAAACATAAGTATTTATATTATTGACTTCTGTATGAGGTTATTTGTTAAAAAAAAAGGGTAAAAGAAAGAAAGAAAGAAAAGTCTTTCTGTTCTTGTCTTGAGACCTGAGGAAAAAATAACTAAAATTAGAGAAACTGGAGATAAAAACGCAGTGAGTAGAATAAAGCAAAATACCTCTGGGGTGTTCATCTGCCATAGTAGTCATTTCATATCTCATCTGTTATATGAATGTGATAGCTCCTTCCCTTTTTGATAGGATCATTATGTAGACTCCACAGATTCAATTCCATTTACAAGTCAATGGTGTGAGATTTTATGACAATTCTTTTTACTGGGTTGATTCTGGATGATCTTCCTCTACCCAAAAAAAAAAAAAGAAAAAGAAAAAAAGATAAGGCAAAAGGGACAGTGTCATTCTGGTGCTCACACATAAGTTTTCTGGATGCACCAGGCATTCTTTTGACAGATCTAATACTGCTATCCTATCATGAATATGCCCAGATGTTCTTAAGCCCTGGCATTAATGCTGCCAACATTTAAAGAGGTCTATGCTGAAAGAAGAACCATTGCTGTTGCGGCTGCATAGGGGAATTATTTGTTCTGGGGAGAAAGGGTATCTGGTTTCAAATGAACTGGTAGGTCATACCATCACACAGATGATTTACTTGTTATCAGACTCCTAGAAGTGCTCAAGGTGCCTCATTCCCTTGCCCTTTCCTCAGCCCTTTGTAGGGCTAGCTCCGTCCTGGAGTTCCACAGAGCTCATGGACTGCTGGTGGGCATAGGTCTGACATCCACAGGGAAAAGAATGCTCTTCTCTGAGATTGTGCTGTGCCTACAACAGTGCAGGCTATTAAAAATGTGCATGGAAAATCTATGTTATGGAAGGTATGTCTATAAGTCCATGGTGTCCACATGCACACATTCTGGTGGATGGATTTTAATTTTGCTTTTTCTTAACAGCAAACAGACATCTCTCAGAAAGTGTAGGTTATATACTTTTGGGATAAAAATGAAATCCCAAGCCTTACACTATATGAGTAAAAGAGCTGGATTCGTGAAGGATTGTGACAGTGAACATTGTCAATATATACACATGCTCACAGTGGAATCCCCTCTGCTTAGGGTGCTGTTTCTCTGTTTATTGACAAGCTCCATTCTGTCATAAGCAGGATCCACTGGAGTAATCCCCTTTCAATGCCAAGAGCAGCATTGGAAGGCAAGTACCAACATCTCAGACACAGGAGGAGCTGAGGAAATAAAATATTCTCCTTTGTAAAGCAGTGACAAGTCAGGGGGAACAAACTTTTCTTGTCCTTTCTGGCTGTAGAGATGCCCTGCAGAAAGTAAAGAAGGAAAGGTAGACAAGCTTTCTGAGTTTCCCATTACATCACTAGTGCAAATTGAGACCCTACCAGCTTGCCATAAGAGAATTTTTGTGAGGGCATGTCTTTGTGTTATGTTAGATGGCTCCTGTGGAAATGTTTCACTGTTTTGGTGCAGGTCTCCAGGCAGAGCCCACAGAAAAAAGAGCTGTTTCTCCTTTCCCCTTCCCCCTTCACCTCAGCTGCTTGTCCTACAGGCAGAGTTCTGTCCACCAGCTTGGAGTCTGTAGCACGTGTGCATGGACTCACACTATGTCACATGATGGACTCTGCCTCATACTCGTCCCCAGCAGAGGAGGTTTGACTGGGGAGTCAGGGAGGAGAGTGGGTATTCACCACCAAAAGAGGGGGAAAGAGAACTGAATAAACAGAGAAGGGGAAAAAACCCCAGTCATTCCCTAACCCTTACTTAAAGCATTTGGCAAGATCAAAGGAGACCTGGATGCTTGTCCTCACACTAATTAATCTTTATAGAGTAACCGGATAAACCATTTTCTACTGGTTCCTGGTTCAGCATGTCAGCTTGTGACAAGCCACTCTCAGGCAGTAGACTTTTCTGATTTTGAAGGGGAGACTAGATGCATAATTTAGGGGTTTGGATTCTGCCTTGCTCACAAGGCAGAAGATGAAGCTGCACAATGCTCATCATTAGTTATTGCTGCATTTAACCCTAGGCATCTCCACCTCAGCCAAAAAATCGATGAGGATGCCAAAGTTAGGATACTCCAGTAACACCCCAGAGACTTTTGATGCATTTGGAGGGTGCCGAGACCCTCTAAAATGTTTTCCCCAAACTACATTGCTTCCACAGAACCTGCAGGCCCCATTGCACTACAAAACACCTCCTGCCCTGATGAGATACAACAGCATAAAAGTGAATCTAGCAGCTGCTATTGATTAAGCCAAGTCATTACTTCCATGCTTATTCCCATGTGGATTTATCAGACATTTATGCCACATATAATGTTGATCCTCCTGGGTTTGTTGCTGCCCAGGACACACATTTTACTTGAGTTCCTTTCTAGCTCCTAGTCTCAGTGGACCTCCAGTCAGCCAGAATTCACACACACAGCTGTCCTTTGAGCTACAGGCAAAGGGGAGAATGACAGAGTGGCGATCAGCTCCCTCCCCCTCTGACAGATTTCTGAACTATTTGAACTAGTTTTCTTTTCCATGACAAAAATCTGAAGGGATGAACTAGCCTGTCATTTGTAATGCTCTTTGGTGAAGTGAAGTTGCTTCATAAATCTAAGTATGATAGATGAATTATTTACTAATAGGAAACCCTTTTTGCCTCCAAATTAAAGTATACCAGAAAACTGGAAACTGCTTGGGAAAGCAAGGAACTGCGAGAAACCCACCAGGCTGCAGAGATCTTTTGGATCATACATGAAGCTAATCTTACTGTACTGCTTCAACATAGAAGGTAAATACTTTGATTTGGTCTTTCATTAGTCATGGACATGGCCCTGTCCTCTGGAAGGCTCTCTGTATTGCTGTAGCTGGTTGATCAGCTGTTTCCATAGGGGTAGGGAAAGCCCAGGTGGGTGGTTACTGATAAACGCAACATCCATCTCCTGCATTTGTCTCAAGTCTCATTTTCTGGTCATAACAACTGCACCAAATTCAGTGCAATTGGGCCAGAGGAGATGTTTCTATCCTTCATTTTATCACAGATTATATGCTATAACATGACATTTTAAGTCATCAGCACTTTAACTTAAATAATTATGTTTTACAGTGAAAGAGTTTTGTTTTACCTCAGTCAATTAATAACAAGACATACTCAAATTTAATAGGTGTAATGAGAAATACTTGTTTGATTTTTTTGAAGTCATGTGCCAGGGTAAAAGATGGGGCAGGCTATTCTTTTTGTCTGGTGAACGAGGTCAGTGACAGGCAAATATCACACAAGGGTGGAGTGTCTCACCTTAGTTTCCAGACTGTGCCCTAAATGTTTGAAAATAACCCAAAAGCTACAGGAAACTATATTCTCAGCCAATGTGTTTATCATCAACAGGGACAAGAAGACATTTGGAATGTGTGTGTGTGTGTATAAATATATAGTTATATAGGTTTTCTCTTTTCTTATGTACTCTGTTTCATTAGATATCTGTATCAAATGGGATCCTTTCTTGCACTTGACAGCCTTGGGTACAACCAGTATATCTACACTACCCCATCTTCAGGCAAGGAAAAGAGTCTCTTCTGTAGATATACACACCTTGGTTATGTCCAGGGCTGCAGGTCCTTTTTACCTTAATAGTCAAAGGATCAAACAGCCCAAAGAAGGTTTCTCTGTCTGTCTATCTTGCCAGTACATTGGAAAAAAAATAAGGCTACTGTTACAGCTCTAGAAGGGATGTTACATATTTTTTTCCAACAGTCTCCCATAGCTGAGTCCCCTGCAGTTTGCAGGACGTCGAACAGCTTGCTGGCTTGCTGGCCCCTTCAGTGCATTTATGATGTGCACAAACTGCAGTCAGGGAACTAGTCTGTGCAGTGTCTAGTCCCAGCCTGGTCCTTCAGGGGAGTCAACTGGACACTGAATGCACAACTGTCGACAAATGCATCATGCCAGACTGGGAGAGAAGCACTTATCTAGAGAGAAAGTGACACTGTTTCCCTAAATTAGATTCAAAATTAATTCATAAAATTATTGAAGGTGTAATCCCTTGGTGTGGGAAACCACTTAAGTGTGTGCTCCACTTATCCTTATTTAGGAGGCAGTTTAAACACTCCTAGTTAGGCAAATGCTTACGTTTCTTTTTCCTCAATAGCGTGCCTTTCCTGAATTAAAGCTTTTAAGCTGGAGTGGTATGCTCACAGCATGTGCAGTTCTGCCTGCTTATGTGAATGTTAGATCTGTACTGCAAATGTGATAATCTTTGTACTAAATAAGAACACTACTTTCCCTTATGACTTTCAGTTTTTCAATCATGTAAACCATAGAAAATCTTATAGCACACTCTGTGCAGATTTAACATTGGAAAGATATCTTCAAACTGCACATAGGAAGACTCTTAGGTGGATAATTTGAAAGAAACAATCTTTTTAATGCATTTTGTCCCCTTTTCTGATCTTGAGGTCTCAAGGAGCAGCTCACAATTTCCTCAAAATGGACTCACTATTCAAAATTTTACTGGCTAAATAATTTCTATGAGTAATGATTGGTCTGTAACTCATGCATGAGTGATTGCCATTAGAAATCTGAGCTGTATTGATTGGTCACTTCTCCCATAGGATGTTTCTTCCCTCTTGATAGAAGAACATATGTCTTAGACTTAGGTTCCTATTGCAGTCATCTGTGTTTACACACTACACATTTAGCTTTCCACAAATATTCTAGTGATGTTTGGTTAAAATTTACTTGTTGGGAAGAAGAAAAAAGCCTTATTCTCTTGAATTTAAAGTAAGCATATTTGGGCTATATAGCACTCCAGTTTAGTCATTAAGCACTGTGTAATCTATGCCTATGCACCATGTGCCAATCTGCCCAGATTCCTGCAATGAGCAGAGTTTCTGAATGCACTGAAGAGTTATTAGTGTGCTTTTTTTATACAATTACAGTGCAGCTGTATATATCTGTTCCTCTGAGCCAAGCATTTTATGTGCTAGAGTTTGGCATGTGTAGGAATGATACAAATAAAAAAAAATAAATACAAGAGAGTAATGTAGTTGGAAGCTGTGAATCTTGATGTTAAGATGGGCTCACAATGAAGCATAGGTATCTGAAGTTAGGTGGGACTGTGGCTGCTATGCTGCTGGTTTAGAGTTGAAAGATTGTCTTAAGAGAGAAAGGAGGAGAGGTTGGAAACAGAATTTACAAAGATAATTATTGTTTTGCTTAAAGTGCAGAATAAGAACTTCACAATGAAGCATCAGATCAGGACAGCTGCCATGCAGCCAAGGCAGAACTTGAATCTTCTTGCAAACTCAGTTTCATGTACAATCTGTCTCTTGAAGTGTACAGAAGAGAGAAGGAAAATAGCAGTAGTTAGATAAAATAAGAAAAAAAATGGTGTAAAATCACAGCTTAGCACACACAAAAATTATGCTTCTGTCCATGTGTATCCCCAGGATTATTTTGTTTCTCTCTGTAATATTTCTATGGGGTTGAGAGAGAAGGTGTAAAGCTTTAATCTTGCCATCAGCTACCTGTGAGTCCAGCTGGCTGCCACCTAATATGATATTTTGACTCCATTCATCTGTGTCACTGACCTTGCTATGCCATTTTTATGCATGAGAAGGGTTTGCTATTGGGGTGGCACTGCCTGATAGTGCTGGTTGGAAAGAAACTCACAGAACCCTTCCATCAACAGCTTCTCTCTGGTGCATGCTTTTCACTCCAGAGCTCTTTGCCAGCTTCTTTCCTTGCGAATGGTAAATGAACATGACTCTTTCTGCCTGCCCATGGTTCTGTTTCTTTTGTTAATTTCAATGGACAAAGAGGTATTTTTAAATTATTTTCACTGAGAGAGGACTTAACTCTCTTTTCAGCCTGAGCTGGAGACGATATATCTGTGGCAAACATATACATCTATGTATGTGTATGTGTGCATTTGTATATATTATGCACATATGCATGTGTGTGTATATAAACGTATGTATAAAGCTAATAATTTTTCAGCATTTGTAAAACTTAATTTCTACATACACATTTAAAAATGCTTAAAACCACTACATAATCAGAAAAAGTGTGAGTCCAGCTGCCGAAATCTCTGAACTGTAATGATGGCTTCAGTGTAAGAATGTGGACAGGAAAGTACAGGATCACGTAAGGAAGGATGGTTGTTTCTGGAATAGATCTCTCCTCGCACAAGAAAAACACCAAATGAATTATTTTCTCCCTTTCTTTAAACATTTTTGGTAGCAAGACAGATTTAGTCACAAAAATCCTAAAAAAATATAAAAGGGTCACGTTGTAGGGAAGAGATTTTTTTTTTAAATTTCATTTGGGAATAGCTGAACTCAGAGGCAGTCTATCTGCCTCCTTGTCTGATGGCCTGTATTCTTCACAGCACTCCTGAGGCTGCACTCTCACCACATATAATTCCTCCCCGGTCCAGTCCTGTGTGCAGCATGTGGACTGCTCTCTGAGGGGAGGGGGATCTGACTTGGCTGGCAGTCAGAGCAGCAGGAGCAATTGCAGATGCTGCTATTTACACTATTTTCACATTCTGAAGAACAAAGAGCAGAAGGCTGCCAACAAATCTTAGAGGCTAAGCCTTTGCCCTACACACGAAGCACAGCCAATGAATGCCTGCAGAAACATGCAGTGCACCACTTTGTGAGATATTGCATCTCTGTTTTGGTGGAAATGCAGTCAAGATCACTCACAGAGAAAGCAAAGAAAGGAAAAAGGAGCTTCATTGCCCAGGATTGTCAGCATTTTAGGGGTACAAGGCTGAAAGAAATATTTCAGTCTCACGTGAATGAGCTATACCAGGTCTTGGGAATGACGAACCCTTAAAATTCATGGTTGTGGTGGTAACTGGGATAGATGTTTATCTGCTGCTCTTTAATCTAAGCTAGACGTGAGCCCAAACACAGCTATCTGTATGAAGAAACACTGTTCCTGTGCAAAGCATTCTGGAGGTCTGGGTTTCATTGTTGTCTGTGGTCAGGTTTTTCCCTTGTCCATGGGCTTCCAGCATTATCTCAGAAAAGCTCGTCAGGCTGAGGTTTCCACTGGGATAAAACAGTTAAGCTCTCATTCACCCTTTGAAATTCGAGGATACTTAAGGTTTGTCTGAAAAAAAGGTCCTCTGAAAAGCCTAAGCTTGATCCTGCTGTGTGCCTCTTCTTTTAGGTTTTTGTTGATGTTGTTTTGTGACTTTTTTTTTTCCTTTTCGTGTCTATTTGCCTTTCTTCTCTGCTTATGAGGCAAACAGAAATATGTCAGAATTCATTCACAATGAGTTGGACTCTTATTTCAGTTAAAGTCTTTAGGTGTAAGACATATTAATAATAATAGTAATAATTGCTTTTACTTATGACAGACATCTGTGTATCTGTAATAACTATACCTAGCATCTTTCATCATTAGTGTCAGAAAAGCCAGATGATACCTTAAAATTGAGTTTATTAATGAGAGTTTTTTCCAGTGCTTTTTAGTTATTATTATTTTTAGTCATCCAAGGATATTCTTGTACATGGACAGACCTCCTCTATCATCTTTAAATCTAGACTTGGATTCAAAGCCAGGTGTAAACATTGGAATTCAGGCAGGTTTTGGTGATGGACTTTTGTTTTGCTTCAATTTGACATTAGAAGGCCTTTTCAAAGAAGTGGTCTAGGAAAGCAGCTAGGGATTCAGCATCATCTTCATGCAAAGGAGAAGATGCAGAGGCTTGGAATAATTTCAGAAGTAGCTTTATAATTATTCTCCTACCAGTCTGCTTCCCCTAGTGAAACTGACACTGTGGCATTAAAAAAAATAAAAATAAAATTACTTATTTTAGGGAACTGGCAATTTGGAAGATCTCCCATCTTCAGTGTTTCTCTGTGCTAGCTAGGAAATAGTAGAGTAGCTTCCACATTAGATCCTCCTGATTTGAAGGAGAATTCACAGTAATGTGAAAGAAAACCAGTTTCAGAGGAATGGCATATCTTAGAACACAAGTATGATGGAGTTTTAAACTCTGGGGGTACACAAATATGCATTCTGGAGGTACCTAATTCAGATGAATAAACAGGCAGAGCAGATCTTCTCCATTACAGTACCTGCCTAACACTAGCTCTGTCTTCACTAGCAAGCACTTTCCCTTGGAACAGCCACAGGCTAATCCTGGATTTGTGTGCCCACAAGGAGTGAATATTGGCTATGCCTCTAGGGGACCCCTTTGGGTTTACTTTAATAAAAGGAGGAAATCTCAAGATTTGATGCAAAGAGCATATCCCAAATGAGCAGAAACATAGGCCTTTGGGCCTTGTACCTTGAGTAGTCTGTTCACTCTGTGCAAAATGAGTGTAAAGTGCTAGCAGAGCTACGCATTGCCATTTTAAACCAGTTTTTTACAGGTGTTGCTGACAAGGCACCAGGTACAAGATGACAGAGAATAGAGGTTCTTTTGCTGTTGCTCAGACTCTACTGCTATTTAAATAGTTTTGGGACAATTATTTTCCAAGAGAAAAAAAGAAATGGGTAGAAAAAGAGAACTAAAATATTGCAAAGAAATTAAGAATTCTTACTAGCATAGTTTATGTTCAAGTAGCACACATGCCTGTGAAACTCAAAGTACTTTTAAAATGTGAATTAAAGCACCACAATATCTGAGAATTAAGAATTCTCATATGCATTAAAAAGGAAGAAAATAAAAAAAAAGCAAAGAAACTAAGTGGTTTATTTCTTACATACTGTCACCTTGTGCAGATGATAAAAAAGGCTCTCTTATCACTAACATGTATCTCAAGTCTGGGGTGAGCCTCAGTTAGGCTTTTATTCCCTAATCCCTGGACAAACCAGAGTGTTAATGTTACACATAGACATGTACACTGTCTCTCACACACACATGCATACACACACATTCGTTCCCTGGGGATAGTCTCAGGTGGTGGGGAGGTGCTAGAGATCTTTATCTCCAGGTGGCCATACAGTGGTTTTGTAAGCAATTGGGCAGATATCCTGGTTGTTCTTGACTATAAAGTCCTTCAGAAGAAGCAGAAAAACAAATCAAGCAGGAGGATGAAAAAGGAAAATTTGGAAGAACTTTGTTTCCCAAGCCATCCCCACCCAAAGAAAAGATTCCCTCTCCCAAAGATCACTGGTCTGCCAGAAAAAACCCCTGTGTACAGGTCACATCTCCAGTTGCACAATATTAGTAACATGTATTCTCCCCAAACAGCTGAAGGAACCCAAGACATAGAGTAGAGATGGGGCCATCTCTGTGTATCCACCCCAGTAACATGGTGGGAAGATGATACCATGGGTATTAAAGGCAGGTTGTGAGCAAAGGGGGTGAGAGGGTGAATGGTTTGTATAAATAGAGGTAGAGCAAACATCTCCTGTTTGACAGTGTCATGACAGTACACACACTCTCATCTATACACAGGTGCCTGTCGGAGCTGTTACTGTAACCATGTTGTAAAATATTCAATGACTCACTGTGAATAACTGTCTCATTTAGAAGAATAATCTGGTGACAAGACCAACATTGTTAAGTTGTGTCAACTTGTTAGGAAAGACATAAAACAAAAATACCACTAACATCCAAGGGCTGGAGGCGATGTCAATAATTTTTTGGAAGTGAGCGGCTGGAGGAAAGTGAGGCTGGGCTCCAGCAGCTTAGCACAAGATCAGTTTGCAGAGAGGAATGCAGTAAATGAGACAAACCATTTACAAATCAACACCACTCTGATTCACTGGGGTGAACCCACTGTGACAGAGATCTCCCTGACCTGAAGATGAACAGATATCTGTCCCTACGTAAGGGATGCTGGGGATCCAGCTCTGCCACCTCTCCTCTGGCATGCATCTACTAGAGCAAAGAGCCAGCTACCAACAGGCAGCTTCTTGTCTGACCTTGTTCTCTGCTCTTCTCAGGCTAGGACAACTATTTACAGTTTCCGATGCTTAACCAAATCTGTTGCACTATGTGAGAGGAAAGTAAGGGAGGAGTGTAAGCCCCTTCTAGCTCTTCAGTCATCTTACAGGCTGGATGGACACCTGCAGAGAGCGAAACATGGTGGCAATACAGAGAATTCCAGACTGGGAGAGTGACTTCAGAGCAACAACTAACATGATGTAATATAAAACAATGTAACTAATACTGCATAGTATATAGAATTAATATAATATAATGTAATATAGCATAATGTGATTCTCATTCCTTCAATAAGGAGTGAGGGTGCCTGTGTAATGGGGTGCGTTGGGTGTGACCAGGCCAGTAGGAAGATGAGGCACCAAGCCCTAGTCCAAGTGGCTGCTTCTGCATCTGATTTGACTGCACTAATTGCTGTGGGTGGTTCAGGCCTTGCCCCTGACAGCACTGGGACACATCTCTGCAATCTGCTACTGCCTGCTGCTAGCTCATTTCTCTTTGTGTGGCTGATGCGCAGGCTCTTGGCATGCTGGCCAGCTCACACACCTCAGTAGCACCTTGTGATTAACAGGCAGAAGCACAAAGGCTCCTGGCATGCTGGCCAGCTTGTACAGCCCACTAGCCTTTGCTCTCCTGTGGCATCATGCAAAAGCTGCTGTGAGGCACAAGCTGGATGCCAGGTGAGACAAGAGACAGAGCCAAAATGCCATAGACCATAGGGAAAATGGGAAAAAAAGGAGGTAGGCCAGGAGTCAGGGAATTTATTCTCTGTGACAGTTCTTAAATACCAGTGCCTGAAATAACCATAAAAATAAAATCAAAACACATATTAAGCAATCAGAATCACAGTATAATTAAAAATCTATGGAGGTCATCTAATGCACCTCCTTGCTCAAGTCTACCAACTTCAGTACTAAGTCAAGGCTGCCCAAGTTCTGATTATCTCCACGGCTGGAGATTTCTCAGCACTTAGTCAACCCAGGCCAGAGCTTGATGATTCTAATCATGAAGAATTTTTGCTATATGGAATTTCCATTGCTGCTGCATGATTCCATTGCCTCCACTCTTTTCACTGGGGACAATGTAGCTACATCTCCTCTATAACCTTCCAGCAAGTAATTAGTAGAACTACCAAATAGATTCATCCCCCAGAAAAGGGCCCTTCTCTATTCATGTGACCTGACCAGCCAGGTGATTCTCTGTCAGACTTGCTCTGCATTGTCCATGTCTTTTTTTGTACTGAAGAAAATTGGACACTACTCAGATGTGGTCTCACAAGGGTTGAACAGCAGGAAATAATCATAGAATCGTAGAATGGCCAGGTTGGAAGAGACCTTAAAGATCATCTACTTTCAACCCCCCTGCCATGGGCAGGGACACCACACACTAGACCAGGTTGCCCAGGGCCACATTTAGCCTGGTCTTGAACACTGCCAGGCATGGGGCATCCACAACCTCTCTGGCAACCTGTGCCAGTGCCTCACCACCCTCTGGGTAAAGAACCTCCTTCTAATCTCTAGTCTGAATTTCCCCTCCTTCAGCTTGTATCCATTCCCCCATGTCCTGCTGCAATTTGACCAGCTGAAAAGTCTCTCCCTGTACCTACCCCTTGAGGTACTGAAAGGCTGCTAAAAGGTCTCTTGGAAGCCTTCTCTTTTCCAGGCTGAACAACTCCAGCTCCTCCAGCCTATCCTCGTACTCCAGGTGGGGCCTCACGAGAGCAGAGCAGAGGGGCAGAATCACCTCCCTAGACCTGCTGGTCCTGCTTCTCCTGATGCAGCCCAGGATACGGTTGGCCTTCTGGGCTATGAGTATACATTGCTGGTTCATATCCAGCTTTTCATCTATCATGACCCCCAGGTCCTTTTCTGGGCAGCTTAGATAATCACTTCCCTTGACCTGCTGGTTACACTGTTGCTATTGCAGCTTGCTTTCAGTGCTCTGATTCATTCTGAGCTTGGATGCCTCTTTGAGACTGCCCTGGCTAACCACGCTCTCTCCTGTACCATTGCAGTTTTCACATCCTAGATGCAAGACTGAATTTGTCTTTTCTGAAATCCTTGGGGTTTTTTTGTCAGCCCCTCTGTGCAGCCTGTTGAGGTCCCTCTGACTGGTAGCCCTGCTGCCAGCCTCCACTGGCAGCCTCCATCACTCCTGCTCCCCATAGTTTGATGTCATACAGAATCTTGAGAAAGGTTCATCTCATCCATCTCTCAGGTTGTTAATGAAAATAGTAAAGAGTACAGGCCTCAGAATCAGCTGCTGAAGAATGGCACCAGTAACCAACTGTCGCATGGTATTTAAAACACTGACCATTAATTTAAGCCTAGTGGTCCGGACAGTTTTTCACCTACCTTGGAGTCTTCCTTACAGTCTGTATCTTTTCAATTTGTCTACAGTGACAGTATAGAAATAGTGACACAGAGTATGCTAAAGTCAAGGTAGATGACATCTATTGCTTTCTCCTTAGCTACCAAGCCAGTCATCAAAATGTAAAAGATAATCAAGTTTTTCAGGTACAATTTTCCTTTGGTAAATGTCAGCATGTTTTTTTTCATTATTCTATTCTTGCGCACTTGGCATTGGGCACTGGGAAGCATTGATCCATGATCTTTCTAGGGGCAGCCATTAGTCTGAGTGGCTTGTAGTTTCCCAGGTCTTTCTTCAAGTCATTGACCTCCACAACTCTTTAAAAATGATAGAGGGCCCTCACAGTAGTCTGACCTGCTCTCTCAGGAGCATCAGATGCCTAGATGGTCCCATGGACTTGTACACACCCAGTCCACAAAACTGGTTCGTTGTCTGATCTACTACAGTACTTCACTCTACCAGACACTGCCAGCCACCACAGGTATTTGGGATGCCTGTAAGAGGACCTCACCAATGAGCTAAGGCAAAGAAGGCACTGATGAACTGAGCTTTTCCTATGTCTTTTGTCACTAGGTCACCTGCATCCTCCAGTGGGCCCCCACTTTTATTTATCTTTCTGGCTGATCTGTTGTGGCATTTTGTACAGGAAAAGGGCAATGAAGGAACAAAAAACTGTGCCACAGCTCTCACTAATTAAAGTGGCACCAGCCTGGCTCTTCCATACTGCAGAACAAAGGCGGGAGGAGACAGACACCCTCACTCATCTCAGTAGGTTGTGTGTATGAGAGCCCTCACAAGAGGTCTCAAACAGAAAAAGTAGGAGACTGCTGCAGGCCACATGTGGACCAATAGACTGCAGGAGACCTATCCATGCTGGAAATACAGACAGAAATCCATGCTCACCTTAGAAAACAATAAATGCCTTCTGGGAAAAGAACCAGCAGCCAACTCATTGATCTAACTGAGACTTAAACAACCATAATTCAACAAACTATTAAGACACCTATCTAGTTGTCCACTTAATAGAACTGCCCTGGAAAATACCCATTCACTGAAGTTGAATAAGAATGAGTGCATTATAACTTACATTACTGCCAGCCAACAGATGGAGCAAGCTAAGATGAAACCCAGGCCATTATAATATAGTGATCTTTTTACAATTTCTTCTATCTGAAACCACACATAACTTTTGAAGATGTAAATTTGTAAAATGTCATGCTTTATGTATTACATTTTTGGCATCTACTTTAGTTTTTAAGAATGGATGTTGTCTAATTATGCAGTTCAGCTTTGGATGAGAAAATATACTAAGTGTGCATTAAACAGACAACTTTAAATAATGGCACTTGTGCTAAGAAGTGTATTTTCTGGCAAGCAACTAATTTATAATGGTCATAGATATATGCATTAGTGTATGAAATGCTTGTCTTTATTTATTGATTTGAAGGGGCAGTATTATTTTTTTTAATACATCTTCTTTATTGGATCCTGTTTTAATCGGTAACAGACCTTGCTACATTTCATGTCTCAGGGTATTCAGACCACCTGAACAACAGACAATAACTATACAGTAAATAAAACAACAATTAATACAGTGTGTTTAAAAAGAGATAAGCATATAAAATGCCAAAGTTCAGCTGTGCCCTTTTCTTCTGACTTTTTATCATGAGACTTGGTTTGCTTTTAATGTGCATATCAGAGGTAAAAAGAATGATATTAAATGACCAAATTTACTGCGTTCTTAGTGCATAAACCACTACACTAGATCCTTCTAAGCCAATTTAATTTTTAGCTTTATTCTTGGCTTAATGCAATGTTTTAGTTCATTGCACTTTTTGGATGTGCAGAAGCAAAGATAATGTGTTACACTACATTCATTTAATGTTTCATCAGACTTTTTTGGTGTATCTACCTTTTGGTTATTTTAAAATGTTTCATCCTTATCACTTCAGTCGTGAAATGTAGATTCATTAAATTACTGTGCTGGGGTAGCTCACTGCAAAGGCCTTGTTTAAAATACAGCACTGGTTTGTTCATCAAGACATTGCTTTAAAAAATGCTGCCTTGTCAGTCTCTTCCCTCTAACTCATTCCCAGCAATGGGCTTCCAGCAAGACAAACTATCTGATCTATTATTAAGTGTATTTATAAAGGTGGTCAATATATTATTCTTTGAAGATTTCAAATAAAATATTAAGAAAAAAGGTGTTTAAACTTGAATGCATAGCAAGAAGTAACCTTTAGTTTGCAACAGGAGCTTGCAAGCACCCAACAGCTGTGTGGCAGGTTTTATGACATCTTCAGAAAGGGTTAACACCTGGTGTCTATGGTGAGCCACTAGCCTGCCTCCCCTGAAAGAACAAGACAACACATCACTGTCAAGAGGAAATGCACCAGATTTTCTGACTTCTTTGCTGAGAAAATAACATACCTGGTTAAAACGTGGTTTAATCATCATTAACAGTTTTTGAGGGAGCAGGGAGTTGCTTTTGTCAGTTTTTTATTTTGTGTGACATATTACGAAGTGTGGGATAAGACATTTATAGCACAGGGCAGTTCAGTAGTTCACAATCACCAAAAACAAGTGCACCCATCTGTAAATGACAATTACGGGGTCTCTGTTTATCAGATATTAAATTGGCAGCATTGTAAATCAGGCTCTGTTTGGTGCTAGGGCTGGGAGAGACCTCCAAGCGAGGAACCTTCTTGTCGGACTTAATTGAGGTGAAAGGTTTGGGAGAGGAAGGGCTTCTGTCCAATGCAAAGCTACCCAGTTGCATCCCAGACAGCAGGAGTACAAGTGGGCCAACATTTCCAGTCACACTTTTAAATAGCCTGTGGCCATCCTCTTAAAAAAAAAATAAAAGGAAAAGAGGAAAAAAGGTGAGAATGATATGAAAGAGCCTCTGCCATAAAAAGGCAGAATCCTAAGTCAGGGTTCCTCAGAAAGGATTGATTTTGGCTCTGGTTTAGACTCCATCAGAGGTGTTTTGCATCAATATTGCTCCTGCTAGGTTGGTTGGAAAAGTGTAGACCTTAGCTCTCGGCTTTGGCAGTTTCACGAATGCTCCACTGAGGTCTCTGGCCAAAGAGGCTGGAGGGCAGGTTGAAGCCATATTACTGGGAGACTGACTGTCAGGCCCTTATCACTGTGCATCCTTCAGCACCACAGCCTTCCAGCACCCGGTCACCTCAGACAAACCTGCTTGTGCTGTCGGCCTATTCCTGCACATGATGGCCAACATGGTCACCACTTGCCTGCCCACCCACACAAGATTAACCTGCTCCCACCAAAATAAATAAATAAAAAGAAGCTATTTAGGGCAGCATTCCCATCAGGTTTCTCTGCAAAGCAGTTTAACTGTAGTTAGTAAGTGCTTAGTGTAATCTAATAAAAGCCATTTTGCAATATTAAGCAAAAAACATCTGGTACCCAGAATTCCCTGATCATTTTTAACTAGATGCAATATCTCTCTCTCTTTCTCCTTCTCTTCACAGACATGTGAAAAATAGCCTAATAAGGATCCTTGTGGTAAAATCAGATGGAAAACGGGGAGGAAGAGTTCCACAGTCTCCAGCAGCTCATTTGAAGCTGCTCCTCCGAGTTTCACAATAATAATCAGTGCTGGCCCAGTGCCGCCGGATTATTTTGTATATTCATGAAGCTGCTCATCAGCCGTCAGGAGAATGTGCAGTAATCCTTGGATGAAATAAGGCCAATCAGTGGAATAATGAGGAAGGTAATATCTCCCAAGAGGCCTGGAGTGGGTTTTCATCAAACCCGGCTGTAGCTCTCCAACTATTTGCTTTACAAATGCAGCCTTTGATCTTTGATTTGGGGAGAAGAGGGGGAGAGACAGACGTGCTGTTGTATTGTCCAGTGTGAAAGGATAACAAGCTAGCACTGAGGAGGAGTAGGGAGGGGGGCAGAACCTGGCTTTTAAGTATCAGTCAGTTCTTGTTAACTAAAACCTCATAGCCTTTTTATTTACTACTCTCTAATATATATTCACTTAGCAGGTCAATTGCTTGGAGATTTTTCCAAGTACATATGCAGCCCATAAGCCTGTCCTAATCAGGATGCACCAGTCCTGTAAAAATAGCCCCCTCATGTCACTCACTCTTCCTAACCCCCCTTTTCTCCCCTCTAGAAAGTGATAGAGAATGGCTGAGGAACCTCAGTTAAATCACATCTGGAGCACTGAGATCACACAATGGGTGCAAAATGGGGGAAAAAAAAATCCTAGTTGTTTCAAGGGGTTATTTTGTCTGCATAACCCAAAAATACTTCTGAAAGAAGAAAGCTCAGATTACATAGATGCTGTAAAGCAGCATGTTGATAGTTTTTATCACTATAAACTAAATTTAGTACAATATAATTAGCAATGCAAATCAGCAGAACACACTGCCTATAAGGCTGATCTTGAAAGCCCAGTGATGTTTAAGGGCACATTAGAAAGAGACTGTTCACAAAGGCCTTGGATACAGTTGGGGGACAGAGACAGAAAAATAACTGTTTACCATAATCACCTTTGTTTCTTTTTTTTCTCCCATAGCTCTTTACATTCTCCACCTCCTCCTCATGCACCATATTAAGACTCTCTTGTTACACAGTCACAACTGAATCCTTCCTTCTTTACTACCCTACCCATATCTTTGTTAATTTTTTTCATATATTTTGTGTTTCTTTACATAGCAACTGAAATAAAAATTCCCCGTATCTTGTTAAGGGAGTACTTGGTTGTCATCAAAACTGCAGAGTTATGATTCACTTCTGAGCTGTGTTTTCATAGGCATACATATTCTGCAGGAGTCTATGTAGTGTATTCTCTGGATCAGAAATTCATGGTGCCATATGAATTTATCCCATCAGACAATCTCTTACACCTGCTCAGTAAGCCTGATCTTGAGGTCTGCATTCCAGTTTTATTCAGAAAAAATAAGTTTATTTAGAGTTTTGCTTGTAATTTTTTTTATACAATCTCAATTGTATAAAAATATCTTCTTTTAATTTGTTAGGACAGCAAGACATCAGGATTAAAAATGTGCCAAAAAAAAAAAAAAAAAGAAATTAGTGAAGCAGCTTTAGAATACTTTAAAGAGCAAGAATGTGAGTGATATAAGCACCCACTTTGAGCCTCAACCTCAGAAGCTTTTGAGGCATTAGTGCATTAGTGTGACTGAAAATAAAGGTGTTCAGCACTTCTGCCTCTCCAACATAGCTCACCAAAATCACTGGCTACATTCGCATTCTGGAGCTGCTTTTGAAAACGTGTCTGCTACTGCATGACGTTAGCATTCATATGTGCTGCATGGTGGTAAGCAGCACCTACCATAATAACTAGCAGCAGCAATGACATTTCAGGGAGTTATCTTTTTCTGACCTGGGTTCCTGCTCCATGTGTTGTCTTCTATTACCTACAACTAAGAGACCTGAAGTGAAAACTTTCAATCAATGCAGATTTTGTTAAGAAGAATTCAGCAACCTAACTTCATTTGTACTTGTGCTACATGTTAGAAAGAGACCATTTTAGCAGCATGTGAAAAAGCAAAATTTGACATTTGATTCACCCTATTCTAGGATTTTAAACTGTAATGTAAATTAGTCAGAAAATGGTCTTCCTTCCATTTTCTCTTTTCAAAATGTAATACAGTTAAATGACAAAGATTAATTACTAAAGTAATTACTGTTGGAAAGCAAAAGGACAGTTGTATGAGACAGTTTTTCTCATGATGACCAAGTCTTTCTTGACAATTATGCTTAATTCCAACAATGATTATTCTGTGTGGCAAAATCTATCAGCACAAGGGCACACAAGCATTGATGCATTCTCACTCACTAGGAAATATGAGAATGAGGTAATTATATTTGACTGAGGCTCAGACATTTTCATTCCCAGGGGCATCTCTAGGACCCCTTTTTGGAGGGATAGATATAAAGTCCACCCTTCTTTGCACTGAGTATCCCATTTATTCCACTTCTGCTGCTCCTTTAGTAAAAATTGAACAAAATTGGCCCTTTCTTATGTAGGCTACAACTCCTCTTTGTCTTGCACTTACGCACATACTATAGACATGTACACATGCACAGACTCATACACATGTGAAAATTCCTGTCTATGTCTCTCAGCATTTATGGAATATGAGGCTTGGCTGCATTGTTTCTAGCCAAAACAAGGAGGCTGTGTTTTTAAATCACTAAAGATCTTGCTCTATTCACTAAACAGAGTGAACAATTCAAACACTTATATATATTGTTCTGTAAGTAATTGCTGAGTGATGTAACTTTTTCATGGTACCCAAGTATCCAACTCACTGTAAATGAACTGCAACCACTTCTAAGGGCAAGTTATTGTATGACATTCACATGGTTGATGATATCTCTTTCCAATAGCTTGGCTAAAATTTGCCGAATGGTCTCTTCCCTGTAAAAAATGCACAGCTACCATCTCATTAGTCAGTGCTGAAATCCTTTACCCACAGTACCAGATGCCACCAATATGTCACCAGAGGCAGAAGATGTTATAATCTTAAAATGAACAGTTCATTCTAAGCACTGATAGAAGGAAAATTAATGTGTCCTACCATGCTTTCCTTTATTTCTCTGAGTTTCTATCCTAACCAGACACAGCTGCACTTTAATAATCTTTGAGGTGTATTGGGAAAAGCTTTTCTACATAAGAGTGCATGTACCTAATTTTGTGTGTGTGTGTGCATGTGCGTGTGTGTGAGAGAGAGAGAGAGAGAGGGAGAGAAGAGGCTTCAGGCTCTAGTGCTTCCTTCCAGGTGTCTTCGTCTGCATGATTTCATCTGTGAACCATAATCAACTTCCTTAATGAAATACGTAATTAACATATTATAATTGTGGTAAAGATGATTTTGACAGAAATCATTTTCCATATCTAATACTATGCTAATTTAATCTGTTCCTCACTCCCCGACATGACCTTTAGTGATTAAGTTTCATGGTAGAATTTTTTTTTTACTTTTTTTTTGGTGACGGATTGATTTATCCACAGCAGTTGATACTCTTCTCTTTCCATGGCTGTCATTTTTCTCTGTGCCTCTGTTATGAAAAGAGAGCCCAGTGATGAATGGACATATGGGGAAAAGAAGTGTTGACTCACTCTGGGGTTTTGTTCTGCGTGGGGTCCTGAAAGCTGATGGGAAGATTCAAGGCAGGTGGAATTTTTTCCTCTGGTATAAATGTCTGTAATATATCTCAGCAGAGAAAAATGTACAGCTTGATAGGCAAGAGGGAACCAAGAAAGATACATTAGACTGTGCTTATATGGTTTGCAGCCATTTACATGTTAACTCTCTTCCGACCTCCAGGTACTTTTGAGGTGCAATCTCCAGGAACCATTTTAAAATTAAAGGCATGTCAGTGGCACTGTAGAGACGACTTTGGTAGCACATTGCTGCCTTATGTCAAGAAGGTGATTTCCTAGTCGGCTCCTGAAAGCTGACACTGAGTGGATGCTAGAAGAGTGAGCAAGCTGATTCTAGACAGAATATTAGACTCCCAGTTTGCTTCCCTACCGAGATGATTTACTTCAGATGACAACAGGCAGAAAATAAAGAGGACCTCAGTTTGCTGTGGGCACCCTCCAATTCTTTTCTTCTGTAGAAGGGAAATGAGAACTTTTCAATGAACTACCTCAATCCTTGTGAAAAATCTGGGATCCATTTGTTCTGAGATATGGAGGCTATTTTTTTTTTATGGGAAGGAGGCAGACTGTGGATAACAATACAGAAGGTAAAGATGGAATACGTATTCTCATGCCACTGCAGCATTGTTCCTGAGAAGAGATTTGCTGGTATTTGGGCCAGTCTGTTTTGTAACAATCACAGCTGATTTGGCTTATGAAATTATGCTGCAACTGAAGGGTTCCTATCACCAAGAAGTCCGTACCATCTTAAATTGGTCTTTTTCTTCTGGGTGCTAATATTGCCTTCATCAATTAGTAGACAGTTATCATCTTAACCTCTCTTCCATCTCCATTTACTTATGTCTTAGCTAACCTTTTTTTTCTTTACAGTTAAATTTCTCTGTCTGAATTCCCACTATGATCCAGGATCCCCCTGTTAATGACACACACAAAGCTGAGCAAACTGTTTTAAGTAAGGTTTGCATTAGTGAACACAAAGAGGGTCTTGTACCTACATACATCAAAAGCACAATGTCCCCCACCCCGAGGCTGGCCAAAATCATGCTCCTACGTTTTCACTGCTGTATGACACAACAAAATTTTGTCCATCATCACCTGTATATATGTCTTCTGGAATTATCACTTCTTATTTTTCAAATTTCTTCTTCTACTTTGATATCTCTTTTATTCTTTAAGTTATCTCCTGTACTTCACCTTGCATTACTTGGACATGATTTTCAAATTGATCTCATTTGCCTAATCCTGGAGGTTTGGGGTTTTTTTTAATCCAATCCTAATTTCTAACAGTTGTCCAGCTACATTACAAATTATAGCATGTTCTGTGCACGATTAGTATTCTGCAACCTAATTAGATGTGTTCAATTATACGAAATGAAAAAGGAATCAAACAGTTGATGAATATGATAACGTTTATCTTAGTGCAACATTATTTGAGCGAAAGATTCCTAATGAAGCCTTGGAAAAGATCCTATAAAGTACATTTTATTATATAAATGTGTACACGTAATTTTTAGTAAGGCTTGGAATATTTGGGATTCAGAAGAAGAAAGAAGACTGTAAGAGGAAGAATGACAAGGGAAATGAAAGACTGCTATATCTGGAAGGATAGACTAGGACTGTTCAACCCATAAAAGAGATGAGGCAGAAGGATCTTATAAAGCTCTGTAAAATCATGGGTGGCATGTGAAAGGTACATGGAAAACAATTTGTTGTTTGTGACAATACAGAAACTAGACAGCAGCAAATAAAATGAGTAGGCATGGGATTTAGACAAACAGAAGTATGTATGTGGTGAATAAACTCAAAGGCACAAGTCATTCTGATTGTCGGTGATGTTCAGGTAAGTTCTCACTGTGACTAGGAAAAAAAAGGGAAAAATATCAGGGATATTTTTTCAGGTATGAAGACAACTTCTGGTTAAGATGAACTGATTTCAGAGCAGTAAGATTGCAAACTAAAGGAAGTATTATATTGTTTTTTTCTTGTTCTTCAGTGTTTTACTATAGATGGGAGATTTTCCTTGTTTTTAGTATCATGATTTTATTTCAGATCTTATACTTGCATGATAGCAAAACAACATTTGAAAATATGGCCCTAATATCATACTGACTATAAAACAAAAGTAGAACAAACACAGGAGTTACTAGTATCCTTTATAACCTGAAAGTTGAGGGAGTGACATAATTATTAATTTTTATGTCTGCAGAGTTATTAATTGCATATTTTTAAAATAAAGAATAACATGTAAAGTAGTAACTTGCACTGCTTATCCTATATCTAGATTGTGGTCCTCACAATTTTCCTCTGACCTGGGTCTGGGATTTGCAAGGTGAAGGTTTAGTCCTTCATTACTGCAGTGTCTTATCTCTACTCACCTTGCAGAGCACTAGAACAGCAACAATCTGCCACTGTTGCAGAACAAGTGTGAGCTACGTTTGGCAGATCTGCGTATATGAGCTTGTATCTCAGCTACCTGTGCAATACTGCCTACTCTAATTAGTGCATTTAAGTCTCTGTCTTTCACTAGCATAGAAACCACTCACACACTTTGATGAGGGAACATATTATTTACATTAACGTAGACTAAAAGCATGATATTAAACTAAATGTCTTAAAAACATATTTACTCTACAATAGTTTACAGAAAAACTACAGCGCTAAAAAGTAGCATATGATCTACATTTGCATTTGGCAGTTCAGTATTAACACACCAAAGAAGCTGAGAATTGCTGTTTTGGCCTAGTCCTCAGCCAGTGCACATTAGCACTTGGTTTTGCTCTGGTTTGTACAAGGAGATAACCAGTCCTAGGCTAACAGGAAAAAAGAAAATCCCTCAAGTCTAATATTATAAACTACACTCAAGACTGATTCAACAGTGTGAACATAAAAGATTATTTGTCCTCTATCTTTACAAATAAAATTGTCACTTTTTAATTAACTTAGTTTCATATCTTGGGGTTTATTTCAATATAAATTCATAAAGCTGGTAAAAGTCATCTCCACTGAAGGTGAAGGTTTGTATGGGAAATTGCAGTAGAAGCACACTGTCTTTTATGTTCTCAAACAGTTACACTTCTAGCTGGATTAGCCAAATTCTGCTCTTTTTTATACATACACTGTACTTTACTAGGTGAACACATTTTCTTTAATTCCAAAGTAGCTTTTCTAGTAGGGAGGAAAAGTTTATTTCTTCTGGAGGCCACAATGCAGTTGACTTAGCTCAGAGCAGATAAAGACCCTAAAGACAGGGTAGAGTCCATTGGTACCTTGTGAATATGCATATCTGATGTCATTCCCAGCTCTGGATTGCCCAGGGAAGTTCTTGTATGTGTTTTGCCCTTTTCTCTACTAACACCGCTTCTCACAGTGCAATTTTCAACATATTCGTATATTGCATGAACATCTTTGGATCATTTGGCAGGTCCCAAAATGTTAATGCAGGCTGAGAAAGTTGTGGAGACTTCAGTCAAGATTCTTCATAAATGCTAGAACAAGGCAATTTGTACATTTGGCATCCCATGGTGTCCATCCAATAACTCAGCTCTAGCCAAGGATATTAAATCTAGAATTGCTAATATGGAACTCTGTTATATATACGAGCAGTGTGTCATGATTTTTCTGCCTTGAATAGGCACTGTGGTGAGTCACTAGAGTTACATGGTGTTTCTAAGTGGCCTTTATAAAACAAGTAAGCAGGTTCTGAGGGAGTCATGGTTGCTATAAAATGAATTTGAACAGGAAATACAATAGCAGGAGTTATGGATCAGATTTTAAAAGGTTAGGTATCTAACATCTTTAGAAATCTGGCTCTGCATGCCTGTGTTTCTTCTGCATTTGTTAAGAGGAGGAGGAGGACGACGAGGAGGACGAGGAGGATGAGGAGGAGGGGAGTGAGAGGGTAGTTAAAGATGTCAGCACAGGAAAGTTGCCAAGTTGGTCTGGGTTTGTAATGGCTTCTTCATACCTCTTTCACCTTAGGGATTGTTTTTATTTTTTTTTAACTATATTGCACTGCTGTGTTTCTTGCTCTCACCAACTCATGTAACATGACTTGTTATAACATAACACAATGTTAAGAAATAAAATATTAAACAAAATAGAGTAACATTCTATTCTCATCCACTCCCACCCCCTACCAAAATAACATAGTTAAGAGGCAGGTGGAAGATGGTAACCTGGAAGTAAATAGATACCTTCATGAAGAAGCAATGCAAAATAGGTTTTTTATTATGACTTTAGGTCATTCATTAAAACTGATCTGCCAATTATAATGGAGGATTGACTACAATTCCTTTCACACCTTACAGGAAGGAAAAGTACAGTTTGTGTCGTAATAATCTCTCTTCAAATTCTTCAGCCAACCCAGAGGCATGAATTCTGTAGCCATTATGTGTGCTTGACTGTAGGGTAACATTTAAATATCAGTTCCATATGACTAGAGATGTGTCAATAATTCTAAAGATAGAGATGTGTCAAAAGGCAGTTGGCTGAGTCAGCTAACTGCAATATTTGCTGACACTTACAGCCACACAGAGTCACCGAGCCACTTCCATTCAACACTCCAATTTTGTTGGTGTACTGATAGATTGACAACACATATGGTACTGCATCTCATTTGGAGATGAATTGTATTCATTTTCATTCCAGCTCAAACTCCATGCAGTATAACAATATCGTGCTTAGCAAAACAGCCCAGTTACACCAAGGAACAGATACTTATTTTCAGCATGCTTCTCAATATCCTGTGCAATTTTTCCACTGGCAGCTGTACCAATATAGCTCCAGAAACAACTTTTTTAAAATTTTAAATTGTGGAATTAAGCCAGATTAAAAGGGTAAAACATTTTTACTTTTTTAAAAGGGTAAAAAACTGAGACCACTAATGTATATCTGGGTATTCATACATAGTTTAAAGGGATGCTATCAGGAAAAAAAAAACAACTATCCACAGAGTCTGATTTGGATTGAGTGTACCTTCAGTTATTAAGAACAGAACTGTATTAAAGAGTTCACTTATCTTTCTATTGCTATGGAGCCATTTCAGATCCTGGGAAATGGCCCAGATTCACTGCTCTTTCTGATCAATTTTCCTTCGTGACTTTCATTCATGGTCACTGTGCATTTCATTGTGACTTTGTATAGTGTTGAACAGGAAAGGGTAAACAAAGGAAAGTATTTCTAGAACTATTTGAAAACCATCATATGATTCCTGTTCCTTCTCCCTACTCCTTGTGATAACCACAAGGTTGGGTGGATGTGGGCTTGGAACCAGATCATAGAAAGAATGTATAGAATACAATTTCTTACTTGTGACTTGAGGATTCTCTTGGATTTCATCAGACCTTCACTTCTATACTTCTGTAGTTCCTCCAGGCCTTGCATGGCCAGACACAATTTGGCAGAAGGCCAAAATGACTGATTGCCATCAACCAGCCTTACTAAGGTTGGAAGTTTGAGCATTTCATGAAGTATCTGGCACAACTCAGTTTATTTCAAAGCTGCTTCCTCTCTGCAGCTTAAGGCCCTTCTTAATCTAAAGAAAATGTATTTTCATTGTCTTCGTCCATTTGCAACTTTCCACCTTTGACTGATGAACTTATACATTTAGGTAGTACCAGTCAAAGAAGTCATAAGCAGTTTTACCAACAGCATTTTAAACCTAGATGCAAAACATACAAATGGGATTTATGATTATATTAGAACACTCAGGCAAGACATTAAGGAAATCGTGATGCTCAGCAGACAGAGCTAAACCTGAATTTTCCCTGCATACATAAACTATGGAGTCATATTTCATTTTATATATGATAACTTTTCCAACTTCCACTTAGAACTGTGTACAATTAATAATTAATTCTTCCTTTGCAAGGAAATCTGGAAAGCTCCATATTTTTCAGTAGTCCTTAACAGGTTTTTCAATTAAAACAGAAGGATTGTCCTCTTCCTCAAAAACCAAAACAAACCAAACAAAAAAACCCCACAAACATCTAACAACAACAACAAAAACCCAAAATCCCCAGAACCAACAAACCAACCAAACAACAAAAAATTTTTTTAAAAGGTGGTATTTTTAAATTGGAACATTAAAAATTGCCCAAAAAAACCCAAAAAACCCCACCCTAGATTTCCACACAAGTGCCCTCCCCTTTCCAGGTGCCCTGAGGCAGAAGATCAGAACTTTGTACTGATCTTTACTACAGAAAGATCTTTATTTACAGAAAATCAGATGCTTTGGCATCACCTATCTAAGGAGAGGTAATTTCCACAGTTCAGGGCTTAGCAGAGAGAAAACTTATCAGCTTTTTACTTTGCAAAGTACAACAGTCTGAGATGCTCAAAATGTTTTCCCAGTGAGATTTCTTTTTTGTCTGAGGAAAACCATTTCATCAAAAGTGGGCCTTCCTGAAGGAAAAAGACAAAAGAAAATTTAAATAGCTTAGAATAAAATACTCCTCTGATAGTTTGCTTTTTCATTTGAGAAAGTAAAATGATTGCAAGAAACCTTTACTTTTCCTGGTTATTCTTTCTCCATCATCACCTGTCTGCACAGGTCACCTTACAAAGGTATGTGACTCCTCTCCTGTTTTAACAAACAAGGCTCCCATCCAGTGAAGAACCTTCTGAAAAATAGACCTGGAAGTTTCCACCATCTCATCTCAGAACTCAGACTCGAGGCAAAATTTGTTGAAAAAATGCTTAGGAGTGACAGCAACAGCCCTGCTGAAAAGTAGAAGGTATTTAGCTGGTGTAGATGATGTGTACTTATTAAAACAATACCACAATATACTTGCAGGCTTCAAGTTACAAAGACATTTTTTAATTTGTTTTATTATGTATCAAAGCTGAGACTTGTATGGATACTTGCTCAGCATGGGCAAGTTTTTCACATGTAGACCACCTTAAGTATGTATTTTTTACTTCTTTCCTTCTTAAAAATAAAATAATAATAACTGTGTCTTTTCTTTCACCATGGTGGAAAGTTTATGTATTCTTATCCCCTCCTCCACAAGTCCTTCAGGGATTATTTAATTATGGTCTTGTAGAAAGCTCTGCTGTATGGGATTTGGGTTTATGGGAAGTTCAGTTTTGCTTTTTCTTTTCTTTTATTTCTGCTGAGGGTCTCTTATGCAACATTTGACTGTTTTATTTTTATGATTTAAAGCAATAAATTGTATTTTAGAGAAAGAAAGGAGACAAGGTCTTTTTTGAATTTGCCTTTATATTTCCTAGAGTACAGAATAGAAGCAATAATTTCTGGTTGTAACATATATATTTTTTGAGGGGGTGGAGGAAGGAAATTACTACCTACTTTTTATATACATATATATTTTTTAACAAAGCAATAGGGATTTATATGGACACAATTGTTTAGAAAGTCCCAGAAGAATAATTCTGAAATGATGTGAAGTTATACACATATGCAAGTCTTTCCAAAAGTCTGCATGACCTACAGTTTTCAGATTTTAAACAGCTTCTTACTGTGATACACATAAAAAAAATGTTTAGAAAAATGACACATTTTTATTACTTTTATTTGACAATCTAATTGAGTCCCAGACCATGCATATATCAAAAATCCGTTATCAGCAGTAGCTTAATGCAAGGGAGGGGCACCCATCTTTCCCCATCTCTTTTGCTTAGCCCCAGGGCTTGGCTTCTTCATGTGAAAGGTGTCTAAAGACAGAGAGAAATCTTTACCACACTGAATATAGCAAGAAAACAAATCTCTTCCCACCCACCGCCACAACAAAAATATTCTCTGCTATTCAGTGAAGCAATCTAGAATTATGAGTTGCCTCTGACAAACACAGCCCATAAGGGCTTTGTCACATAAATCACACACTGTGTGACCCTAAGACATTTTTCTATTATTTAATATTTAACAAAGGATTTGCACAATGGTGACACCATGCCAATCCTAAAACCATTTAAATCTTTAACCAGCAAGCTTTTTATCATAAGGTGAAGAGGTGAAATAGCTTCTGCTGAGCAATGCTTATTTTTCACCAAATAGATGCAATCTGAATGCTCCTCTTCTCCTTAAGAGTTGTTGACCATCTAATTATGGTAGCAGTAGGCGATTTGCATACTGAGCACTACCAAATTATTACAAGCTAAATAGATGAAGTTTTACTCTAGTTCTAGAAGTAGAGTATAATTTATAGTAACGGTTGAATGGATGCAGACAAAATAAGAGCTGACCTGGGTCTTTGAACAGAAACTGAACACAGCAAAAACAAATCTTTTCACATGCAGACTAGTTGGTCTCATAGCAGAGAAGTTCATTTTTGGGTCACATATTGCCCTTAACAACTGGGTTAGTTAAGGTCAGTCAGTCTATATCCACTGACTGATAAAAACATCCTGGTCGCTGCAGTAAAGAATATTTCTAGCACCATACATCCTGTCGTGTGTACCCAGAACGATTTGAATGAATCTCTAACTTTGTGTTCTCCAAAAGCAGGAAAGGTCAAAAGTTTTCTTCTTGCTACAGGATACTCTGCTACTGTATGTACATCAAATTAGATTGCACATACAACCAGCTATGGAGATGACCTGTGAAATCCTTTTATTTGACACATCTTAAAGAGCATACAACAGGCAGAAGCCTGATAGATCCTGGGGCCAAAAATGAAGTTTAGACTCAGTTTTTCTTTTTAACTACAGATAAGTTTAGGTGGAGGTTTTTTGGTTGTTTATTTAGTTTAGTTGCTCAGATTTTGTTTTAATGAGGTAGAAGTAACTTAACATCAAGGAAAAAATCATTTTTGCATTTTAAAGTAATTTTATGGGATAATAACAAGGTGAAAAAATATTTCAAGGTGAACAAAATAATTTGCTTTTACAAAATCAAAAGTTTTCATTTTTATAAAGATGTTAGCATTAAATACATTTAAAATAAAATTTAAGGTTTTTATTTGCTGAAAAAAAACCCCAAATATGGTTCATTAATCAAAACACAAACATATAATTTATTTTTTTTACGTATTTTCAATAAATCTTTAAAGAATAAAACAAAACTGCTAGATTTTGTGAAATATACATAAATAAAAATCTGTATTTTTATTGCGATGTCTTCCATGTAGCATTATTTTGAAAAATGCAATTGCTCTACAAGGGCAACATCTTCAGTCTTTCTATACAAGATTCGCAGTACCCCTTTGATAAGACTATATCTGGAGAAGCTATAAACCAACTAGATTTAACAGTTAAAAAAATATTATTGTGGAAATGTTAATGGCAAGCATTGTTTGGTTGTTTTATTTTTTCTTTTTAAATTGCTACCATTGTAGTAAGTAGTTATTAGAGGTTTGGATTTGATTCTGGCTGGCTGACTATATGTATCAAAAATCCTAAACCTGAATTACCTTGTTATTTTCAGTGAGACTTTAAGTTACCATAAAGCTGGAGTAATGAAGAAAAATCCTTAATAAACAAATTTCCATAGTTTTTAAATAGCTGTTCAATCCTGATCCAGCTGTTTTATGTTGATATTACATAATAAAACAACTAAAAAGCTGGATTAACCTGCTTCTCATAGATTCTCTGTACACTGAGCTGTCTAAATTGGCATAAAGCCACTTACAAAGCTTTCTCTCCTGCCCATCAGCAGGGAAGTTAGGAAGGCATCTATTTTTTTGCTAAAAACTAAATCCCAAAACATTATGTTTAAAATTCAAATAGTCCTGAATGATATCTTCAGTTTGCAGTTTGGGTTTATTAGGTTATCTGGATATGCTGTGTTTTTCCTTACTGACAATATTACTGCCTTTGGGTGATAAACTTAACGTGGCATGTCGGCCAGCTAGATCTTAATCAAATCCCTTTTGGTTTCACACAAGGTGAAATTTTGCTACCAATGAAATCAAAGGCAAAACTCCCCTGATTTCAACCACATTAGTATTTTTAACATCTCAGCTTCAAGAACCAAGAGAAAGTAAACATTCATAAAATGGTAAAGCAAGCTTTGCAGACAGGTAACTAGTATGTTGTTTCTTGTGTTATTGCTTAGTCTTCCAATTTTTAAAATGTATTATAGATTTTTTTTTTCCTTTTCCTTGTCATTTTTAATTCGGTTTTATTTTAATGATTCAGAAAATATAATCTTTTGCCCTCTTCTGGCATGATTTGACAAGCAGATTTTTTACAGCTGTGTGTATATGTCTGTGTCTCTGTTTGAGCTATATACTATATATCTAAGGATAATCATTAGAAAAATACAAACCAATGTCTGTGCCTTTCCCAATGATCTAGGTTTATATAGGGAACACTAGTCCCTTGTGAATGAGGCTTCTATAAAAATTCAGTCAATAAAGGTTTAATACAGATATTGACAAAGTTTTATAGGGTCTTGATTCATAAAGGACTAGCACTAGCAGTATTGAACAATATTCATGATTTGCATTCTAAATCACCTTGCAAATTGATAGCACTTATCTGGGAGGAAAGTTAAAAAGTTAAGTGTTGATCATTCACTGCTGAGGAAAGTAACTGATTAAGTACCAAACCAAACAGAGCTATAAAAGGGATTTATGCTACTCAGAGCATCTTGTCTAATTGAAAAAAAATATTTATGCCAAACTGTAGGAATGAATGTGTTTATGTTTTTAATTTATTTTTCAGTGGCATGATTCTTAGTATTCTGGCAGCATCTTACTATAGAGTTTTGGGATTCTGCAGGTGATGCCCACAGACACTGAGAAATACACGTGGATAATAAGTATGCCTTAGATCAGTTATCTGCACTGTGTGATGATCTTCAGACATTTTGTGTAATGACTGTAGGACATATTCAGATCAACTACCATAGGCACTGTACTTAATCACAGGTACTACTGAGAATCCTTCTACCAAAAGGGCAGTTCAGACTGTTGCATATTTGGGGTTACCAAATCATGTTCCCTGTCTAGCCGATGTAAAGAAGATGTCACAGCACTTGCTTGTCAGTGTGTCTAACTTAAAGACTAGTGCTACCCTAAGAACACCCATATACTTAGGAAGGTGGTTAGATTACCTATACTGATTATGAATGGCACAGTTGAAGTTGTAGCAATACTGATGTATGATATATTACAGAGGGTAAATGGGACAAACCTAACAGTTAATTTTTTGGAAAGTAAGCTTGAGAGGCAGTTCAGGGCATGATGACAGAGGCGTTGCAACAGAATAAGACCTGCCTCTATCTGAGCTTAGATTTAGGAATACCTTTATGAAACAGTTCTTCAGGTCTGCTCTGAAGAAAGTTCATCCTAGTCCATAAGCACTCACCTCCCTCCAGTATGGACTTTGCTGCCTGAATGCTTCTGAATCATCTGGGCTAGTTTTAGTTTCTTCATTGTCCTCTAGTACGACTCTAGTCTAGACTGACAAGGGTTACAATATTATTTTGAAGGGGTGCATGGCTTATGACATTCTTACATGATGCTAAAAGAGACCAGAAACCAGCCAATATCCATGTCCTGAAAAATGTGACATTAGAACGATTAGAGACAAATCATTTACCCCTGATTTATGGAAGGAATCAAAACAGCAAAATTAACTTATACGGTTTACCTTTCTAGATTTTACCCATGGAAAAGTTTCCACAGGGTGGACAAATATATTGCAAAAATTGGAGACAGGTGTGCCAAAGAACAAAAGAAAGCTAATGCATACAGAGTAAATCATGACTGCAAACACATTTGGAAATATTGGTATTGATCTTTCCAAGATAAAGATATGAATGCCTGCACGTGCACATATGCATTAACAAACTTTAACCCACCTGCTGACAAGAGACTGCTCTGACAGCTGTTTATCCAGTTGGAGTGTGTTTTGTACACAGCTAGAAAAGATAGGAGCCTGACAATTTGATAGATGGCCTCTTTATTATTGTTTAGAAAAGGAAGAATACACTATTTTGGTGTTTGACCTCTTTCACTCCACAAACTTGAAAGACAAGTATGAGAAATGTTCAAAGGTTGCAGAAGTGTGCCACTACACATCCACAATTCAAAAAAAGTGCTTATTCCAAGAATGTAAAGTGAATGTAACCTACTTAGCAAGAATGGCAAGATCTGATCTCTGGGCAACGTTATATGTGACGACTTAACTATATAACATTTTAGTTAGCACTAACAGATCAAAATGGGTACCAGCTATGCCCCTTGTCCACCCAAGCATTTGTTCTGTTTTTAAGTCCTTTAGCAAATAACTCATTCTGTGTATTTCGTATACCTGTATAGAGGTGTTAATAATCCTCACTTTCATATAAATCTTTATGTTTTCTACAGCTAAGGTGGGGGAGGCTGAGGGATTTGTGGTTGAACTGATTCAGAATATTGGAGTTACCTTCTGTATTGGGGACAAATTTACACTAGTGAAAATGTGCTCTTTGATAAAATCAAATGTTTTAAACAAGGGTGGTAAATTATAATCAATTCTGTTATAGACAGACATCAATATTCTAAAACTTCTGTATAGTTTATACCAATTTCCAAATCTGATTTGGGCAGCACCATGTTGTATACTGTAGCATCCAAACCTACTCTCTAGACCTATTTTCTTCATCAGTAAAATAATGCTTCCTTCCTCCTGCAGTACCTTTTCTACATAGTTTATGGACAACACCTGTCACATGCTTGTATGCAGCAAAATGTTCTGATGCTCTATGCATCTCATCAACACAGGGATTAAAGTATATCTTAGAACAATTTATTTGTAGGGGTAGATTTCTCATTATTCATATTGCTAGTTAAAGCCTAGATACCACAAATTTTCAGTCAGCCAATTAGTCTTTAGCTATTGAAGTCAATGAGACTTTCTGTGTGGGTAGAGTTGATTTACATGAATCAAACTTTGTGATAGTGGCTTTTTAGTTTTATTTGCTCTTTCAAACATTTACTTCAGTATAGCAACATTTTAGCATTTAATTTCAAGATCCCATATGGATTGAATCAGCTGACAAACCTCTAAAGAGAAAAGACCTCATATATTCATCTAAACTGACAAAACATGGAGTGCTCTATCATTTCCAGATCTATAAGTTTACATGTTCTCATCCCATGTGGGGCCCAGAGCAGAGGGTAGCCAGTTTTCCCTCATCTTTCTGCCTCCCCTTCTCACCCAACACATACACCCCACTCCTCTTCCCTTGCAAGAGGGAACAAATCAACAAAAGAAAACTACAGGCTACGAATAGCTACAAAGATGGTGAAGGGTCTGGATGGGAAACCTTATGAGGAGTGGCTGTGGTCACTTGGTTTATTTAGCCTTGAGACGAAGAGATTGAGGGGAGACCTCATTGCCATATTCAACATCCTCACAAGGGATAGCAGAAGGGCAGGGACTGATCTTCTCAGTCTAATGGACAGCAATAGGACTAGGGGAAATGGGATGAAGTTGAGTCAGGGAAGGTTCAGGCTAGAGATTAGAAGAAAGTTTTTCACCCACAGGGAGGCTGGGCTCCGGAACAGCCTCCCTGGGAAAGTAGTCTCAGCACCAAGCCTCATGGAGTTCAAGAAGCATTTGGACAGTGCTCTCAGGCCCATGGGGTGATTCTTGGGGTGTCCTGCACAGTTTAGGGAGCTGTATTCAATGATCCTCATGGATGCCTTTGAGCTCAGTTGATACTGTTGATACTGTGCTAGAGGAAAGAAAATAACCAAGACAACTCAGACCATTGTCCAGCAAGGACAATTACGAAGCAAGATCCTTCAACATGTCACTGTCCACAGTCACTTCAGAGCTTCCTTTCTGTTCTTTAGAGATCAGGTGCCCTTTAGATGTCAGGTGGTTAGACATCAGCCTTGCTCTCTCTTCTGAATATACTTACTATAAATGATATAGGGAAAGAGGATTCTACCCTTCCACTCGTGTTGCATACAACAAAGTGCAACATAAGCTGGTCCTCAGAAGCTGTGGAGCAATCTGATCCATACTCATGAACCTCAAGGCACTCTGACTCATGTTGCATTTTATTCTCTATAGGTTTTTTTGGAGCCCTGCATATTTGGACAATATTTATTTAGCACTTAGAAAATCTAGAGCACTTGAAGTCTTAGCCATCTTCTGTCACACTAAATAGGATCTTCCCATATACATTACTAACAGCTGAGATAACCTCCTAAATGTAGCTAAATGTTATTAGTCATTATACAGGGAAATGTAACTTTTGCCACTTAGAGAATCTTTATATTTATGGCTTCGAGAACAGAATTACCTGATTTCATCAGTTATTATACACTAGCATATTCTTCACATTCTATCTAGTGTTGCTGGTTTATTATATTGACCTCATTTCCACTGTCACTGCAATTTAACTTCTGTATTTATATTTCACAGATATTTTCGATAATTTAAAAAATTATAGCTGCAATATGAAAGCAGTAACAATCACATAGTAAACTTTGCATTCAGATGATCATCAGTGCTCCCAGTTTAAGGACTCAAGAGGAGACAACCTGAATAAAATATGATTAAAGAGATAAAAATGATCAGACAGAAAAATGAAGGGGAGGAACAGAGTTTGTAATATTAAAATCCTGGAAATTATTTCTCCTCAAATATCAAGCATCAGAATTTCTTGAACTGTGATTCACAGAGCTCTTGAAATAATGTGCAGAAAGAGAGCTTGCTAAAATGTTGGCTTTTTTTCTCCTGTAAAAAAATAAAAGGAAAAAACCCCTACCAACCAAACACACACACACAAAAATAACCCCAAACCCCACAAAATTGAAATGTCCTAACCAGGTATTTTTTCCTAATATTGTCTCCATCATACTGGTATTTACTGTGTAGGACAAGTAAAATAAGATAGAGAAAAAACTTATGCATTCACATAGCTTAACAAAACAATGTCCTCATTAATACTAGTGTCGACAAAAAGATTTGTGGAAGATAGAAACCTACTGCTTCTCATAATGGTAGGGGCAGGGAAGGTGAAATAAAAGTCCAAACCTCAAATCTAGACAGTCAAGCAGAAAAGCTATGCAAGTATATGGAATTATGACTCAGTATGCCAGAAATGAGTGTTAAAACTAAGCATAAGTAACAAGGAAGTTGTTTCATATGAAATTTTAGAAATGTAGCAGTTCAGGCCTTGGGAATATTACATTTATGTGGAAGGGGAAATTTTCTATTATATTCACAATTTTAGCTCACCTGAGCAAAACTTTGTTTAAAAAAAAAATTGCCTTAAGAGTTGTAATTCTTGCATTAATAAATTATCAGAGCAAATGAAATAGAGGACTAAACTGAGGACTAAACCAATCAAAGTGTTTCCACTTCAAGTCTGAAAACTGCAATTGGATTTAGCTAAACTGGTATGGTTTGTCAAAAGACCTCACCAAAGTGAAATGACAGCTTACAATTTCTATTGCCTTTCATGCCATTTCAACATTTTCTTTAGTAAATTACTTCCATCTCAGCAACTTTGCTCCTCCAGGGTTGCAAGATATTCCTAAATTCTACACAACTTAGCATGTTATTGTAAATTATATTCTGCAAATATGTCTTGCTTAAAAGTTCAATGTAGCAACATTTTCTTTTAGAAGTGGCTATTACTGAAAAATAGACCTGCAACAGCAGAACTATCAGATGTGAGAGTCTGCAAGAGCCACTCATTCATTTATGTGTCCTAAATCCTCCTCACTCTACATTTTGATATGTATTTTCAATTGCCTGTTCAATTGCTTTGTTTTGGCACTGACTCAATAAAGCACTTTAATATATGTTTATCCTAAAGTTATTTGGGGGCAAGACCTGCTGAGGTACTTTCTGTGAAATTCTTACCACAGTGGTGAGTGGTTATTGTAGTGATCGGCAGTGAAACTACATACTGGTATTTAAGCACATTAAGATGGAAGTATGATATTGCTTGTAGCAAAGGGAAACAGAAAGTCTTGTCTTCCCATAGGTTCCTACTTTTGAATTTTTCTAAGATTCAGTTGATTCCTCTTTTTGACTGTTCCAAGTTTTCATCAGAATTCAGGGAAATTTGGAAGAAGACATCTTTCCTCCTTCTTAGCAAAAAACAGGATAAGAGGCAATGGCTGTAAGCTGAAGCACAGGAGATTCCATGTGAACACACGTAGGAATTTTTTCCCAGTTCAGGTGCCAGAGCACTGGCACAGACTGCCCAGAGAGGTTGTGGAGTCTCCTTCTATGGAGATATTCAAAACCCATTTGGAGACATTTCTGTGTGACCTGGTCTAGGGAATCCTGCTGTGGCAGGGGGGTTGGACTAGATCTTTCGAGGTCCCTTCCAACTCCTAATATTCTGTGATTTTGTGAAAAATTAGTTTTCTCTTTAAACATAAGTGGAACAAAGAATTGCCCCACAAAATAAAAACAACAACTTCAGAAGAATGTAAAAATACATAATAAATAAAGCAGTAGCCTGTAGCATACTATTCTAGCAAGGTATACAAAATAAGAAGAAAAGATTTTTAAATACAAGAGATTTCACAAGTGTTCAGAAAGAATTCTATCATCTACATCTTAAACCTTAAATCTTTTAAAATTAAATAAATGTAGCACTTTATACAGAAGCACTCTGCAAAGCTGTTAGCTTTTTTTTCTTCATTAGTTTTTCCAAGGTTGACTGTTTTTTTAATGGCTAGCTAATAGCATATAAAAATCCTCTAAAATTTACAGCATACCTATTGAAGTTTTTGATTTAAATTTTTTTTATGATATAGTAAAAATAATTTTAACTTTAGACTTCATTTTTTGAAAGATATGTTGAGAACTTGGGTCTGACCAGACTGCTTTGCCTGACTAAAAACCTTAGTTTCTTTATTGGTATTCAAATTGCTCTGATTTGAGACAACAGCATAAAAAAAATCCCAAATAGCTCTCCTCCCTCAAGTCAACCAGCTGTGTAAAACACTCAGCATGATTTTTCTTCCAGGCTTAGTCCTACTTTTCTGTCTGTTGGAGAAAGCCAAAGTGTCACCTTATAACCTGAAAGGAAACTCCTCCTGCAGGCCACTGAAAGAAGAGTCTTAGTGACAAGATACCTTCCATTTTAACCATGGTGATGTGCTCTCTTTGATTACAGCTTTTCAGACTTTTTTGGGGTTTTTTTATGCTCTTTGATTATCTACAATTTTTTTCTTAATCCCGTGCCATATTGTCATACCAGAGTTGGCTTCTCCCTAAAGTTTATGTGTATGTCTCTATACAACATATCACATTCTCATAGTCATGATCCATTTGCTTTCTTTTCATTCCATGCCTGTTAGGGAATTCATAGTCCTTAATCATCTTAAACACAGTAGTAAGCTGGTCTAGGCATTTAAAAGCTACCTTGTCCTTAAATAACTCAGATGAATCTTTGAAGCCATGATTCAGAACTGATGCCATCAAGAAGAGAGACATGTATGAAACAAGAAATAATTCTAGATTTGATGTGAGAATCTGGCAGATCTTTACTATCTGCATACACACACTGCCAAAATTCAGTTCTTGAGCAGTAAAGTAATATCTCAATACGGCTGCTGAGGCATAAGTCCAAGCCATACTCTTTTTATACCCAAAGATACTCTCAGTCAGCTCAGGTAAGAGTATTGGCCTTTAAGCCTCGAAATGCATATAGCCCACAAGATCCTCTTCTGTGGCCTCATTTATGGATACTGTTTGAGAATCTGTTCTAGTGTCTCATCTACACCATGGAGATCAGTACATCTACTATGGCACAATTACTTATAATAACAGCCTTGGCTAAGAAAATAAAAGTGGATTATGAAAATTAGCCTGCAAAAAATATGAAAAAGAAACCTGAAGTGAACTTATAATTATCCAAAATGAAATTTGCTACATGAAATAACGACCCTATCTGAAGGCAAAAGGTGAAGGATACAGACCCTCAGTACTTCTGTTGACTCACTTCCCATATGCCCTGGCAATCATGACAAGACATGACAGACAGAGAAGAGGAGTAGTCTTTCTTCATCTGTAAGTACATCCAAATCTGAATCCAGTCTAGACTAAACCTGTATCCAGTAATTACAGTCTGTTCTTTCTGTATTTAACCCATAAAAGCCTGGTATTGTAGGTTTGCTTGAATTTTCTTCCTGTGAAAACTACTCTTATGTGTCTTTCTGCCTAGTGGCAGAGTTTCAGGAGGAAAGATGATGACTCACAATAGACCACAGTCTGCTAAAAGGTGAAGAACATGCATGTATAGTCCCTGAAGCTGGGGAAGGAATTGAAAATAGCTTTCTACATCTGCAGTGAGTGCCCTAATTACAATTACATTGCAGGAATGGAGAGCATGTATGACCTTTCAGTAGCACTATATTTTTTACTGGACTTAGTGATATGGTTGCCAAGACAAGCTCAAAATAAATATTCTATACCACATCCACTGGAGATTTCAACACAGTCTGTGAATCCCAGCTAGACTCAGACATTAAAGGAATACTAAACCATTTAATCCTTAATTTCTGCTAAAATGATGGTACTTGTGTTTCTGCACAGAAGCAGAACTCTGGACAGCAGATGAAAATGTTGGCATCCACAAAATTCCAAATAGGTTTTAACTCAGAAACTTAAATTCCACCCAAGTGCTCTATCACAGACAGCAAAACCTTCCATTAACAGGGTCTAAATGACTTGAACAACGTATCATAGAAAGCCCTTGCTAGAGTACAAGATAGGATCAATTAACTAATTAGCATCCTCACAACTGGATTCTTTTTCCTCCATGCAACAAGAGGAAGCATGTGTAGATGGCTCAAGAGCCCTTTGCAGTCATCAAGCTTGTTATTTATGCAGCATTGAAAGATATGCAATACAACAAGTCAGATTCTGAACTGCAAATGCAAGCAGAGGATATTGGGTGTTGGCCTCTTCTCCCTTGCGACTAGTGACAGGACTAGAGGGAATGGGCTTAAGTTGTGCCAGGGTAGGTTTAGATTAGATATTAGGAAGAATTTCTTTACTGAAAGAGTGGTGAGATATTGGAATAGGCTGCCCAGGCAGGTGGTGGAGTCACCATCCCTGGAGGTTTTTAAGAAGAGGATAGATGTGTTTCTTCAGGGGATGATTTAGAGATAAGAGTAGTGTAGGGTTATCGGTTGGACTAGATGATCTTGAGGGTCCTTTCCAACCATAATGATTCTGTGATTCCGTGATTCTGTGACTTCAAAGTCTGCTATCTATCTTCCATATTAAAAGTGGTTAAAATGTCTAAAAGGTTTTGTTTTGTTTTGTTTTAGTTACATCTTCTGAAAACAATTTCTAAACATTTACCATGAAGTCTCTGAGTGTGATGAAATCCAGTCATGCTCTTAAGATGCTTTGTTGCTTTATGCTGAAGTAACACAGGAATTAGTATAGGATATGGCTATTTCTGCAACACGTGCATTGTGAATGCCACATAGTTCCTCAAAGGAGAACTGAGAACCTGTTATTTTCTAACATTCACAAGTAGTCACTGCCAAATTCTGGAGGAATTTCTCTTGTTAGACTCTCCTCCATATTGTTTCCTCTCCCATGACTAATCTTTCATTCCTCCTAAACTATTTGCTTGATTTTGGATGTGAATTTATCATAATTCCATTGCTCATAGTAAATCTGAACATAAGTGCACCTTTTCAATCTCAATATCTCTCTCATGGTAGAGGGAGAAAGGACAAGACAAGAGAAGTCTAGAAGTCCAAAAATGTGTTGCAGAAAAATACAAATGAAAAAAAAAATCTTTAGTTCTTCCTTAAAAAAAAATCAACAACCAAATAAGCAAACAAACAAACAAAAACAAACAAACAAATGTACAAACCCCACAGTGTTTCTATTGTATTTGTTCTTTTACTTAAAATCGTAAGCACAATCCAGAATCCAGAGTTCAACAACAGACTTGGATCTAAATAGCCAAAAGAAAACCTTGTTGTCCTGCTCTGGGGTTTGGGTCAGGTTCAAGTTCAACACTAGTTAGAAGAACTGATCTCATATTTAATATGAGTGTAGCAGCACATTACACCAAAGATTTGCCCACAATTTTCATAGGCATTTGAGAACAATACTAAATTCTTGGAATGACTTATTTGGCAGAGCCACAGAGGAGGAATTGTCTGAGCTTGCTTTCATGGATTCTTCAGGAAGAAGGACATGGCACTACTCTTTCCTTCATTCTCCCATCAGTCTCTGAAGACTAGTTCATAATGGACATTATAGATTAAAAGAAAAATTAAATTAATTACTTCACATTTTTCTAATACTCTTAATGTTACAAATCATTACATTCCTGAAATATCAAATATACTTAACGCTTTACTGCAAAATTTGTCCATTATTTTACTCACCAGCCTCAACATCACAGTATCACAGTATCTACCGAGCTGGAAGGAACCCACTAGGATCTTTGAGTCCAGCTCCTTAACCTATGCAGGACACCCAAAGAATCACACCATGTGTCAGAGAGCATTGTCACAGAATCAATATGTTCTCAAGTCAGGAGCAATCCCTGCCTTTCTGCATAATTATGAATAATTGAGGGCCTACTTTGCTGTGCTGAGGCACAATAAATATTATCCTGGACAGAAAAACTCTATTTCTGCCTCAGAATTTTCAATTTTAATATGTGCAAAGGAGAAGAGGTGAAAAAAAAAAGAATTTCTGTGACAAGGAAATGGTGACACAGTAGAATTGGGGGAGAAAGCACCATTCCCAGCACAGTGATTTTCTGGCCACTGCTGAGTAGTCCACAGTGGGAATTGATGTGAAGACATGATGTGCATTTGGTCGTGACACAAGAAAGCACAGGGGGCTGACAGAAAAGCTTGCTTGCTGGTACGGAAGGCCTGCTGAGGTTACCTATGGTGCTGTTCTACAAATCTGTTGAGGTTGCCTACTGCTCAAGAGCTCAGTCTCTGTGGAAGGACCACTCTCTGGGCTGCAAAACTGATTCCCCACATTAACGGCATGAAGAAGATAAACTGACCACTCTTTTTTACACCTTCTCTGCACTGTCAGCTCAACTGTGGAGAATAGGTCTACTTTAAAAATAAGGCTAGGAGTCAAATGGAACATTGTTTGTAAAGGTAAACAGGGAATACGCTATCTAGGCTCTGTCTGGTCCCTTACAGTTTTCAGTGCTGGTGACTGGAGATTTTCGTATGAATCATGCATTATTTCAGTGCAATCAAAATGAAATACTTTGAAAAGCTTCATTTTGTGAAAAATTCTGATATTTGGACTTATTTCAATTTGGAGTGAATCCATATGTTAAGTTCTTGGAATTTCCTGTAGGAAATGCCATTTTTCAACCAACTCTACTCCAGAGGGTAAGATGAAGCTCATTGGCAGCAGAGCATAAAAAAGTATCTGTGTCACCATCTTTGTTTTAGTTATTCTTCAGACAAATTGAAGTTTGTCAGGACTGTAAGTAAAAAGACACATGTATTTCTACAAACTGTGGACTTCCAGGTGCTGTGGCTTTCCGTCATTACCAATCTTTCCATTTCCAAAAGCAAAAAGCAATCTCTAGTCTACTTCAATCTATCTCATGTACAGCTCCACAAAATTCAGAGAGAGAAACCAGAAAAGGCTGTATTTTCTATTTTATTCCTTAAGAGCAGAGTGTTTGTTTTTCAGTTTGGTCAAACCCTAAAATATATTCACAGGTAAGTAAAAATTGTTCCAAGAATGCCAAGTAATCACAAATGTCATTAGATTCATGAGCAGTTTCTAAGGCGAGTGAGGAAGTCTCAATTTAGGATTAACCTTACCCAGGCTAAAGCTGGTGATATGTCGCATTCTTGAAGTCCTTTGGGATAAAGGCACTAAGCAACTGGAACAATTATATGCATTATGGAAATATCTGCTTTACACATAGATTGGCAGATATTGTACTCTCATGCCTGAATATATTTCTTCATGCTGATTCAGTTCATAACTTACGAACATTTTTTATTCTTTCTTGCTAGCATATGTCTACTTTTATCTCATTCATTACTGGCACATGTATCCTTACAACATAACACCACAGCAGCCATTTTAGTAAAACAGATGGGCAAGAGAATTATTTGTCTTGATACTTCATTCAGAAACCACATTTTGTTTATATTTTGCATTGACATTAGAAAGCTTTTAAACCAATGGGGGTTTTCTTATGAGTTAGTTTAATTTTTTTTTTTTTTTTAGTGATCCAAAAAGGCTTTTTTTTCCCATTTTTTTCCCCTACTCCAAGAACAGAATGATAGCACTGCCTGGGGGTTACCCATAGCAGTATGATAACTTCTAATGCAAATCAAATACAAAGGCTGATGGAGAAGAGATGCAAAATTGCTATTATACCACTGGAAATACAACTTGAACATTAAATTCAAAGGTATGCTTGCTAATGCAAAGAAAAAAAAGCTAACAGAAATAATCAAAACCAGGAAAAGAACAACCACAAAAAAGCAGATTCATCACAAATCAAAACAGATTTTGAGATCTATCAGATAGATATTTTTGACAATTTTTATACTAAAATCAAAAAGGCAGGCAAAGCAGAGAATGCTTTGATGTTTTGGGATGGAGGATGCAGTGTAGGGTATGGGGCTTCTGACTGCCTATAACTGTATGTAGTTTGTCTCTTTTTCTTCTTTTGGAGCACTGCAAGTTTATGCTTCAGGTATGGATGACCTCATCATCATGTGCTCAAATGCTCTACATGTTGAATAGCTATTGTGTCTCTGAATGGAATGTATGACCTTCCTTGGACTCACCTTGTTGAGGATTTCACACTTTTAGGAATCATTGTATGATAATAAAGGTAGATTACTGTGCTTAACAACTATCTGTAAAAATAGATTCATATTCCTGGAACTTGCAATCCACACTGAATGTATAAATCAAAGGAAAGTTTTACTGTTCAAGCAATAGTATGGCTGGAATGTACCACTGGGGGATTGATATCCCTTAGGTTAAACAATTGACGCTTATTGGAGTTTTTGAGTTCGTTCAGTTAATGAAAATATTGAGACTGCATTGTTCAGCTAATCACTAGTGAGAAGTACAGTATAAAGTCATTGATGACTAGTGTCAGTGAGATGGTAATTTCATGTTCAAATGCCCATCAGAAGAACTTTAGGAACATCTAAAAAGCCTTAAAATGTCTGTGTGGACAATTTAATCCTACTCCTACTAGTCCATGGAGAATTTCTCTATAAACATATATAAGCTAAGGCTGGAAACATGCTAACCCATACTTGACATGAAACCATTCCTTTCCATTATCTGTGAGAGGCAAACAGAATTTGTTTTATTTTTCTCTGTTTTCTTATACAAAACAACGCAACCAGAGGGTAGAAAAACTAAAGCACCTGCATTTGTAAACTATACAGAGCTTTCCTTTGTGGTGAAATAGTGGCATGGTTTCCCGGGAGAATTTCCAACTTTCAGCTTACCTAGTTCTACTATGTGAATATCTGGAATACACAGAGAATAAAATTGTTAGCAAAATAAGATAAAGCAGTTAAATAGGCTGCAATTTCATTTTTTTCTATGACATCACTATAACAGATAATAAAAACCCTCAACATTTTTACATTTTTCTTTTGCCTAGTTTTAGGTCTTTAGTGGACGCTGAAATAAACATATGAACCTAACTATTGGTGCTAGTAAACTTTCAAATGTTGTTATTCCCCTGACATGCCAATTACTTCTAGAAAGTTTGGGTTATCTAAAAATGTTTCTGTTTGATTCATCTTCTCCCCCAGCCTTTTCTGATTTTCTGGATTTCCTGGTTATTCAACTGAGCACAAATTGCTGTTCATACAGATGCACTGCCATGATTTCTGATTTGCGGGCTGTCACTCCCATTAATAACCTACTAGGCTGTCATGCTGTCATTCCTTGTTGCTGCAACGATTTGTTTCAAACACAGGGGCTGATTCATGAAGAATAAAAAAAGCAGTTGTCCTGTTTTACAGGAACCTCAAAATATTTATGCAGAAAATGTGTGAAAAGCACACACACCACTTTTATCATGAAGAATGTGATTGCCAAATACCCAACTTGTTTTCCTGAGAGGAAAGAGAAAGAATACAGACTGGATTCTCCATTCAGTTTTTTTTTCTATATGAAAACATAATGCTTTTAATAAAACTTTTCCTTTGTAAAATATCCTGAGCTTAGTTCCAGAGCTAAGATATGATAAATCTGCAGGATGATGCAATGGCTTAAAAACTGTTATAAAAGCTAATTTTAGGGGTTCTTCCAGATTTTTCCATGGTCTTTCCAAGAAGTTTTAATGACAGTTATCTTAGCAACAAAAGAAAAAAATATATCAGTGCCCTTCAGTCTTTTGTTTTTCTTTCATGATTCAGAAGTATGTGGCCAAGTTTTACTCTTAGTGATTCTGGTGCAGCCTCATTGACTTGTGCTTTTGACTTCTGTTTTGAAGAAAAAACAAACCAAACCAACCAACCAAACAAAAAGAAATAGACCTCTCCAACAACAACAACAACAAAAACAAAAAACCCAGCAGTGTGTCCCACTGGATTGTTTGTTCAATAAACCTCTGTACTGCATGATCAGGAAAGGTCAGATAATTTGGAGGAGGGATAATTTGGGGGAGGCATAAAACCTTACTGATGAATAAACCAGCACATCGTCCACACGTGGAAAAGGAGCTCTCAAAACACCTCATCCTGGCATTTGCCACCCAGCTCACATACCCATAGCATTTGGAGGAGCTGGAGCTGCCAGGAGCTGAGCCCCTGCACTTTTTCCACTGCCAAGGCACAGTGGTTGGCACATCTCCAAGAGAAACAGGCAGAAGAAATAAGAGAACAACACAGGATACTTATGTAAATCAAAACTGGGAGAGAAGGTGAATGCAGAGTCTATTTGGAGCTCAGGTGCAGTTCTGGTTCCTGGTTTCCCATTTTATCCCTGTCATCCCTGAGCTGTTTCTCTCAAGACCAGACCTGCACTATCTGAGCAGTGCAAGTTCTGCTCCCCTTCCTTTCCTCTCCCAGCACCACTCTTTGCCTGCTCCAAGTACCGCCTGCAGATTGTTGTTAATGAGTGAACTACTTTAAAATATCTACTTAAAAATACTTACATCATTAGGCTGACTTTGTATACTGCAATTTAAACCAATATTTTAAAGAGGCAGCCTCCCAATTACAGTGTCATTGTTATCTTCTACAAGGCTTACACATTAATCCACTTGAAAATCTGTCCCTGCCAAACAGTATCAACAGCCAGTCCCTACCCTGTCAATGCCATAATATTTTCTAAATTGATGTTTAATTAATGAAGTACTATAGCAACAGGTTCTCTCTCTCCTTTTTAATTTGATCTCTATGGCATTATAGGAACCTAAAACTTCCACTAGGCATATATTCCTACCGTTTTCTTGTCAGAGAAATTGTATATTCATTTTAGACTTGCAGAGGTAATTACAGTAGCCACCAGTTGCCTACAGCAGCTAATCAAAGTGATAACCTGCAAGTTCTCAACTCCCCATGAGACAGCCCACTTGCCTCCAGCTGATGAATGCCAAAAGAGCAGCATGGGCCCACCAGTAATGACACTGTCATCTAAGAGAAGTTTTTAGCTAACCCATAGTTTTATAAAGATTCTATTAACATTTCATAACAAGAGTTCTAGATAAAATATTCTAATAAGACTTTTTTTTTTTTTAAAGGGAAATACCAGTGCTGATGTAAATGTCCCTTGTGAAATATTAACTGGTATTTGCCTACTTGTAACCTTTGCACCTCTCATGTTGTGAAAAGTGATGAAGTCTTCCTCAAGTGTTTTTAGGCACATGACTACTATCACATCCTTGCCCATGTCCAGCCATACAGTCAAGCACGTGCTTCATTAAAAAATGTGCAATTCCATCAATTTCAAAAGGATTCAGGGGCTTAAAGTTAAATGTATAGGAGCACTTTAGAAAAGTGGGCTATTATGCTACTGGAAACTAGTATCCCAGGTTGTTAGTTTACATATTGGTTGGTGTTGCCTACAGCTGCAGTAAGCAAAGAAGAAAAGAGCAGTTATAAATAGTTCACAATTATTTGCTAACAGAAAGGATTCACCACACTGTAGGAAACTTTCAGGATCTTCTGCATGACCAGTCTCTTGCTTTTGCTAGAATTTTATTATTTATAACATAGACTTCACGGTACTTGTCAACAGTATGACCCTCTCCACAATCTGCCACAGTGTTAGTGACAAAAGCAGCATGAAAAAATCTGCATTATATTTTTGCTTTATTCTATCAGCATGTTTCCGATTTCAGTGTATAAAAATTCAAAATAAAAAGAATTAAAATATTTGAAAGCTGTTGCTCAGACTTTACTTAAGTCAATGTCATGGACTTTGCAACCAAACAAACCCACAGATTTGTGGTTTCATCAAGAATCTCTAAAAAAACAAACAAAAACCCCATCACCACAGAATCCACTTCCCCCTGAAATGTAAAAACTACACACATGGAGAAATTTTCTGTGGCTTTTCTGTTACTCTAATCTAGTTACTAAATCTGAGATTTTTCTTTAAGGCTTCTGGCCAGGTTTTGACATTGGATTTTGGGATATTCTAATTAGCTGCAGTCCCAAAGGGGGCGTTCCTGGCTTCTTCTCTTCGTAGTCGTGAGTCCTGGAGGACTCCCGGCTTCAGGCTGAAAGCAGAGGGGGCTGGATTAGTACATTTCCTACCCGTGTTGCTCTCATCGTCCAGGGAATGGACTTATGCTCTGCCATTTCCTAGTCTCATTAAAAAGTTGGTGAACTTTTAAAGGCTGCAGTTTCTATATTTTAGGACTGTCATCACCTGCAGTTGCCATTTCATGCTTTGAAAGACACACATCATCGTGCTATTATTATTACTTGCTTGTGCTAGCACTGAAAGGACCTGATCAAGGCCAGCCCAGCAGCTTAGAGTACTTCTCCACAGTAGAGGAAGTGGTGATTGCCACCTTGGGAGCTTAGGCGATGTCCAGCTTGAAGATCACACCACCTCAGCCATATAAGCAAAAGCAACTTTTCCCCATAGCAACTGTGAGGACAAATAGTTCATCTAAATCTGAAAAATCAAGACAAAAACCCCCCAAACCTTCAAACATCTTTCTGAACAGCATCAAGACAGAAGGTATTGCCCAGTTGCAGTAGTGCCTGTTCAGGACTAGCCTGCATGTGTAGCCCTCTGCCAGCACCAGGGAGGCAAAAACAGTGATGAGGGGATAAGACATGGCCTCATCCTCCATAGAGAGCTGCATGGGGAAGCTGACGCCTTATGCCAGGGATGCTCTGCTTGCTAAAATACTCCTGGAAAGGGTTTGTTTGAGATGAAAGGGGAATGTAACTTTAATATTTAGTGCTGGCTATTTTAACCTTTTAAGAGATTAAAACAGAGTGAAATAACTGTGAATAATGGGCAGAAGACATGTATGGCAAATAAAATGAAACAAGAAACCCTTTAATAATAAATAGCAGATCTCATCCTTACAGGAGCAAATATATATGTTACACATGTACACAGCTTTTCACCAGTGGCCTCCAGTACACAAGCTATCTGAAGCCCAGAAACTCTTTGCCTTCATAGTTTCACATAATCACAGAATCACAGAATGTTAGGAGTTGGAAGGGACCCCAAAAGATCTAGTCCAACCCACCTATCACAGCAGGATTCCCTAGACCAGGTCACGCAGAAATGTATTCAGACAGTTTTTGAATACCTCCAGAGAAGGAGACTCCACAACCTCTCTGGGCAGTCTGTGCCAGTGCTCTGGCACCCTCACTGTGAAAAAATTTCTATGTGTATTCACACAGAATCTCCTACGCTTCAGCTTACAACCATTGCCTCTTGTCCTGTCACTGGGCTTCACCAAGAAGAGCCTGATCCCATCCTCCTTCACATACTTAAAAGCAGAGACGAGGTCACCCCTTAGTCTCCTCTTCTGCAAGGTAAAGAGACTCAGCTCCCTCAGCTTTTCCTCATAAGAATCCCATTGGCGCTCCTGACCACAAGAGCACACTGCTGCCTCATGGTCATTCTTTCATCTGCCAGGACCCTCAGGTCCCTTTCCCCTTCACTGCTCTCCAACAGGTCTGTCCCCAACTTATACTGATACATGGGGTTGGTCTTTCCCAGGTGCAAAACTTGACACTTGGCCTTCTTGAATTTTATTCAACTTCTCCCTGCCCAACAATCCATCCTGTCGAAGTCACGCTGAATGGCAGCACAACCCTCTGGTGTGTCAGCAACTCCACCAGTTTCTACAGGCACTTTTCATAATCAGTTTTAAATTTTCTCACTTTAGAAAGCATGCAGTAAGATACCCACCCTCTGCATTTCAGATATCTATTGAAATAAGGTGGTGCTCTTAAAATCTGATTTCATTGTCCTCCAATAGCACAGAGAGATGACACCTAATGGATTATACTAGCTGTCAGCTTTACACAACTGTATCTGTAGACTTCAGTCAACTATCTGTAATCAATAATTGTAGCATCATGGAAATAAAATTATAGTACTTACATGTAATTACACTTATGTTCAAATATATCCAGTTCCATTCAGAGCATCTATCAACGGAGTAAATCTTGGTAAGTCAGTAGTTCTCAGGAGAGTGGAGGGAAGGTCATATCTGTGTTTTCCAAGAAATTAAGTTCAGAAAAATCTTTCCTTTTCATCTAACCTTCTAATATTGTCATCCTTTTAGGTTTTAGAAGAAACTGTTCTGGGTAAAGCCTTTGCAGAAGTACCCCTGCTAGTCCTAGACATGTAACTTTATTTTTCTACTAAATAAAAATCTTGCAATTATATGTCTATAAATGAGCTAAATAGTTTATCACATGCTGATTCTCTTGCTTACTGTCAGAAATCGGTGGACACTCTTGGATTCACAGCTGCTCGTAAATCCACGAACAAGAATATTTCATGTCAGTATAAAAATAGGTCTTTATTATATTTTTAATTTTGTGCTTCTCTTTTCAGTTTCAATAAGTTTCAATATTGCCTCTCCCTACTCCTTTTCTGTTCTCCTTCTGTTCTTTCATTTCCTGGTTCTCTATTCACTCCAGTTTTCTCCTTTAATTTTCTCTCATCTTACTAGTGTTTAATTCTTAGCATCAATGTCAAAGATAGTATTTTGTACTGAAAAGGTGTTTGTATATGTGTAAAAAATACTTCTGCTCTGTTACTTTTTTCCTCCTATATAAAGACACTGCAATACCTTGGCTGTATTACAGACCCTGATTTCAGGACTTACAGGACTTTTCCCTACGTAATTAAATCCTGAGGCCCAGTTACCCTGCTATCAGGAAAGGGGAAAAAGAGACACTTAAAAAATCTTAATATGAAGATATCTGTCCATGTTCCTCATGGGTCACCACTGCTGTTTAAATGCATTAAAAAACCAGACCTATGCAAAGAACAACAGGTAGGAAATGAAAGACACTATAAAAGGTCTGACAGGATTAGTCCCTTCTCCTTTATGATTTGCATGTGCAAGTTCTTGGCAAGAGTTTCTCAGAAGAAGAAACTTTCTCAGAGAGTGTAGTGTTTATGATGTAAGTTCCAAATTCCTCTCTTTTTTGTTGGAAAAACTATTTTTAGATCATATTTTTTACACTGAAATACATAAATTCATTTCCTAGCCACCACTACCTGGGAAAATTAAAGTGATGAAGAGGCTGGTTTGGGTACACCTGTGAAGAAGTGAGATCTGTTGTTTCTATAGGCATTTCCAAGTCAGTTTTAAACCAGCCACCTTGTTCTTGCTGGTAGTATGAAAACTTGTCACTTTTGCTGGTGGCTTTTGCAACCCACCCAGGATTTGCTGCTGTAAATGTGGCAGTACTAGCAGGACACAAGACAACATGGGCTGCTGCCAGTCTGCACTGTCTGTGGGTCCCACTGAGCTTAGAGAGAGCATGTTCTCATTCTGGAAAGTATGAGGACAGATAACAAGGAGAGGTGGCTTACCTACAGAGACTGGGGGCTCCTTGTGTGAATTGTCATGATCTCACAGAGAAAACTGACCCTAACCTGGCTCTGGGAGTGAGGGTTACTCCTATGTCAGATCACAGTTGAGTAACAACACATCTGAAGTATTTCCTGAATTTGCAACACAGTGCTATTATCAAAGTAGGTTTAGGCATTTAAAGCCTACAAAATGGACAATTTGGGCAAGGATTTCCTTTCAGGAAAAGAGGTCATGTCCTGAAAGTCAAGAATAGCCAGAAGATGGTCAGTGTCTCTTAGGAAATGGCCTATAATTCCTTAAGTGCTAATAATGTACAGCCAGAGCAAAAAAGAAGTAGAGCTGTCATAAACTGAAAGATTTGATTTATGAGAGGTTTTTCATTTTCTTTTTTCTTTTCCCTCTTTTTTGCTAACTAGAGTTAAAGCCAAGGTAATCACACCATAATTATAGCTTTGATCAGTTCTCTGCTGAAGACAAAAATGATTCTATGTAGGTCACTTGCTGATGCCTAAGTTTATAAGAACAGACTTATATCATGATAATATAAATATAAAAGCATCTGTGGTTGTGCACACAGAATCTGTAACTGTTTCAGGTATTGTCACTAATGACATATTTCACTATAAACTGTTCATAATTTTTGTTTATTATCTTATAATTAGTATTGTTAACAGTGCATAATATCAAAAAGGTAATTAAATATGTAAACTATAAATGATAGCAATATTAATGCCACCAAGCAGCAATGCTTGACAGCATCATGTACATTCAGTAAGCCCACAACTATATTTTTCAGTATTTCAATGGCCAGACATGTCACAGTGCCATGAATTGGTTTAATGAACATAAAGACGAGTGCAGAAGTAGCAAAGATAGTTACCAATTAGTTTGAAAGGAAAAAAGAAAAGCTAACAGAAGAGTACTCTGAATCTTATGGAATTACAGGAGAAGACATAGACTTTCTGGATCCTTTTACCACTGCAGTTCTACATGCCCATCCCCTTTCCTGGACAAGCACTGAGACCAAGCTTCGCTGTTGTAATACTCAAACTGGTGGACGTAGCTGGTTTGTTGTGAAAGCTGAAGTGATAGATTTGACCTCTAGATAGCATAAGGATAAATCAAAGACAAACAATGAAGTGCTAAAAGAGTCCCCTGACATTGGATCTTATAGTTCTTATTATTTTTTCTTTCAAAGGTCCTTTGGAGAGAGGCAAGTTGAGGTTTTTGTTTGTTTTTTCTAATGGGAGTTCTGCACTCTCCACAGATTTGCTCTTTGCTGAATTTGTCTGGCAGTATTGGAGAAGCCAGTTGCAGGTTGAAGGAGAACAAATTATTTGCAAACCAATAGGAAGCTTGTAGACGCATTACATTAGGTGCTTTTTTGACTTTACCTCTTCAGGTAGAAGGAGTGTAAAAGATATCTTCATATTTATGTATCAATATGAAGGTTTTAAATGTCCTTGTCTCTTCACCTTAGAAGACTAGAAGTATGGAAATTATTTGTTGAAGAAAAGGCAAAGACTTTCTTGCCATGACCAGGACGACCCATTGAGAAGAACTGTGCACTCACTAATATTTGGCATGTGATTTTGAAGTCACCTGGCTCTTTTAAAACTTCCTTGATTTATTTGTTAATTCCAGAACCAAAGAGCAAAGCCGTGGGATTTTCTTTTTCCAGATTTTCCTTCCCATGTGTCCCAAATGCATAACCTTAGTCCTTTCAACCCTCATTACTTGCTATATTGTATGTCGTCTCCCATTATAGACCAGCTCCTCCACATCTAATGCTCAAAACTCCACTACCACAGCAGTTGCTAAAGGGTTTTTTGGTCAGTTGGCAATTCAAGTTTCCAACTATGTGGGTATCTGGGGAGCTTCTAGGGCAAGTCCAATAGCATTTAATGCAAAATGAAACACTTTGACAACAAAGAAACAACATTCTTTACCGAAACAGGTATGCTTCAATGGTTCTGCCTCGAGGCTACTTGTGACGTTGTGCTGGACACAGCTAAACTTAAGGCAACATTAACTGCATGCCAAAAAGTCTTCTGTGTCATTGTGCTCTGTTCAACAATGTAAACTCTTGTTCATGGTGATAGCAGTAATGTCATATCTGATGGGTTCTGTTAAGATTGTTTTCAGCTGTTTTACTCTTCTGGGCAAAGTAATGTATGCTGCATTGTCTTACGAAGGGTACATGACCACACAGCATAAAAACTGCTACTCCAAGCCTGCCATCACAAGCTGCCAGCACAGGTTTACTGCTATCCTCACCAGACCACCATGATGAGATGACCGGATATCCCAGTGCACAACAAACTGACCATGAGCCAGCGATGAACCCTTGCAGCAAAGAAGGTCAACAACATCCTGAGGTATGTTAAGAGAAGTGTTGCTAGAAGGTTAAGGGCAGTGAACCTTCCCCTCTACACAACACTGGACAGACACATCTGGAATGCTGTGTCTAGTTCTGCAATCCCTAGCACAAATTATATAAATACATACTGATGCCAGTCCAGTGAAGGGTCAATGATTGATTAAGGGACTCTTATATGAGGAAAGGCTGAAAGAGATGGGACTGGAGTCCTGGAGAAGGCTCAGGGGGATCTTATCAATGTGTATAAATACCTGACGGAAAAGAATGACGAAGAGAAAGCCAGACTGTTCTCAGTGATGTCCAATGACAGGGAAAAAAGGCAATGTGTATTGTGAATACAAGAAAACTCTTTCTCTCCCCTCCCTCCTCTGTGAGGATGACAAAACTTTGGAAGAGTTTGCCTAGAGATAGGTTATGGAATATCCATTCTTAAATATAAGCAAAACTCTACTGGATATGGTCCTGGGCAACTTGCTCTAGCTATCCATGCTTGAACATGGGAGTTAGACTAGTCACTAGACGATCTCAAGAGGTCCCTTCCTATCTGAGCAGTTTGTGGTTCTATAAATCTCTCAGATTGAGGAAGAAATTAAGCTTGAGCATGCATCTGGTCTGAGTGTGTCAGCTATTAGGTACACTATGTTAAGTAAAATGTTATGCTGCTGCAAAACATAACACATACAGGATGAAGATTAAAATTCCCAGCAGATTATGCCTTTAAGTTTAAATCTATTGGATTATTTAAAATTCCTACTGCTTGATTTTCCAGCACAGTATGGTTACTTCTGTGTATCTCATTCTGAGGTCTTAGTCCTCTCCATTAGTTTTAGAAGGAAATCTGCATGTCTGTCTTAATGCAATGGATCCTCTAGATAGCTGGATCTCTGAGCTATATGATTTCATTCTGGAAATTGTTCACGCTGCTACAAAAAGGCCATATGCATCTAGTCATTTTGCTGCTTCAAGACACATGAACATAACGGTAGGTCCTGGTAATGCAGAATTCAGCTACTGCCCCAAGACAAGTACCACCCTAGTCCTTCATACTAGATACCTTATATTTTACTCATCAGCATTCATCTGTTCTTGGCAATCAGAGCTGAACAATGCAGCAGGAATACTTCACATGATGAGGAGTAGTACTAGCAAGTAGCAGGCACATCTGAGCTATCTTAGGTTATGGATGAATCTTCAAACATTTGGACTTGCTTGATCTGCTGATGAAAGACATCCTGAAATCAACTTTTCAACATAGAATACAGTTATAAGATCACCGGTCCAAAGACTGACCAGAAGGACTAAAACTGCAATGGTGTAGGATCATATGCTATATATCAAGGTGGTATAATGCAAATCAGAATGGTTCTCAGATGCAATCCAAACATTGACAAATCCTTTCTGAAGATTTAACTTTATCAATGATTTAATTAAAATAAAGTCAACCCTAAAGTTTTACTTGAGGCTGGATGCTCATGCTACACTTTTCCTTGAGAGCGCTTGTTCCCAGATAAGAGCTATTTAACAAATAGTTTTTATCATCCCACCCTAGGACCTCTTAATTTCTGTCTGAGGTTCCTTGTGGTACAACAAGTGAACTCCAGGATCCACTTTATCCAATCTTTAATCCTGAGCTATAAACTTTAGCAGAGTTCAGAGACAGTTTTATGTCCCCAGAAAAGGTAACTTCATTTATTTAGATCAATTTTTTCAAGCACATAGAACCTTCTCTTTGTTTTCCTGTTCTAGCAAGATTTTCTGTATTATACAGAAATAAAGCAACATTCTTTCTTTTTCTTTCTCTTATTTTGCTGTTTCATTATTTTGCTCATATTCTGTTTCTCTGGTTGCAGACAGTCTCATCTTTTCTGGCCCTCTCTGCTTGTCAGCCTCTCATTTTCAATGCAGAGACCTCCTCCTTACTCTCGCTAGAAGTATGAAGTTGGATGGTTAACATACGGATCTTCGAAACTGCTGGGCACTCTCTAACAGGCAGTGATAGATCCTCCCAAAGTTCTACTGGAGTTGAGTTTCCTTGGCACCTTCTACTATCATGCCTGTATACTTAGGGCTTTCCCATTTTGGAGCTCAGCCTTCACTACCTTTCAACACCCCTCCTGTTTCTGAGGACTGTCTTTCATGCAGTTCCCATTGCTCTCTTTCAGTCTGCTTAAAATGCTATATTTAACTGTCTTTAATTTTAGCAGGCTCCAATTTTGTTTGAAAAAACAAATCAGACTTTAGTGATCAAGCTATGCATGCATATAAACTTCAGAAAGGACAGTTGTATTTTATATTCAAGGCTGCGACTAGAATGGATCTCAGTTTCTGAGTGTGATGATTGCTTCCACCTAACTAGGTGTAAAACGAAGAACAGTGTTGTGTGAATAGGAAGCAGAAATTCTGCCCTGTAGTGCCCAAAAATCCTAATAATGCTGATTAGAATAGCACAGTTACATAGCTTGCTTTTTCATCCCAAATTCCTGGTTTGAGACATCAAATCTTCTGATCTTAAATTCCATGCTCACTTCTAGAATAGTATCAGTATGAGAGGAGGGCCATGGAAATAAGATTTTTCCTTACAGCTGATCAATAAAGGGCATAATTAAGGACTGTAGGCCAAATCCTCAACAAAGGTAATTCAGAGTGATTTGCTCCACCTGCAAATCTGGCTCACAACGTGGAATTGCTGTTGTTATAAAGTTAAATCACACCCAACCGAGACAGAAAAACTGCATTTTGTGCTTACTTTCCCATTTGTGCCTATTTGAATTTTCCTTTATTTGAATGCTTACCCCTTAGAAGACAGAGATAACTATTTCCTGAAAGAAAGCAAAAGTTAATTTTAAGACATGGCTTGCTTGATCCCTCAAAACAGGTCAAAGTTAGGATAATTATGGGTATCTGACTGAAGTTCAGATGCTTACATTCTCTGATGAATCTGTAGCTAACTCTATGTGATGGAAATATCTCACATTATTCCTGTGTTTGCCAGCTTGCAGTGTCATTCCAGATGGCAAACACAAAAATAGCGCAAAAAATTCTTTCTGAAATTCAGGCTCTGAAAGGGTTTTGTTAATCCTACAACAGATTTTCCAGTATGTTCGAACTGTCCATTCCTTAATAACATAAAACATCCCAACAGGAGTATCTTGTAAAACCACTGTTACAGTAAATTTCAGGCCATTACTAATTTCATTATCAGCTACTTACTAAAAGTATATTTATTTGTTCATCTCTCCTCTAAGAAATCTACTTCTCCTACAATTTATTCTTTGCTTGATGCTACTTTCATTAGAGTAGGAGTATCTTCAGAGCAATAGAATTGTAAAGGTCTCAGTTGTTAACATGAAAGTGGGACTGCTTAAATTTGATTACGGTGTTTAATGAAGTGTCACATTTATTTACAAGATGACATGATGAATCACATTACAGTTATTATAAATCAGCTTATAAGAATGGACAAATGGTTCAATAAAGCAATGGATTTACAAATCTAAGATGAACGCATTTGAGTTCCTTGTCATATTTCCCTCTAAAAAAAGTGGCAGTGCACTATTTACTTTAGCCCAGGAGCTAAATTGGCAATTTGCTTTTTAAAAGGAGAGAGGAGAGGAGAGGGTTCACATTTCATTTTGTACTATACTTTCTGTTTCACTGACCAACATCAGATCATTCACATGGGCAAATCCAGTCCACCTCAACACGTTAGTTAACCGTAAAGCCACACATGAGCCATTTCCTTCCTCTTTTAATGCTGTTGTTTCACACCTCTAGCAGAAGACCTGTCCCACATAAGCACCAGAAACAGTATCTCCCAAGAAAAATTGTTTTGCCTATCTCCTTCATTTGCCCATCTGCTGGGCCTTAAACTGGGGTTCAAATTACCCCCAAGAGCATCAGTCCCTAGATTAAAATAAAATTGCATCTGTTTGTCTTTTGACACTTTCCTCACCTTGCCTTGTGAGACAACAGTGACACAAGTTGCCCAAAGCCTGAAGAATATCAAAAAGTAAATAAGCATCCATCCAGCTCCTTCTTCCCTCCCTGGCCTTGGAGCCTTCATTAAAAAGGTCTTAGTTCACTTCCATATGAAGGAAATTGGCTCATTTGTGTGCTGTACTCTCTCCCCCCCTCTCTCTCTGCCTGACTTGCAAAGGAATTTGTTTGAAACATTTTTTTCTGTGCATTTCTGTTTATTTGTGTTTGCCCTGCAGAAATGCTAATGCAGGTTCATTGCATTAAACAGGCCTGATAACGTCTGAGTGCACTCACATATGTGTAGGCTGAAAAACAGCCACATCCTGGGGAGGAGGGGGGCTGAGGAGGACATGTGTGTGTTTTGGGGTATGCGTGAACATTGTAGGGGGGAGACTTCCAAGGAGTTGAGCTCAGGCTTTCATGCCACATCTGCATTTCACCCTGTTTGAGTGACAGGTGTACATGGATGCCACATCGACTGCCAATATGTTATGAGACCATGGTAACAATCGCTCATCTCTAGGGAGCTATGCTGCCTCGTTCCTCACTATCAGACATGAAAGAAATAATTTCAGGTGCCAGAAAAGGAACTGTGATAAAAGAAAACATTTCGGCTTTCATGGCACTGGAGTTTGCCCTGAAGCAAGAGCTTTGATAAAAAAAATGTGTCTCTTTCTTTACATTCACAATTAATCCATGATTATCTACAAGCAATCCTTTGGCCTATAGGATACTGATAAAGGTTTTGTTTTATTTTGTTTTAATTCCTTGCACACTTCACTTCTGTTTTTTCCTGCTACATGCACATATTATTATATCACACAAATCTTCAAACCCTGCTGAAGCTAGAGACAGTTTCCCATCCCCACTTTAGGATGTTATGTAGCTACCAGGCATATGTGTGTGGAATGGCTATTGTTAGCTGAAGTATTAACATATAATGTTTCTTCTGTTGTATATTTAAGATATGAAAGAGGGCTATGATACCACAAGAAAAGGTGAGCCAATACCTCTTTTCTGCAGTGCTCTCTGGCATCAGCCAAAATAGAATTTTGGTATATTTTTAACACCAAAACAATGAGCTTCATTCAGGAGGCAGTATTATTCCTCTCTGTATGAGCTCACTCTCACTTGATATTGGTTGGATCCAGCATTTATTGTGTCCATTTAGTATTGATAAGGCCATATTTCACTGTTGCAGTCAGGTCTTGCCCAAGGGAAATGTGGGGGCACAGAGTAAAACAAATAGCATTGGAGTTTTGATCCAGGCAACCTCTATCTTTCCTTGGGCCTCCACGAGCTCTGGGGGCCCATAGACCTCTTCACGAGAAGGTCTTTGCTGCCCAGACCTCTAAGGGAGACTTACAGATCCATCACCTGACATCCTTTCCCCATCTACCAGTGCCTTTGCTGCCCAGACCTCTAAGGGAGACTTACAGATCCATCACCTGACAGCCTTTCCCCATCTACCAGTGCCCAGGGACCCTGCACAGTTGCCTCTCTGCACATACAACTATGCTTGCACACAGATATGTATACCTGTATGTATAGCTGGGCTGAGCATGGCTTCTCTGTTTCCAGACAGCAACATGTCACAGCATACCCCACTCTGTTCTGGGAAGCATCTGGACCTCCCAGACCGGGCATATAGCTCAGGGTGCCAGAGGTGCAGGCTGGGGATCCTTTTTGAGGCTTATACTGTTAAGACAGTTCCTGACATGAAGGAGGTCCAAAATCACACAGAAAATGGCTGACCATAAATTATTTTGGGTACAAACCCTTGTGGCACAGACCCAGTGACTCCCCCTTCCCAGCCCTGGTGTCCTATATCCCAGGCTACCCATCCTTGCCCTTGCTCCTGACATCAAATGCCAGCATCAGCTAGTGTACCTTCCCCCACAGATCATGCAGAGTTGTGCACAGAACCAAGCTCCCAGTCTGCTCAGTCAGCAAGAAAACTTTGGAAATACCAAGTGTCTTGGGTGGCAGTGCAGTCCCTCGTTGGGAGCACAGAAAAAATGAATGTCTCTGGAGCCGACCCTGGTGGAAAAGAGCCTACAGATCGATGGAGTGACATAGTGCTGTCCTGCTTTGATTGAGAAGCCTCCAAACTGTATAGCAAATATGCCAGTCATCTTACATACAAATCCAGTAAATAATATACTAAAAAAATGTCCTCTTAATAGTTCTTCGGAATAAATCCTTCTGTGTTTACCAGAATACATTAGCATAGCAGACATAAAGTAAAAGCATATGGCTCAATGTACAGGACAGTGCTCAACCAACAAATTGGGGAGCCAAAATTGGGTAGACAAAAAAAATTGGGTAGACAAAAATTGATTTGCAAAGAATGTTTAACATGACCTAATTATCACTAAAAATGAGATATAAAATTTTTCTTCTCATTCATCTCAGTCATGCTTAACTCCTTGAGCCCCTCCCAACCTTCAGATTTTCTACTGGTGACTCAGATTGTAACAAGGTGTGTTTGCTTCATGTTACTTATTTCAGCTCTTTTTAAGAGATACACTGACATAACAGGTTTTCTCCCAGAGCAGATCAACTTTGGTGAAAACTGTTCACCTATAAGGTTCCAGTAATTAAGAAGTTTGTGCAAGAAAACTGAACAAAAATCCAGAGAAATTACATGGGTCTGAACTCTTCAGCTACCACAGTTGTAGAAACTGTGATCTTGTTTCCTTTTTTTCTCCATTTAGATCTATCTGTCCATATGGATGGATGTCTCTTTTTGTTTATCACTTTCTCTCTCTCTTTTTTTTTTTGCATCAACATGCATCATTGTCCAGTTTCACATTACTATCTTCTGACTAACCCAACCAGCAATATTTTCAACAATGAGCTGCTTAGTGGAAAGGAAAGGAATAAAAAAAAACTTGAAGGGCAACAATAAACAGACTGGGGAGATGAAGGAATTATCAGTGAGCCCTAACATGGTATTGCTAAGTTATGTACTCATTGCTCCCTTGCTCTAACAAGCAGCTGCATAAAGCTAGGTAGCTTTTCTTCTCAGACAAAGCTAAGGGGGAAAAACAAAGCAAGGCTTCTGTGTATATGTCGGTATGTGTTTCAGGGGAAAAAAAAATCAGGACATTGTGAGCAAACTGGCTCTGCAATGGATCGACAAGGGTTTATTATTCTGAGCAACACTCAATCAAATGTGGCCCCTATGAACAGAGAGTAATGTTGGCGAATCATCCTGGGGGCTTTTTTTCTGTGTGTGAGTGGTATCCATCTGTCAGCTGTCAGTGCCAGTGAGAGATATACAGAGCTGTCACTTCTTGTCAGCCAGCATTTGTGAGGCCTTTTGCAGCTGCTACACAACACACACTGTCCTTATTGAAGGCCATCAAGGAGTCTTGGAGAAGATTCTGCTGGGTAGGGTGAAAAGGGGAAGAAAGATGTCAGGACCACTCTAGGAGAACAGCCTTGACCCATCAAAGATTTTTAACTTCACTCTGAAGATCCTATTCTTTTCTGAATATTAATGATAATAAAAGGCAGATGGAGAGCTGAGGTAGTGGCACAGCTTTATGCTCTGCTTTTCGAGATTCAAGGCAAGTCTTGAACTCCCTTTGGTACCTCTGGAACCTGTAATAATAAACATGGTGGGTTGTGGGTGGTGATGCATTCCAAAGAGGCCAGTGTTATATTCTGAATGAAATGAGAAAGGGGACAAATAGCTATTCCTCCAAGGAAAAAAAAATCTCCATCAATCACTCCTCAGGTATACATATATATATACACACACAGACACACACAAGATAAATGTGCATGTCTGAAAAACTTAGATGCGTACCTACACATTTTAGAGGTGTTGGAGCTTTGCTGCATTAGTGCTGAATTTAGAGCTGAACCAAAACTCAGGTTCCAAGGCACTGAAATCTTGCCAATTGTTTGCTGAAAATGTTGGCTGCAAATGTTGAAAATCTCATGAGATCAGCTGTTCTTCTGAGCTTTCCTCCACCATGGGCTGTATGAGAACCAACTCCAGCAAATAAGAGGCCTTTTTCACTTGTGATCTGCTGCAGATTTATAACATTGATAAGGACCAAACATTTTGTGTCTAGTCTGTTTGATCTCGCATATTATCAATCACAGATGGAATCAAAATACTGTTTTTAGAATACTACTATAGAATTGTAGAGCATTATTATAAATGTGGAGGTATGTCAAATTGTTTTGTGTCATCTAAAAAAAATCCTAATAATTGTTTAAAATCTATGGGGAACATTTTGTTTTGGTTTATATCTTTACAGCTGCCTTCGTAACAAAACTAAAGATGGTTAAAGTTCAGGGCAGCAGGATTAGGAGAAACAAGAATACATGGAGCTGGGAAGTGCTAAATTCTACTTTGCTTTTCCACTGACTCTTCAAGTCACCTCAAGCTTGCTATGTCAATTTCTCTACTGTTTCCAATTTGATTACCACTCTTACAAGGGCACTGAGTTGATGAATCTTTCAACCAAACTTGTGAGCTTCTAAAGATCTCTATAAGTGCAAAGCTCTCTTGAGTATATTTTTAAACCAGATTGTGTAATTTGAATTCTAGGTTCATAGTGCAAAGGTGGAAACTTAGCCCTAGTTCTTCACCTATAGTTTTTCAAGGGTGAGAGATTAAGTGATGATAACAATTTTCAGAGTTCAGTGCAGCTTTGGACATGAATAAGCCACAATTTAAGCATAAGATCTCATGCAATAATTTTTTTTTTTTAGAAGTAATCTTGCTCTCCTTAAGAGACCTTTTCAAGAAATTTGGAAAACAAGGTTAAAAAAAGCAATGAGGGTTAAAAACTCTAACAAATTTATTGGGTACATAAATCAATGAGGTCCTGTTCAATGGTTAGGGCTTGCACATACTACATAACACTGATAATTTAATAACAACATCTATAACATAATAACTAGAGAGTAGTATTTCATAGAAAATAGAAAAAATTAATTTTCCTTATTTTTTATACTTCCATTATGTTTCACTCAAATGACATTTAAAATTTTGAAGAATATCGAAAAATAGTCAAATATATATGTGTAGCTTAGTAGTTTTTACTGGGTTTCTGGTTATTGTTAAGACCAAGCAGCAAGTACTTCACTGATTCCTTTTGTGACTGTAAATTTTTTTATTTAAAAGATGCAAAAAAGATTTATAATTTAGCTTAGGGTTGCTTGAAAGCCTGCTCTGTTTGGTTACCAGTTTCAAACACATATGGTATAACTCATATTGCTGCAAGTAAAACAAGACTGACTGTTGAATGAGCATAACACTGTAATAGCAGAATGTCTGCATTTAGCCCTTTTAACTCAGATCTGCTCACAAGCCAGAATCAAATGGGAAACAATTAGTGCCTGTCAGAAAATGATTTTCCTCTTCCCCCTGAGAAAATCCAAAAATGTAAAAGAAAAAGAAGAAATTTTCAGCTGAAAATCATTAATTTTATTGTTGGGATACCATTCCAATGGCTCATGGGAATTGTAGTTCATATGTTTCATTCTCCAATTCCTTTTCAATGACTTAATCCCTTATTGGACTGCTTCTAACCCTTAGTCTCCCCTGCTCTCTTCCATGAATAGTTCTGTCATATCATGGAGGAACCCATCATTTGTAACCTAGAAGACACAAATATCTATAAGTGGGATCCCATACATAAATGACAAACGGGAGTTTGTAGCTGTGAGCAACAACTTTTTCCAAGCCTCATGGAAAAGTTCTAAAGATTGTACAATTTTGTGATATTGATAAGAAGTCACAGATAAAATACTCCTCTCTGAGTTAAAGTCTAAAGCTGCGCATTATTAAAGCTCTAGGTACTCCTCAATTTCATTTCCTATTTAGAGTAAGAGTGGCCAAAATTCATAGGAGTACCTTAGTATAAACTCCTAAAATAAACTGTACTGGCTGGATGATATAGAAACCATACTGCTTATGTGTTATATACCTGAAAGGTTTCATCAATTGTTGTGAAAGTTATAGGCATGCACAAAAACCTTAAGGTCATAGAAGCAAATACTTCCCCATGAGACCCCTGGAAGTTTGTTGTATTATGGCCTTTGTCCACCAAAGCACAATCTACTGGAAGACCACAGAATATTTAGAAAGTATTATACTTTCATAGGAAAGAATAAGAACTTCAGAGAGAGGTGGTCAGAGGAACATGATAGGTGTTCTTGTGATTAGAAAGAATAATGGATTTTTATAAATTTATTTCATTCTTGGTTTTGGAAAATGACTAGCCTGAGGTAAATTGCGATTGAGGCAGAGAAGCTTGTTGACAACAGCTTGCTGTCTAACCTCTGTTCTGGAAATTCTGATGGACACAAAGATACTTAGTTTTCCTGTGTTAAGATCAAAACAGCACAGTGGTCTCAGTAAATAGGACTACTGTCAGATTTTCTCTTAGTGATAGGTTTACACACCCCATAAAACAGACTGAGAGGACACTACCCTTTTTGGTCCTCAAATGTTTTAATTATCAAATTGTATAACCCTTCTTCCTCTATATTTTGTGCAGTTGTTAATTTGCTATTAGGCATTTCCTCAGCCTGCCTACACCATCTATATTTTATGTACTCCCCAGACTCACCTGCCTCTCAGGCTTATTTTCTACCTCTGCTGATCCTGGCTACACTTTCCCTTTCACATTCAGTTGGATCTCTTCCTTGGTTTCGCAATAAACAGGCCAGTAGAAAGCATGGACAAAAAAACCGGTTGTGTAGGGCAGGAGACAGATGTGGTGTAGACAAAACATACTTCTGAACAAGAAAGAGACATCTCCTGGTAGAAACCTCTACTTTTAGATCATGAAGGCTCAGCTGTCAGGGCATGAAGACACCTGAGCCCACTAGCTTTTGTAGATGTTGTTAGGTGTCCCTGATATTTCAGGCATGAAGAAAGGGTAGAAGTATGCCTGGAGACTGGCTACATTCTTACACATTTCCTTAATCTTCAGGCAACAGGGCTTAGCATGGCCAGGAGCAAAGTGTCATGCCTGAAGAACTTCTCTAGCCTTGACATCTAGAGCTTCAGAGAGTAGTATAGAAATACTGTTCCATCTCAGTTCACCACTAAGAAACCTTCAGATATCTTTGAAAACAGAATCAGGTAATTTACAAGAAAACAGAGTTTCAACAATTTCAAGGTGTATAGAAGACAACAGATAGGTCACTGAGAACAGAGGTAAAATCAGTAACATTAGGTATTAACAGGATCCTGACAGAAAACTAAACTATTTCACTAGGAAATTGGGGCCATCAACATTAGCTTTCTATCACTCACAGCAGTAGTTTGGGTTTTTAGCCTCATCCAAGTAACACAAGTAGAGGAAGAGCCACCACAGAAGCTCAGTGAGGAACAGGCCTTGTGGAAAACTGTGGGGATACCAGGGGTTAAATACAGGACACAGACACAGAGACAACATACAAGTCTGACTGACAGTGCCAGCAGCTGAGAGAATCACTGCTTCTGGCAGCATTTTCCTGTTTAGAGAGGACTCACACATTTCATAGAATTATAGAATCATCATCACCTGTTGATAACCTTCAAAAAAATAGAGAGGAGAAGATGTACCTTGTGGATTTCAAATGCCTTCAGAAAAGAAAAACATGTGATAGGAATTTATCTGTAAGATGGAGTTGGTGTGTGCCAAGTTACACAAGTATACACACTTTAGTAGTATTGACCTGAAGGAGTGGGAAAATGGGCAGAGTCCATGAGCTGTAAATAAAGCACATCTATTTCAGACACACCAAACCAGAAGAAGAAAGACCATTTGGATTATATAGTGCCATCTACTATTCAGTATTGCTTAACTCTTGGCTTTGTAGGAAAGTTTCCAGTTGCTCAGAACATTAAACTTTACTCACAGTGGCTGACATTTTCCATACCTCAGGCTAAATTCCTGTGGAATATTGCAGCCAAAATGTGGCTCAACTAAGTATTAGATAATTGTGCTTATAGCTTGAGAATTGCCCAGCTTCATCCTTTACATTGTGGCCAAAATGGTTGATGAGGTTCAGACATGTGTTCATCAGTTGCAGATTTGGATATGCATTTGTGTCATCTAGAATGTGATATTGATAGAACACTTGATACTATGTAGCAGTTTAAAGGGTTTCTTTGGCTTGAGTTTGAGAGTGACAAAGTCATTAATATTCCATGAAGGCCACACTAAGGTAGTCACAGGCCAACACCTCCTCAACAGTTTTGTTCATGAAACACTAAAGAGAAAAGTCTAAAAAAGAGATTAAGGTTTCTTTATTTCCTGCTACATATATATATATGTATAGTCTTGTATTTCTTTGTTTTAAAGCCAAATTGAATCACTGGCTGTATTCAGACAGTTATGAAAGGAAAAAAAAATCTTAGCATAATTTTAAAAATCTCCTCTAAATCTTTGAAGATACTTCTTCTGTGCAATAAAAATATTTAGTGAAGTGAAGCTTAGTAATGGAAAGACTAAATTTTTTATAAGCATACAGTAATTATCAAGAATCAACTATTGAACTCCAGCAAATTCAGACTTAAGGTTGAACTTAAAAGGAACTTGAGACAGATGTTAGACCATGACTTCAAGGAATAGGTGTTAGTAAGATTTATTGAGCCAAATTCATCCCATTCAAACCTAGTGTAAGCCAATGGAATTTTTGAAGTTATTGATAAGAAACCACTGCCATGTTGGATAGATAAGAGACTCTGACTTTTGTTTTTCTCAGCTTGTTCAAACTGACTGACTTAAGGTGAGCTGGATATCTTAATCTGTAGCTTTTATCACTTCAGAAATTCCAAGATTCCTTCTTGCCTTTTTTTCCTGTGCATTTAAAAAGATATCTTTTGTCTTTCTTGATTGTAATCTTGGCACAACTTTAATTAGTTTTTAGGTTTCTTTCTTGATTTATTTTCACCATTTTTCTTCCTTCTATTTTAAAATGCTGTGAGTATGATACCATATGAAAGCAAGAGCAACATTCAGGGATGTTCTTTGTGTAGAAACACTTACTTCCAGATCCTCTCCATTCTGGGCATCCGTGCAGTTGTTCAGTTGCAGTAAAGAGTGTCATGGAAGTGATCCACACTTTCTGAGGTTCAAATGTACAGTCTGAGGTGCTTTCCTATTAGTGAATAGGAAATGGTGAATAGATGAATGCAGATTGACCAAATGCAAGATAAATCCTTGTTTACTGAGAGGCTATCTGAAGAGTGCCACTGAATCTTTCAGATTATTTTTGTCTTTTTTTAAGAGTCTGAAGACAAAAGCAGACAAAAAAAAATTTAAAAAGAGGGGAGTAATGTATACATATCAACTTAACTTCACTTGAAGCATATCTGAGCAGCTGTCTCCCACATGAAGTGTTATTCTTCTTAGTGATTGCCAAAAAGAGAAAGAAAAGTCAGTGATAATAATGTATATAGCACTATAGATTTCCCTGACACTATGGCAGAACAAAGAAATAAAAATGTAGTGTAAAAAAAAAAAGAAAAAATTTATCCCAAAGCAGGTTGTTTGCTTGCTGACAAAAGCTTAGGAAATTTTTCCTGGCATAGTCACTTTGAACAGAACAGAAGCAAAGGCAGTGAAACACAGGACAAGAAAGATCAAAATGTGTCTGTGTTCCCAGGATCCTCCTACTTCTCCTTTACCAACAACCACAGGATATGACTTGCATGCACCAGGGCCACCAAGCCCTCACAGATGATCTCTGCTCTGTTTTCCTGGGAAAGGAGACACTCTCTTCAACTTTGTCAACATGTCACCTGGGAAAGGAAAGCCTTGCAAAAATCAAGTCGGAGCTTTCCCAGTGATGAAGCTTTTTTACAAAAAGCAAATGTTTTCCTTTGAATTATTACCATCTGAGTTACTTCGATGTTGCAGCTGAAGGCCAGTAGTTTGCAAGTGCAAATACTTGGTGGAAGGAAGTGGGGGAGAGGGATAGTTTCCATTTTTGCCAGTGCGTAAATCTTGTTTTCTGCTGACTGCAGTCACTTTGATGGACTTGGACTCGGCGAAGGCCCCACTGTTTCACAACATGAATATGATTTTAGAGTCAATAATGTAAATGTTTTCTTATACTCAACATAAGCAAGGCACAAGAGCAAATAGTCTCATTTACTGTCAAGGTGACATTTAAAATAGCCATTAGATGTGCAACTAACCAAAGCTTCAAGCTGAAAAAAGGTCTGCATGTATGTGTCTACTGCCTAGGTCTTTCCACATAAAAGTCTGAGAACTTATGTAACTCTCCCTGGACTCATCAACTGTAATGTTTTTGGCACAGTTCTTCAACATCCCATCCTTTTCTCCCAATTTGTTTTTTTTGTCATCTGCCTATATCATCTGATCCTGTAAATGCACAGAACTAACCATATTCTGTGATTAAAACCAGGAATACTTTCTTTTGCAGTAATAAGGCTAATCATGCTCAGAAATGGGCTCTTAATGTAGCATCCCAAATACATTCCTAGAAAATGTCCTATGGGCCCTAATTATCTCTCTCCAAATAAAAAGGATTGAGTCTAGAGTTTTACATATCTGCTTAGTTTTCAACTGGATTTTGTTGGTGGTTTAAATAAGCATGCTCATTAGCATCTGTCAGCTGCCCAGACTTATTATTTCATTGCTATGTGTTGATTCGACTTTATTAAGACCTTCAAGCCTTGATCCTGCCTGAAAGATGGACTTGAGAGCAGATCTGCCACAGCAGTTACAGTCATCTGAACAGGCTATGTTAGTGCCCATAGTTGTGTGAAGTCTGCTGCCCTGCCTGCAGAAGGTTTTCACATGCAGATTTTATTCTTTCTTCCATCGACTGAGTCTATAGCTTCTGACTATTAAAACACAGTGCTGAAATGTTCCATTTTCTCCAGCTTTTGAAGGAAGCTGCCCATTTTTTTCTGTAACTTAAAAGAAAAATGTATTCCTGGTATCTGGAGGAGTGGATTAATACATCTAACAATAAGACAAAACAACCAAATGAGCTGTATATTTATCTTTTCCCCTGTCTTCTTCTCTCTTTCCCACTCAACCTTTCCTTCTTTCCTCCCAGGTAAAAAATGTTAACATGCAGTGCATGTAGGAACAGTTTGGCATGTTCTTTACCTGCCCCAGAGCTGATCATTCTTGGGCACTATGGTATAATTGCTTCTGGAGCTACTCTCAGAAAGATAACTTCAGCTTTGTAGAGATTTTTGTAGGAGAATGAGGAGAAAATAATCCTGTGGCAACCCATCTTCTTTTCCCAGCTTAAGGAGGAAATTCACAAATAGTTTTTAATCATGGTTTTACAATTCTTAAAAGTTTCTAAAGGACTGCTCATGGGAAAGGGTGGCTGATTAGTGAGTGAAAGATCTACATCTGGGCCTTCGAGAAGATTGTGCAATGGGAATGTTCCCCTAAAAAAAAAGACTTGCTGACTATGAGAGCTTTCCTTTCAAATTACAGAATCACAGAATGCTAGAAGTTGGAAGGGACCCCAAAAGATCATCTAGTCCAACCCACCTGCCACAGCAGGATTCCCTAGACCAGGCCACACGGAAGTGCGTCCAGAAGGGTTTTGAATACCTTCATAGAAGGAGACTCCATAACCTCTCTGGGCAGTCTGTGCCAGTGCTCTGGCACCCTCACTGTGAAAAAAATTCTTATAAAACATACTTTTCCTTTCAAATTCTTATAAAACTTCACCAACTAAATAGTAGCACAGTGACTTCTGTGGATATTAAGTAGCACAACCAATTTCTAATTCACTCAGTTCTTTCTTCTCCAGTATTTCTCCCCTCTTTACTTTCTCTGCTCCAGAGGGGGTCTTTCATTTCCCATCCAGGTTCTGTCAAACATTGTTATGATGCTTTTCAGTCCAGTTCTTGTCTCCCAAAGCTTTGGGGTCTGCTCATATTCTGAAGAAGGAACATCATCCCAGACTGCCCTCAACTGATGGAGGCCTGAGACACAACTGAGAGGTATCGGGAAGGGCATGATCTAAAGCAGCATGAAGGGAGCCCAATGCTGTTGGGCAACCAGAAGTACTCTGACACCAGGACCAGTCTTCAGATTTGCCTTGCCTGCAGCCTGCTCAGAGTTACCTGTAATAACAACAGAGATAAACTCTTCTCTAGCAGTCAGGCAGCAAAAAAGTGCAGACTATGTCTTGTGCTTAGGTAGGGCTGTTTCCTCACAAGAAGTAAAAGTAACTCCCTATCATCTAAAAGGTTAGCTATAATTTAACTACACATCTTTCCCTGAGTGATAAACACCCAGAAGAACTCATGAGCTAATTCCAGTCTGAGAAGAATTGACATCCACGTACTTAAGAAAGAAATGCTGAAGCAACAACCTGGTATGCCACTTGGCCTGGGACAATCAGACATTAATAATCTTGTATTTTAAGTCCTTTCACCTAGGAATGTTTGCAAGCACTGTCCATTAGCCCTGCTCCACCCCCTCTGTGCTACCTCTAGAAATGAAGAAGTAAAATTCAGTTTGAGATCGCACTTATTCCTGCATCCAAATCCATCACATATTATAGCCTCTCATGTTAGCACAAACATCCTTTAGAATGAAACTTTCCTATTACCATTTCCATTACAGAATCATTTCATCTGTAATAATTTTCCATCAGAGGCTGGAGAGGAGTCTGCTGCAGCTTTACCTGCTGTTCATACTAGGCACAATTGAGAGATACAATTTTTCTTTGTGTTTGAAACCAACAGGAGGAGGAAAAAGGTTTATAAATACAGACAATCAAGAGTATTTTACATCTATTGGTACTCTGTGAAGTCCACCTGTAACAAAATAGGAAAGCAGAAGGTGGGAGGGGGACACACATGAGGTTTAGGTAAAATCAGGGCAGAATTAATCCTTGAGGATGAACCGTCTCTGCAGAGTGCAGCTATACTGTCCTGCTGGCTCGAAGGGCCATTATTCAAGGGTTAAATGTCACTCAAATCAACCTCATTATGAACTGAGGGATGAGGAGGGGCTCGGGGGAAACACTGCTTTCTTATGCATTTCCAATTGAGCCTCTCTGGCCTGGAAATGACCCGCCGCACAATTTTTAAATTATCTCTGTGCGCGCTCTGCTTGTTTTGGAAATGCTCTAAATAAAAATAATGGACTGTCTTTTAATAAGTCTCATTGTGAAGATTCCACATATCAAACAACGCAGCGCAGCTTGGAGGCAAGCGACGGGCATGTGTGATCTAGCTGGAAGAGAGACAAATGGTGATGGGAGCAACTCCATCTAGGGATCGCTGACAAGAAAATGGCATTCGCAAACTGACACATCTGTCAGGGTGGAGAATATTGGCACCTGTCACGCAATTTCAGTCATGACTTTTAATAAAGCTGCTTTCCCTTAGGTAAAATTGGAACTTGACTGTAATATTAGCTGCAAGCACGTCTTGTTTTCCCCTTCAGAGCTCTTTTGTACGTGAGACGTTTCAAATGAATCTTAAAGCTGAAGTAATGATGTTTACTACTTCTTTCCTTCCCCCCTCCTTCCCTTTCCAAGTCTGGATTTGAAAGAGATGTTGTGCTGAGGGTTTTTTTCATTGCAAAATGTCTCCCCTTCATCTACCAATACCAGAGGTTTTTTTGTATGTGAGTGTATGTGCTTGCGCGTGTGTAGCACTTTTTCTCTATCGCTCTCTTTTTTTTTTTCTCCCTTTTCCTCCTCCTTTTCAGCTGGGCTGTTGTTTGAGTGAATTTAGCCTGGGGAAGCATGTATATCATAAAAACTGGGTTGGGATTTGTTGGCTGTCAGTCAATAAATCAGTCAGAGTTTAATTACCAGGCATGTGATGGGAAGCGGTGACAGGCACCAGGTCTGCTGGATAGCATTTCTTATGGGGCAGCAGCTACTAAAACCAAAAAGTTAGAGTACGTGTGCATGACTACATGCCGGATGGGAAGGAGGGGGAGAGATGGAGGGGTGGGAAGAGGGGGAGAAGTAGAGAAGGAGGAAGGGAGAAAGGAAAATTTGACGAGTCCTGCAGCTGGAATCTACTATTATGGAGGGTCGGGGGGGAAGTTTTGTGTTCTTATAACAAAGAATATGAGAGTCTGTTTCAGGACAAAAAAAGTAATGTTTATAACTAAAGCATTCCCATGCTTTGCTTGAAATATATCTGCATGTCCTGAGTGTCACCTGATGCCTGTATTAACTTATGCTGCACTAAAGTGCATCTCTTTGTTTAACACTTGCAAACATTTTATCAGAAATACTTTTTTGAGAGGAAAGAAAATAACTACAGTTGAGAAAACACATTGGGGAGATGGGGCTGGAAGGAGCTGGAGAACTATTGTATTACAAAATGACATAATGTGTTAAAGGACCTTTCACAAAGTGAGACTAAAGTTTTTTAATAAAATATGAAGGTTATATAACATTCCCAATGAGGAAATCAATAACCTTCTATTTCTTTTCTTTTGCCCCCCCTTTCTCTTCCCCCCTTTTTGGAGGTTTTCCAGGATGTCTGACCATGGAAATCATGTAGAGGTTTTTTCTCAAAGCCAATTCATACTTGACATGGTTTTTATTTTTGACTAGTGATGAGAGATGTCATCTTCTTCCTGTCATATGCCATGAAGCATTATGTGGAGATACCACAGGATGTTTTCACTAAAAAGATGCTCTATTTTCTGTTAACTATTCTCCTGTGGTGTGTCTCAATGCGTGTTTCAGAAATCTTTTGTCCACTTTAATGCATTATGGGTAGTGGACCCAAAAGTCTCTGGCTTGAGGTAGCATATCTGCTCTTCTCTTGGCAAAGCGTTTGTCCATGAATGAGAGGGAGCACAAGGGATTTTTGAGTAGAGGAGGGAAACTTTCAGTAGAAGAAGAGCTAGTTACAAGTGGTTTTCAGATAGTGAAAATTTAGCTGAAAAATAGAATGGTTCAAATTTTATAAAGATATCTCCATACAAAATAATGCCAGATTGAATAGGGAACTTTGCTGTATTTAGACATCAAATTTAAACAATACCTTTACTCAAAAATAAGAAAAATATCTGTTTTAGTCAGTTAGGTGAACTCCCACCCTGACAGCCTTTTTATTTCCTTGTCAGGTTCCTCCACAGCTACTTCTGTGACTTCATCTATGTGACATTGAATGCCTACCAAGACCTTCCAGAGATCACCTGCAGGACCTCTTCTCATCTATACTTTAAATTGCTCCTGTCATGTCCAGCTGACTATATGTAAACTTCCTATCATTTTCCCTCTCTACCCTCTGTCAACTTTTGTCACTGCTCTTAGATGGCAAACTCCTTGGAGCAGAAATACTCCATCCTGAATGCTTGGCAAGAGTCTAGCATAGAGTGGAGACTACTAACAGTAACTCTAGACCTTACATTGTGTACATATTCAAACCATATGAGGTGCAAAATCCAGACCTGGGTTGAAAAAGCCATCTTTCAATTGTGTTCACAAAGGGTTGAAGGAGGGAGCAGTTGGAGGGAAAGAAAGTAATTTGCAGGTGGGAGGGGATACAGTCACATGAAGATTTGCTTTCAGTTAAAACTTTTGTGAACATTCTCCCTTTAAGGAGCTTTCCTCTCCTTTTCCTTCCCTTTCTTCTATTTGTGGTCTGGAGATCTTGCAGCAGAGAAAAACAGTTCTAAGATTCATGATGTAGTCCCATGCACATGAACCACCAGCAACACTGGATTAATCAGTCTGAAAAGCCTGTCTTAAATGTCTTCTGGATGGAAAGAAAAATAAATATACTTATTTAAACATTCTCCTCAGAGGTGTTTGCTCCTGTCCTGCTTATTCTGTAAGTCAAAGATCAGATTTTCTCTGAGAATGCCCCATGGTGTCCTACCAGGGTTAGTTTGTCCAGCATCAGTAAGATTTGTGTAAACAGTACAATGGTTAAACACTTGTTAAACAGACTCAGCAGTGGCAGCAGCACATTGTGGCTGGTAGGAATTCAACTGGATCCTGCAAGGCATCCCACCAGCTCCTGCCATCGACCTCCTGCTGCCCTGGACAGCATGCAAATTCATTACACCGAATTTTCCCTACATGGGACAACCTCCCTAGATCTCAGTGCCATGTCCAGGCCTGAAGAAAAAGAGTCAAAAGGACGCCAGTGCCCAACAGTCTCTAAGGCTGGCCTACCTCCATGACAAATGTTTCTCAGCAGCAGTGCAGGATATCTGCTTGATGCCAGTGGTGGTTGGGAAACAGGGAATCAGGGAAACAATTTTGTAGCTGCTTTAATCTCCTGCTCACACCAAAGCTACATGGAAACCCATTGGGGTTCACCTTAAGGTTTGTCGTAACACTGAAATAATAATGGGACACAGAGAAGGTCATCTCTGAAGCTGAAAGTCAGAATCTGTCTCCCAAATGAGTCAGTCTAGGTATTAATGAAATGTAAGAATGTCAAATTATTGTAATCTTTGTTAGAGGTCAACCTACATTAGAACAACAGCTCAACAGACATAGGATAAATACCTCTTAATAACATAGGAAAGCTGCCTTTTTTGAAATTTCTGCCAATATTTAACTTCACTTGCAAAACATTTGCCTATATCCTGCTGCTCTCCTTCTTGGGTGAGCATAAGCACTGGGCTTTCCATCATGTGATTAATCTTCATCACAAACCCACATGGAGCACTGGTAACATCTCCATAGGTTTCTCAAAATCAGTGCCACAAGTTTTGGTTCATGAGTTTTTTACACCTCCCATCTTCAGCTTTGAGTTATTGGATAGACTCCTTTCAATACATTGACCTTTTCTAGCTTTAAATCACAATCAGGAATTTTCCTTGATTTCCACTGAAAAATTGAATGCCCAGGACTAGTCAAGTTTTATTTATCAGAAAATCACTTGTGCCTTCGAAGTTCAGAAAACATTTACTCATGCCAAGAAACTCCTTGTCTCCCCAGACTTGTTAGAGTTAAAACTGTGGTGGAAACTATTACAGTTTGTCACAAGTAGTGTGGAGGTTTGGAAGTAGCAATCCAGTCCAAGTCTGTCTCTGTGAGACTGAAGAAACTTATCAAAAGTGGAAGTGAACACGAGACAAACTTAGAAGATAGTTAATTTTCCCTATTGCCCCATTTAGCTGCAAATGTTGTTTATTCTTCTTGGTAGCCTGAGGAAACTGCACTCCTGGTCAACTTTTTTCCACTTTCCTCTGATACCTACTTGTCATATTCCAAGGAAAAGGAACACCTGATATATCCTGTGTGTAGGCCAAAGGCTCCCTTAAAACAGCTTATTTCTTGAAGCATGTCTTCAATCTGTGAGTATATCACAGACCTGTGAGCTGCAGGACCTGACCCCTGAACTGAAGTACTGGTGCTGAGGGAGTAGATTAAGGGACTCAGGTCCCATCTCCCAGATTTCCCTATCACCCGGTGTGTTAATTGATATTTGTTTAGGGAAGTGTGTGATGGCCTCTAGTGGTGCACACTGTTGGTAAACACTGAAGCATCACAGCTTCTCTTCTCTTTTTTGAGTGGCACTGTAAGAAAAGTGTTCTGGATGTACTGACACGGGTATATTGTTGCCGTATGAATAACAAGACAGGCCAGTGACAGACGGGCTGCTCTGTTTATAGCACTCTCCTTCCCCTCTCCTCCATGCTTCGAGGAGGAGGGTGCAGGGAGCACACTGGGAACGAGTGCAGGAATTATATTTAGCAATGACACATTATGTACTACAGATTTCCTGTGAACTCACCGCCGTGTTCCTGTGTCCAGCATCAGGGAGTGACAACAGACTGACTTCATCATGGTTTTATTTTCCTGCTACCCACCAGGCACATGCCATGCTCAAAGACAAAAATCTTGATTTGGTTCTTTTGTGTTGTGGGCTTTTTTACCCCCTTAATCCTGATATATTGATTGTATCATCAGATCAAGACTGGGACAGGAGAACCTAGACTCTGTGATATTTCCTCTGAAAGATGAGGTGGACTGGACCTCAACAGTACAAACATACTGAAGCTTCCTGCTGTGAGTGCAGCCTCTGCCATTACTACAGTGAACGTGATAGCCATTAACTAATCGTCATCAGAGAAAATATAGCACTCTCTCCCTCCTCCACTGCACACCAAGGCACATACCATATAAATATTGTAAAGGACATGGCAAGAGAGAAAAAACACACTAGAGGCCATACAAAACCACATATAACCCTGATTTGAGAAGAGACTGTTATTCAAAGCAGTGAAAGCTTTCATGTACTGTATGGCCAGAGAGTCGGATGTTTTCTCAACAGTTTCCTAAGCAATAATACACAGATAAAGAGGCTGGAATCTGCCATCCCCTTTATAACATATGCATGTCTATTTATGAAGACACTTAAACATGGATTTAGTAAGTCCAAGACAAAGCTCTAGAGGCGGCTGTCTCTTTAAATCCGTCTCCTACCAAGTGAAATTTGTGGCCCTGATGAATGGCAGAGCAGAGTCATCCATAAAAGGGCAGAGGAAAATCACACTCATTTGCATACAGTAATTATTCTCTGAATCAGGCCACCTTTATTGCTGCCAGAAAATCTACTGTCAGCATCGCTCTATAGATCATGTTGGAAAAGCCAGCAGCTGAGGAGCAGGGTGGTGGCTTGGGACTTACCAGCCAGTGCCCCAGCCCTAGCCATCCTTGTCACTGAGGCAAGTTGTGCTTCACCTCACTGCCTGCCCTGGGTACCTACAGGTCCATCTTCTTTCACGTCATGTCCTGGATGTCTTCACCAGCGTAACAGGAGGGAGAATGTCTGTATTCTCTGCTAATACTGAGGTGGTGGGAGATGTGTGGGGTGACTGGGGAAGTTCCCATCTGCACTCAGAATGGATATTTTTTTCACCTTTTTTTTCCTTCCTGTGTGACATCTTCTTTAAAAAAAATAAATAAGGGAATAATGTTGTGCAGACTTGGTAGCATACCACCACCTTATTGGTATGTTGCTTATACTTATGCTCCTGTTTGGCTCTACAGTGAGCACTGGTGGATTTAAAAAAGTGATAGTTGACTGGCATTTCAGCCTGCTGGCAGGAGAAGTAATGGGGGAAAGGGAACAGCCAGGAACGATATAGGCAAAACCCAACAGGAATCTTAAATCAGCAAATGAACAAAGATCCATAGAACCAGTTTCTCAACACAGCACAAACAAACCTGGCTCCAGTCTAGGAATACTTTCTCAGGTATTCTCCTGCTGTGATCCAGCAGGATGGCCACACACATTCAGGTACCCCTGGGCATCTTTAGGAGCAGCAACTTCTATACATGTATGTCTGTCTACTTCTAATGCTACCAAGGAACTGACGTCTGTTAGAAGCGGCATAGCAAGTATGTCCTTGGCATGAATCCAGTTGTGATCACACTTCTTATGATACCAAAACCTGACATGCAGAAAACGTGCGCTCCCAGTAATGAATCATGAAGATGAGAGCAGTTTGGAGTTGGAAGCACTAATAGCAGTTTTCCTGCCAGTGCTGTAATTTGCCACACTGGAGCAGGGTTGCTAGCTGCAATCTGACACAAGTGGCCTGGACCATTGAGACAGCTGGGAACAGAAGATCAGCTGTCTTCATTTTGCAGGACATGTCCATGGGCTCGGGTGTGTTTGCACAGCCATTTGAGCATAGGCCCAAAGTCACAATCAAATCTAAATGTATGTCTCCTGTTTGGGATTTCTGCAAGTGACATTAAGGAGTCAGTGTGGATATGGGCTTCCCATGAGGGTGGATGTAAGGACTTCCCAGAGAGGCATTATCCTACATTCCACATACCCCAAGGCATCGTAAGTTAGCCAGTGTTTGGAGGAATATGGAGTCTTCTCTTGAAAGGATCCAATTTTGTAAGCCACAAAGACACAACAGTATGAGACTGAATTGATAATCTAGAAGTCCTGAGTCCAAACACCACAATCTGCATCTTCTATTATGTCCTAGGAGGTCTAGGCTTAGAGGCAAAAGGCCTAGGGAGCAGCTAATGACTTCCCAAACACGATAGTAGGCCTGCTTGATTGTTGTGTTAGGATAAGTTTTGTTAATCATTATCAGTAAGTACTGATAGCACTTAGTATGGGAAAATGAAGTAAGAAGTACACTAGAAACTTCAGGGAGTGAAAAGTGTTTTAAAATATGAAGAGACCAAATCTGACCTCATTTCCACTATTGATAGAGAATTAGCTGATGAAAACTCTGCCTGACCCAACTGATCATCATTTTTACTTGGATGACTGCAAGCATCCTTAAATTACAATTTTTCTTTACACTCCCACCTCAATTAAGAGACAAACTTAGTACCTTTAATCTTAGTTTAATTTGCAATCTTAGTGAACACTTTGGGCTATTGAACAGACACAAACAGCCAAAAAGCATTCTTTCACCATTTTTTAGTTAAGCCATACTGAAAATTTCATGGTAGATCACAGTGTCTCTTCAATTCTTCCAACAGGTACCTTCAGCTTTATCATACCACCCAGTCATGAAGGTACTGAGGAACTGCTTAAATAAGGATGTTTTCTGAAGCAACCAGAGCTACTGAGCTTTTATGGATTTTGTTAGAAAACAGTGGTTTATGCTTCAGATCTATAGGAAAAGTTTTGGTCAAAAGACAACCTTGTGTTTCCCCAGTAAGTCAGAGGTAATAGAAAGCTATTTTGCATTAGATAGTATTTGCTGTGCTCAGGTATATAAAAATTAGTGTAATAACATCTGCAACCTACCACGGCCTCATGAATTTTCACTGGCCTGTTTAAAACATATTGTACTTCAGTCTTGTTTCCAGAACATATATCAGTCCACACAAAGTTCACAGTCACCATCAGTGTTAATTTGTTCCTCTGTCCCTTGTCTTGATTCCTCAGGAAGGGAGTAAGGAGTATAGCATGCCAGAGGGAGAGATTTAGTCTAAAGCAAATGTCTGCTGGCCAGAATACGTCCTGCCATGTGTATGAAATAAGCTTTTCCCTCCGTGAGGCTGACAATATGGTATTTTGCAAACATTAAATTAACTTAAATAAGAAGAAGAAGAAAGAGAAGGTACAGAAATAAAAGAGAGAAGGGAAGTCACCAATGGTGAACAGTGATACTTCACCTTGCCTAAAGCTCTGTCGAAGTACCTGACCCCTGATAGATCTGAAGTTAAGTCATTTAAATGGTGTAAGAGCAAATGGCACCAGCTCGTGGCTTTGCTGTTTATTAGAGGATGAAGATTCCAATATTGGCTTGCTCAGATGAGCACTTATAGAACCACACCAAAATATGTGTTTGCATTCCACTTCGGGTAAAAATTTGTCAGAGAAGAAAGGCATTAAACCTGTCACCTCAGATAAAGATCAGATGTTTGATTTCAAACAGAAGAAAGCAAACACTCCACTATAGGCTCTGTTAACCCCTTGAGTACCCCACAGAAACTGCAGGATGGGACGGGCAGCTGGTGCTGCCCTCAATGCTCACTACTACCTCATAGGCACTGAGTGTCCTTGGGGAATGTGATGGCTGCACACAATTTCTTTCCCTCTTCACTATCTTTTCAGTATTTTCAAAGCAGAGCACATCAGCTGCCTGCAGAAAGTCATTCTGCTCAAAACAGAAACTAGGTTAGATTTCCTTTTACAGTCCTGGTGCCACTGCTATGTCTACTTGTTTTTTAAAGTGTATTTCAGGGCATCTGAAGGGGAAGCAGTGCTTGGATTTTCTCTACTAAAGTGAGAAGAGACCTTGAGTATTTTAGAGATCTTTGTTATTTCTCTGACAACAAGAGGCTGCACTTTGTCTCATTAGCCATATGTCCACACTATAGTTGTTACCAATGTACCAATGTCCACTGGACTGACATTATGTCTTAAATTAAAAGTCTGTGGTAAATATACCTATTTTGATATCTGAAAGCGAGCTGAAACCTTTCCACAGCTAGCTGGCTTAGAGTGAAGTGAATAAACTTTACCAAAGAAAAAGGAGATAAGATGAAATAGCAGAAAATATTCTCCTGTTTCTAAACACTTTCATGCATAAGTCAAGGGTTAAATCACACAAAAGAGGGGTGTAATAAGAAGTGTTAATAAATTTCTTCATCTGGAAAATCCAAACCGTGCAAGACTGGGAATGTAACTATGAGGCAAACTTTTATGGTCTCCAGTTTGAGGCAGATCGTGTGGAACATTTGGAAGCATGTGAGATCATGCCACACAAGTGTTTGCTATATTAATCAAACAGCACAATAGTTGCCTGGATACCCACATCATTTCATCAGCTGTGGTGGCCTGTTACCAGTTTTCAGAAAATGAAATGTGACCCCAGAGGACTGTAATTGGGTGAGTATAGTAATTTAGGAACATTCAGGGGATCTGGAAAATCTGTCCAGCCAATTCACTTACAGCCAGCCATGGCAGAAGGGCAGCACCAAAGAATCATGCATGGTGCCTGTTATCAGTGTTGATACCCAGGACCTTCCCTTTGCCTGTTTTTCTGCTCGGTGCCAGTTACGATGAACTCCAGAGTCCTAATGAGCCTAGAGATAATTTTGTTTAATGAAGGATTACAGCTCTTCCTTAGAATACTTGAAAAAAAAAAGGGTCGAAAAAATAAAAGCCAGTTCTGTGCTGGCAGAAATTGTGGTGCATTTGCCATACAAACTGCTGCATCCTCTTACACAGAACATTTGTTGTGATACAACTGGAAATGTAAAGGGCAGTGATCTCATATTTTAGCACAAGAAGCAAAAGCCCTTCAGGATTTATCAAAGCTTGCGGCATTTAGTTTAACCCAACATAACCTGGTGCAGTTTTGAGGCAGGTAAACTCTGTGTGTGTTTTAATTACATCTGGGCTATGCAACCAGTCCAAAGTTCAGGTCAACAGAGTGATGAATTCTCTAGCTACACAATATTTAATACCAGCTGGGCCGGTTATTAATTTCATTTATTTGTACCCTTAAAGACCTATCTAATTTGTAGCTTTGATTGATTGCTTTTTAAAAGATCAAAAATGTTCACACACTTCAATCATTTCATTTTCTTAGGGTAATAAACTTATTATGTGCTGTTTTCACAATTTATACAGGGTGCATTTGTTTATAAATCTCATATATTCTAACAGGTTATCAGGCTTCCTATTTCTGTGGCAGCAGATTGCATTAGATGTGTGATATAGGAATACTAAAGGGCAGAAGACCATATGTTCTATCATAGGCTGCCTTTTAAACCCTGAAATACCAAATCATCAGCTTAATCCTTCCAGTCTGCTCAAGAGTGGTCTGTTATAACCCTGGAGCTGGGATGGAGGACAAAAGAAGGCACAGAGCCAGAACTTCTGCTAATGTAAATCAGTGCACTTCCACTGACTTCAGCTACAACATCTTGGACTCCAGCTGAGGTTATGCCTCAGATTGTTCAGCTCAGTGGTGTCAGAAGAAAAGGTAGGCTTCTCAGAACCTGTTTTCCAGGTCAAACAAATTGGTAGCACATTATTCAGGGGTAAAGCAAACCATCTGAACTGTTTTGAATACTGCTAGATATATATTGTTGTAATACAGTTATAAAAATGTAACCTGCTTTTCTTTAGAAAGCTCCTCTAAGGTCTTTTTAAAAGTCTTTCAAGCAAAGTGCATTCTTCATATTGCATGAAGACAGCAAAAAATGTCAATATTCCATGTTTTGATTAGTACCCGTCTAAGAAGCTTGCTTCAAGATGGTTTTGGACTGCTACTGTTGTTAAGAGGCTTTTCAATTGTTCCTTTAAGCGTTGCCACTCAGCTGGCAAATGCTCCATCAAGCATGGCTGGACATTTTAATTCTATTGCCAGAAATTACATCCTTCTATGATAATTCCAGCTGCAGTGGATGTCCTATTGCCATTCCCTTGGCAAGTTACCCAGGAAATTTTTAGTCAGTTATCTTAAGGGTACCCGCCTTCTCTAAAGTTTTTCAGCAATCCCTGCAGATGTTCATTTGTGCTTCTGCAATACACGGTACCATTCCCAACAAGCTACCCTATCATGCATGGTAGCATTTCAAACCAGCTTAGGCTGATTCAGTGGGGAGGCTGTGTCCAGGAATATTTCAAATGAATCAGTATCGGGATGCAGAAACACTCCAAAGTCAGCTTCTCACTTGGAAAAGTTGCTGCTTCTCATTCAAGGCTCACTAATAGCTTTTGAGTGGTAATCAAGCCATACACCAATACTGTACTGTACATGATTAGCAGTGTGACTGGGATGAGAATGGTGGTATATCAGATGAATTTAAGATGACAAATGTGTGTGTAAAACAAGTGGCACTTGTCAAAAGGAAAGTGTCCATGAAGAACTGTCCATCTGATGACGAGTTGTCTAGCCTATCTGTAACAGTAAACACAACTTTAAATAGTCTATGACAATGTATTTTAAAATGTTTTGGGAACATATTGATAGCTTTTTGTACGAAACATTTTGTTTGTGAGCCTTATGAGAAACAGCTGGGGAACAGAAAACCTGTCTCTCTAAGTTATTTTGAAAATATTCTCTGTTTCCATGCTGTATAGAATCATAGAATCAAGAGCGGAAAAGACCTCTAAGATCATTACGTCCAACCATTGACCTGCCACCACCATGCCGACTAAACCATGACACAAAGTGTTATATGTAAATGGTTTTTGAATACCTCCAGGAATGGTGACTCCACCAGTTCCCTGGGGAGCCTGTTCAAATGTTTAACCATATTATGGTTACTTTATTAGTTATACTATGTTATTTTATTGGTATGGCCTCAGTCCGGAAAGCAGATTTCACTGCAAAAAGCCTTTCTTACTCCTAAGAAAAAAAGGAAAAATATGAAACAAGAAGATGGATGCATAACACATGGCTCTGCTGAGACAGACATTCCTGCAGTTATTCCAAAATTTCTGCAAAACAATATTTAGTATTCTCTGTAATAAAGAAGAAAGAGATCAAATTTGAAACATCTCTCTACTCACTCCTATGCACCAAGAACATTCCAGCATTGATGTATCGCACTCCAAAAGTGAAGAAAACATTGTATGGATAACAACAACAAAATCCTAGAAGCTACCTGAAATTATGTTGATCAAATGAATACTCCTATTAACCTAGCCTCCCCCCACTCCCCCCCCCCAAAAAAAAAAACCAACCAAAACCAACCAACAAATCAAGGTAATAGATAGACTATAGTGGAGGAGTAGGGAGGGAAGAGAAGATATATTACATTACATTAGGAGATAGGTGAAAAATATCCTAATAATTTTGTGATTTTAGTTTTCTCCTTCTTTAGGTAAATTTCCAGTGAAGAGTCCATAATCTTAAAAAGTCTAGTTTTTGGAACAATGCTCTGAACCTCTGTATTAATTTTAGCCAATGAATTACTTATGAACTACTTGTTAAATGTGCTGGATATTTGTGAGTCAATATTTGCATAGATTATTTGATCCCCCAAGTTGTATATTAGCGGCTTTATGCAAGACCTCAATGAAACAACATAAATTAGAAATAATCTCCTAAAAATGCTTGTAGGCAGAAAAAAATCACCAGCTTGAAAGCTGGCAAGAAAAAGTGGACATAGATTCATGAATCTTAAGAACTTTTGCAGAGATCTTTTGAAATGTGTTTTCCTCTGTTTAGACATATATAGGTTGTCAACACAGAAGTTAAAAGTAGCAGTTCTTGTTGAGTTTATGTCGTAAAAATTTATTTCAAAGTCACAAAACTATGTGGCACAAAGTAAATTAAGGATTCTTCCCACTTAGACTGTAAAATTTTGTATAACTTTGCAATTACTAATTGGAAACTAGAGTTTTGGAGTTTAGGTGTCAGTTTGTAAGGACATAGAAAAATATTATTCAGTTCTGTAAATTTCACCATTCAGTTTTCTGGTGATTCATTAATTTCAGTCTGTGTTTCCCTTTTGTTTATATCTAGACATGTATATATATGTGTAAGTATGTACATATGTGTATGTATGTGTGTTGGAAGTATATATAAAATTAATTTTGTGATTAACAGAATTTGGTTATTAGAAAAAGATGCTCAAATGATCACAGAGAAGCTTCATGTAGTGAGACTTTCCCACAAGGCCTTGGGAATACAAGAGAAAGGTTAAATACAGATAAAACACATAAAAAGGACCAGAAAAACTTCCTAAGTGATGCCATCCAGGTTCTTGCTGTTCTTGACTAATATACCTTTCAGTTCCATTTGTAAATGTGAAATGTAAGCTTCATCTAAAATCAGTAATTTCTGATTAGTGTCTGTTCAGGACTTCATATCTCTGATGACTAGAAATCCTATGAAAATATCTGGGATATGTTTATTTATGCCTAGATTTATATTCGTTTGTCTTGTCTCAACAGCTTTAACATATGTGTTTTGATCCTCTTTCAAGCATGCATAACAAATGCATTTTGGGAGGGGTCTAGGGTACATTTTATTTTGATAAGACCTCAAAGGTTACAAAAGTGCAACAGCAAGAAGCTCACAACTCACCTCATCTGTGATTTGTTTCATGTTTTCTAACTAATTTTTACATAGAGAAAGCTGCAGGGAAACTCTGAACAACACAATGCAACAGTATCCTTCAACACATGGGCAATGCAGAAATATCTAAAGGAATAAAAAGGATATAACCACTAGTGGAGAAATCTGGTGATTTGCTTAGACTGATTTGTTCTGCTTGAGGGCAAATAATCTCTCTGCTGACCCCTATAAACTCCCATTGTATGGAAGTGATGCCAGTAGACAATAAGGTCTGGTTGTCCACCTTGTTTGTTCCATAAAGTTATGTGAATCTCCTTTAGACAAGTAAGAGAGGTGGAACCTCCATTCTTATGCTATTCCAGCTGCCCCTCATTTCTGCAGCACATTGATCCTCTGAGGGGTTCCTCAAAGCTCTCAGTGCATCTCCCTATCTTAGCCATTTTGATTTGTTCTCATAGTATTTCGCACTGAATTTCCTTAGCAGCTTGCCAGACTGCAGGACCAAGAGCATACTTTTTCCGTGCCCTGACAAATGTCCTTCCACTTTGCCTGTAGCTGGAGCAAAATGCTCACTCAGAGGCCAGCCAATGGTGTCCTCATTCTCTATTATGCTAGTCCAGGAGTTTGGGTATAGTTCACCTTTTTGTTCTCATGCCTCTTCTTCCTCCACAGAAATCTGTTTAGTGCAAATGTAGGACTATTTCCCTGTCATTCAGGAGCTAAAAAGCTTTCTTACTGCATCTTCTTCCGACGTCTATTTTCACCAAGACCTGGATTACCAGCAGACTTTGAAAGATTAATAACAAATAAAGAATAAAAGCAGTACTTAAACCATTATTGTAGCTAAATTTTTGTATGTCAGAATCTCAGACTTCTGGCTTTTCAGAGTTTAAGGAAATATATGTGAGGAGGTAAGTGGTGAACAAGAAACACTTCCATTGTTTAAGCTGTTGGCACTACAGAGTTTTTAGCGTGATGCTTTGGCCAGCATCATACAGAGGGTGATGGAATGCATTACTCCACCTCGATTACTGATGAAGTTGTTTGGCCATGGCTGGGGTGGGGATGGTTTTCTTTCTTTTCCAAATGTGGACAAATCACCAGAGAAGTGAATACACCACAGACTGAAAGTATCCCCCTCCCTTCTTTAGCATCACATCTGATGTGATTGGGCTAACTTATTCACTCTGAACATACATTATTACACTGATGAGGTCTGACTGGCTACTATTCCTGATCGGCAATTAAAAATGAGTCTTCTGAGTATGGTTCTAATCTAGAATTATTGCAGACAAAGAAAAAAAATGCAAGAGGAGAAAATCAATTCTGTCTCTTTAAATGTTACAAATTAAGACAATCATGCCTCTAGGTTTTTAATTTTCAATTTACAGATGTGGTGAAGTACACTGAGTCACTTGACCTCTCTAAGAAGCAGTCTTGTCCTAGCATCCTCATAGGTATCTGTGTCCATCTGGCAGAAGTATTGTAATTCAAACCTCAAACTACAACTGACTGCTGAGCTGTGAGCTGTGCTGCTTTCATGCACCCTGTCATTTCCCCTCCCTAACTTCAAAAGACTTAGAAAAATGCAAAGGGAACAATATCATATGGCCAATTTTGTGTATGTGGCATGGCTTAGTCATCCTTATTTACATCACCCAGCCACCTAAACAGACCTATTCACAATGCATAGCTGTCACTCAGGCTGAACCTTAGATTACTGTTAATGTTTGCAAAGGGATGGTTATGCAACACTACACAACAGTACATCAAATACAGAGCTCAAGGCCATTAAAACTCGGTCCAAAACAATCTGAAGACTTTCAGACTTTGGCTCTGCATGATGATGTGTCTGATTACAATAGATACAAGAATACAATTAATATCTTAAAAAAAAAAATAAGAAAAATTTAAAAAGGCCAACTTATTTTCACCCAGGCTGTCATTCTTTCCTTGTGGTGTCAAATACACCATGTACCCAGCCTCTCTGAAAAGCAGTCAGGCCATATTTGCTTGCAGATAGAAGAATGTTTCTTCTTTTATTTCTGTATGAAGCCACCATAACAATTTTATAGACAGCAAGCTTTGGAGCAGTGGAGTGAAAAGGGGATATTTAATGAGCAATAGAAGAGCAATTTACCCAGATAGGAGACCAAAACGTAAAGTTTAAAATCAAATAGATTATCATTTACCCAAAGCCCTGGTCTGATTTTCTATCGTGATGCCATTCAGTCCCTCCTCCTCACCACCCCTCAAAACAAGCACAGCCATCAACAACAAGGCAATACAACGGATGGCCTAGAGCAGTGTAGGCAGTTTCTAGACTGAAAAAAACAAAGCTGACAGAGAGGCAGTGAGGCACACTAGAAGAAGGCATGTTTCCAAACTTAAACTGTCCCTTCATAATGCCCAGAACAGTCCCTGGCAGCTGCTAGCACCAAGGAGCAGCCGGTGGACAGCTCTACCACATGGGTCAGGACCTGGCTAGTAAACTTCCATCCTAAAGCTGTGTGAGAAAAAACATACAGTTTTTTATGGCTGGTCATGGGAGAGGATTAAGGAGATGGGTTTTGTTTGTTCCTTTACAAATGCCCAGGCAAACTGCCTAAACTACTGACTCACCCACTCCTGTGATACTTATCACAACAAACTCAGATGGTCTGTGGAACCCAGAATTCAATGAGGAGTCTTCCTTCACAGCCACCACCCTCAGCAGCAGTAAGGCACAAGTGGTGACATCAGGCACAACTTTGTAGACTGATTGCTTGCTAAGAGCGCTGCTCACATGTCACTCAGGACTTAAGAAATGAAGTCTTGCAGATAATGCTTAAGAAGAAGAATCTATGGAGGGTTTTCCAACAAAAGTATTATGATTTAGCCAATACACTTTATTTCAGTTTTGAATGAAACTTTGTACCCAATGTAGGTAAGGCAAAAAAATCTTTAAAAAAACCATTAACCACTCCTAGTTTAGCTAATCTGTCCTTCTCACTTCAGACTAAGACACAGAAGCACTTTCCACTCAGGGCGCCCACTGCTCCTTTCTAAAGGAGATGGTTTCTGAAGATGGCAATTCACAGTTGCGCCTGGCAGTTGTGCATTCTGACTACACAGAATGAGATTATGTTGTGCATTCTGACTACACTGGTGAGATTAGACTGATGAGCTGACAGGGATATAACAATGAAAATGCTCACAAATAGGATTTACCCCAGCCTAGTCTGCTACGTGTTAAAACATAGGCAGCATATACATCTATAATTCAGACTATATTCTTGCCAAAATCGTCCTGGCATAGAGGGTTAGAGGATACATGAAGGGTCAGATTTTCAGCTGTCATAAACCCAAGCTGTGGCATTTCACAATAAACATGGAGCTGGCCCCAAGAAAACCCACCAGACAACATCATGACAGATTTCTGGAAACACAAGCCCAGCGTAAAAACAGAAATGCACTGCGGAAATGGAGAAGGAAGTGACTGGGTGGAAGAGAGGAGCAGAGCTGGAGAGCAGAGCTGGAGAGCAGACCAGGCAGCAGGAAACTCTCAGTAGTTTTGACACTGTGGCTGTAAAGAGCTCTCTAGGTCGTTATTTACCAGCCACTCAGAACTGCATTGTTGTTGATGAGTTACTACTTATATCTCAATAAACTGAGACAACAAGGTAATTACTTAATTAGGCAATTCCCTTCCCCTCTCACTCCTTTCTTCAAAGAGATTTTAATGTGAAAGCCATCTTCTGTGTCTCTGTGCAGTAATATACACTTGAGCTTTCAAGTTCATGTGTCATAGAATATAAGAAAAAAGCAGTGAAATAATATAGAGCTGTAATTCCACTGATGGTTTCTGGTGATAAGAAAAGCTGCAGTGGCATGGCTGGAAAGAGTTTGTCACCATAACTCCAGGATCAAATTTCCTCATATTACAGAAAGATGGCAGAAAGAGTCTGCAAAGGAGACTCAAGGAGACATGTAATAAATGCCATGAAAAGAGCAATTCTTTCTGGTAGAAAAGCTTTAACACAGTCACAAACTGCCTAATCGTGGAAGTGCTTAGTAACTTCATTCCCCCCCCTTGAACTTAAGCAGAACCTGTGGTCCTTAGCATGTTCTCACCAGAGGCTCAGCACTTCAGAGAATCGGGTCCCAAAGGAGGAGGAAAAATTGTTTTCAGAACGACATGTGGCAAGATATGAATTCCTACCTAATGAGATAAATCAGGTTTTATTTAAGCATTGGCATACAGAAGAGAGAAACCCCAGACAGGGCAATATATATAAAGCAATCCATTCCTTTTCTCCTTCAGAGTGGAATCCAAGGTAAAAGGCATTTTGAGAGTTTGAGAGGGATTTAAATAGCTATAGCTTGTACTAACTAGCTATAGCTTGTACTATCCTTCTGTATAGGGCTGAACCACAACCTTCACAAAATACTTCACTCATGTGAAGTGCCACAGTTCAGGCAAATTAAAAGTAAATAGCATGAGAGCATGTAAAAATAGATTTTGCATGATAGAGACTGTTTCGTAGACGTGTTTTCAACTTCTGCCTAATTATTTCATAACAAGACTTCTACAACAAAATTACAAGTTGTTTTGTCTTTTTTTTTTTGAACTTCTGCAAAGATCAAAACTAGCTGAAGACAAAGATCACATCTGAAAGAGTAACCTTAGCATGGGAAGGAGGCAACTTATGGAAGAAATGGTACTAAGGATGTGAAATTCCTTTTTGATATCCCTACAGATGATGCACAAAATATATGAAAATTCCTTTACAGTGAAGTAGGATCTGAGGAATGATCTGGTTAGCCAGAGGAGCATAGGTTCTAAGGTCACAAAACAACATATACAAGCCCAACAACAGAAAAGCTGTATAAATGAATCTTGATGAGCTTGATTGGGAAGACCTAATAAATTCAGAAACCTGTTGAACCCTGAAGAAAACTACATCATTCTTTCTTCTAACCTCTGCACCAGGCAAGCATGGGGTTCTATCTGAAGCTGGGAGAATAAGGCTGGTCCAAACACCTCTGGTTTCTTGTCCATTCAAACCACATGAATGTTTTTGGTCTTTATTATGAGAATCAGAGTATTCCCATTTTTTCTCTTCCTCTTTCTGAAAGCTTATTTGTTTCATTTTTTCCCCCATGATATTCTGAGTGTTCGTATGACTAATAGCAGCTCTGGATCATAGCCCTGTTACTCATCACTAGAGGGCTGTACCTCAAGCTGAGTAAAATAGGCTGTGTGTCCCCCTCTATCTTGAAATGCTAGTGTGACTTACAGATACTGGAAATCCATCTTCAGGAGTCACACCTCATTTTCTGGTAATGAGCTGTAGGGTCTATCCGCTGGACTGCCTCTCACTGATTGCTAAGGTGCTAACATTAAAGAATCTGGTATGCCCTATAAAATCTCACAGTTGTAAATAGAGAACCTTTCCCACTAAGTTATCTTCATAAATGAAGTTGCTGTAGCAAGCTTTTCCAAGAACTTGTGGTCCCATGTGTTGTAGTTAAACTGGGATAATGATTTACAGTGTATGAAATAACCTCCTAAAGTTGAACTTTTGGGATTGCACAAGGGACTGTTCATCCACATTCCAGATTTGATTGCTCAAAATTTATCTTAATTGTAAAGGGTTCAATTAGAGTGAAGAGAGAGGGACTGAGAGAGTGAGAGTGAGCAATATTAGAGCTCTACTCCGAATGACTGACAGTGACATAAGCATCTAACATCTAATATCGCTGCATAGCGTTTAAGCAGACCCCATTCTTCAGTTTTGCTTGGTTCTGCTGTCTCTTACAGGTAGCACAGTGGGTAAAGAGGTAGAGTTAGACTCTGCAGACATACAGCTTTATTGTTGCTTGAGTAACTACAGCTATTTAAGCAACAAGACTCCACAAGGTAGAGTGACACTGTGCAATAAAAGCATGCCTGTGGTACACTGTGAGAGAGGATAAGAAAAATAAAAACTCCCTAATTATCCAGCTTGAACAGGGATAAAACACATCATGCCATGTTTTTCTCAAACAGATTCAGAAAGTTTCAGAGAATTCCCTACAAAAACGTCTAATGGTGGCATGCTATCATACAGTCTCTCTATTGGCTTACTCTCTTGATAGTTCTTCTTTTTTCATGTTGTTTATCTTAAAATGTGTGATTCAAATGACATCACAGAGACAAAGCACAGATGCCAAAGAGCCTACAAGCATCTTGGACATAGAGCAGTGAAGTCACAGAGCAGTGGGTAGAGAACAGGAGGAATAGACACAGATGCAGCAGTGAGATCATTCAGTTACTCATCACAGGCACACACTCATGATGTCAGAACATTTTTTTACAAAATGTAGCTGGGTGAAACAGAAAAGAAATTGTTCCACATTGTTGTGGTGGTCTTTAAACACGTTTTGAGACTTTCCTTAGTGGTGTGATCACACAGCATTTATACCTCACCAGCAGCATCACCTGAGCAGTGTGTACCAGCTGGCCTTCAACAGTGCCCCCAAACTGTGTGGGCCAGACTAGGAACAGCTGGTGGTGTCCTCATTATTTCCATGGCAGCTGAGGATTCTCCTGCACTCCAAGAATCCTCAGCTGCTGCTTTAACTCTCCCTACGCTTTTTTGCAAGAGGGTATATATTTCTTTTGAAGAAGCAATGGAGGTCCATAAATTAGTCTGACTTCTTCCTGCAACGGTTTCTCCTCCATTTTTCTGCATTCATTTACTCCTCTCATATCTTTCAGTAGCGATTCATGAGAACAGCTCTTCTGACTGGGGATGTGTATGTTCATCTATAAAAGAGGAAAACTTCCCTTCTCACTGTAGTTCTGAAGAGGATATCACAGATTTGCCATGTCCATAAATGTGGGCCAGGGCCACACTCAAAGACAGGGAACCTTGATGGAAATCCCTCCTTGTGTCTAAAAACAAGCCTGTGTAGAAGATCGCAACCGCAGTGAAGAAGAGGGGAATATTGGTTGGGACAGAGATTATCTCTTCTTCTCATACTAGCAAATAAAATATTTAAAGCACCAGAACATGATACACTGTCCACAGCTTTGTGGAGGAGGCTTTACAATAGATTCAAGTCCCTCTAGCTAACAAAACTCACAAACTCACAGAGAAATTTTCTAATAAACAACTGAAATTAAAGCTCCATTGCTGACAGCAAAATTACAATCTACAGTTTAAAGACTCATTCAATTATAGTTAGCCAGAGACAAAGAGGACACAAAAAATAAAATAAATCTGGAAACAAAAAGAAGGACTTCAAATTTGCATCAAATCTTAATCCAATAATCTGCCTTTAATTACCCATAGCAGTCTCTCTCCTAAAGTGATCAGTTTTGCTTCAGATCTCCAAATCTTTTGGCCCTAAGCCAAATGGATAAGTGGTTTATCACTTGAGGCTGAGAGAGCATCCTTGTCTGCAGGCGCAGGGAGAACATTTGTAGCTGGTATGCTTTTCTGCCATTGTGGATTTGCTTTAATCCACAGAGTCTTTTTACATCTTTGACTTTGTTTCATGCTTTGAACCAGTGGTAAGATTTTACTGGATTACTCCATTTCTCAAGACAGAAAGAGTATTGTTCTTTCGCCAACTTCTCAAAGTTCACACTTCAGCCTGTCTGCATTTTTCCTCTATTTGTGTACCCTTTGTCTGGTACTGGAAAATTCACCAGTAGTAAAAAATTTAACAAAGGCAAAGGAGCAACAGGGATGCTTGCTCTGGGCATTTTTACTTTATTTTTTCATGTCCAATTAAATTAATTCCAATTAAAGCTTTCTCCTACATCTCAGCAGTTGTCAGTGGTTGTCTTGGCACCAAGAGGATCTTACTCTTTAAATTACTCTTCTAGGTTGGACAGGGAGCGAAAGTCTGTATCACAGTTCAAACCCGGGGTGACTAGATTAAAGCCCTGCAGCAGAAGAATCTAAGGTGATTTCCTGGCCTGGTTTTGGTGGTGTGAAAACAGCTCTGAAACTTACCAGACTGCATGGGTGGGAAGACAAGGACCTTGTTACTGTTTACCAGGAAGCCTGTCCTTCCCATATCAAGACAGACTCTGTGGATAATACAGCTTCAGAAGTCAGCAAAGCCACCTGCTCATATGAGGAGACTATGGAAACTTTGTCTTTAGGGAAAGAATCTGAAAGCAGTAACGGTACTTGGTGCCGGGAATCCTTGCAACACATGCTTAAATAACAATCTGTTGTAAAAGTGTCACTCACAAAGGTGCCTGAAACCTATGGTTATTGGATAAGGTCACATGTGTCTGAATAACAGTTCTAACAATTATAGATCTCAACTCTCCGTGTTGACACCAGCAGTTAATACTGTAGGCTTCTTTCTCCTCCTCTATTAATAAATCAAAGAAATATAAGAACTGACATAATAAAAAATGTAACTGGCAAACAAAACAAATAATTAAAGATGAGAATTAACCAAAACCTAGGACAGGTCAGGGCAGAGAATGCCTGAGAATGGTCAATGCCTGCCTCAATACAGACTCATTTCTATGGCCTCAAGACAGCTGCAGGCAGCATTAACAATGGTTGAAAAAGTAATTAGTAGGACTGGAATAAAGTAGTTTCTGCTCTCTACTGTGCTACCAACACCTTCTGCATTGACTTTGTTCAAGGGCTTGCTTTGTAAAAAGGGCAGTGATAACACTTACCTACTTAACATACGTAAACATGACAAGCCTGATTTATATGTATATATTTTTTTGTGTATTTTTTTTTCATACTACCAATAGAGTCTTTAGTGCAGACAGAAATCAGAATCAGTATTTGTAAATTTTGAGTTCCTAAACTCAGAAAACACTATACAGAAAAATCACATACTGTAATGACAGTGTTATGTGGATATCGTTGACAACAGTGAATCAATTAATCCTTTACATTTCAAAATATTTACAAACTAACTACACAGTTCTTGGGGTTTTTTTCAATCTATAAATCATAGAACAAGTGTTAACAAAGCTAGTTTGTTTCAAAAGAATTGCAAGCACATCAGGGAATTTCAGAGTAAAAATTGTCTTCTCCTACCTGGATCTCCTCTAGAAAAAGAGATCTTCATTCTTACTTCAGCAAATATGTTAGCTAACAGAGGAATCACTGATTGTAAAGTGACTTTTAATGTTAAATTTCTTCCTACTAGTAGAAGACTTTCTATCAGTAACCTGTCATGAAACAGCACACACTTTAATTAAGCCAAGGCAACCCCATGTTTTTTGATTGAACTGGCTTTCACCTGCTGTTTTTGCTCTCCTTTGACTATCATTGTGCATACAACATTTTCCACAACCAAATCTGAAGCACATCAAATATTGCACCTCCCGCCTATGTTGCTTCATCAGGTTCTCCAGGTATCTCCCTTCTTTTCACTTGTCTTTTCTAGTACATCTGTGCACAACCAAATGCATTTGACATTCAATAGCAAATACTACTGCATTTTCAAGGTCATTATTATGTTGGAGGTAAGGCTTGTGTTCATATTTAATGTGCCAAACATCACACAAATACTCATGAAGCAGCATGCATTGGTCAAACCATGGATGAGAATCAGGAAACAGTCTGAAGGCATTAATCATCAGAGAAGATGTTTGAGACTCAATTCAAATACAGATCAGTAGTAACATTTTTCTTAGTCACCAGATGAAAACCAAAATAAGATCAACAGAGATGGGATCAGAGTTGGATTGTGGTAATACACATGCAAGTTATAAGACAGTCTCTTAAATCCAGTGTTATTTGTCTCCCAGGGTAAAGCAGATGTACTTTCCAAGTATCCTGACTTGAGGGATGTTGCTAAGAAAGGACATGGCTTATATTGTGGGCACTGTAGAAAGAACTATAGTGTAAAGCACTGTAGCATGCAGAGGGTAGTACTAGAACATACTGTTATGGTTCGCTGTACCTGTAAAATTCATGAAATTATTGGCTTCTTTCAGCTGCAGTACAGTACTTCTACAGTAATTTGTCACTCTCTTTTCAGCAGGGATAATGGACCATGCCTTTTTCTAGGAGCACATTATTTGGCCACTGGCAGCTCTTTATATTTGCCGTGAGATCCCCAGTAGCTACATGTTCATCCTCACCCTCCCTCTACAGGATACTACAGGCAATAATAGATCTGTGGGACTAATGTTTCTTTACCAGAAGTTAATGGCATCTGTGATTATTAGTGTTAATTGGCCTGGCTACATCAAGTGTGCCAATACTATTCCTTTCAGTATGCTATTCCTCTGCTTCTCCCTGCACGCAATAATGTGACATCACTGTAACCAAAATCACCTAGAAAAATACCACAACCATTGATCCTCCCTATCTCACCTAATGCTACTTAATATTGTCATTTTTATACAGCCAGCATCTAGAAGCCAAATAATCACCTTTTCTACAGCTGGAGATAAATGGGATGTAAAAATGAATGAAAAGGAAGATCAGGGAAAAAGCCCCTTCTGACCTGAGGGCTGATATTTTTCAGCTTTAATGTTTTCTTCTACCTACACCATAACATCAGTGATGAAACTACTCTTTTCCATCTTACGTGAAAACCCTAACATGCTATTGGCATTATTTTCCTTGAGAAATGGTAAATCATTAGAATTAGGAAAGAAACTGTTTTCCTGTCTTGTGCCACAGTGTGAGATTTTAAATTTTCTCTCTCTTCTGTAGTGCAACAAAACAAAAACATTTCTACACTCCCCATGAGAAAAGCAGGTTGATTTTTGCTGCAGAAGAACCAATGATGTGGAGACTTGGCATCCTTCTAACATACAATAACATGGACAGCAGGAACAGAACTTCTTCCTCTCACAGCCCCTGTTGAAGAGACATTCTCTGTGTGAAAAAGACTTTCTTTTCCATCTGGATTTTGACCACGTGTGGTCATTCTGATGCTAAAACAAGGCAAATCCCTTCCTCCTAACCAAAAAAAGCACTTTTCACAAAACATTTTAAATTTGCTTAAGCACTACTTTTATAAGAATTCTTCAGTGAAGTATGATGTAGTGCAGCGCTCCAGAGGTAGAAAGCACATGGTTGTTCTGGAAAAGGTACGAAATTTCAAGGCCAAGTTCTTTTCTCCCAAGGTAGATATAGTTTACACATGATCCAGAAGCAATCGATGTAGATACATATTTCAGAACAGAAAGGGCAAGTTTTATTTAAATTAACAATAAGAAATACTCCTAAATGCAAATAATACCTTCATTTTAACTGTTTGATGTCTACTAAAAAACTTAGTCATTGTGGTTTTTAAGCTTATTAGGGAGAAGAATTTTCTCCATTTGTTTTGCTACACACTGAAGTATGACACCTTTTTTAAACGCATGTAGTGAATTTCAACCTGCCCTGGGTTATTCAGATGCTTAAAAATGAACATGCCAAAAGATAAAAGTGCCAAAGCACTTTTCTGAAGTAGGATTTTACCAGTTTGGAAAGGGAGAGGACTCACCCCAATCAAGTGGTGAAGTTGCTGTGCTCAGATGCCATATACAGCCACAGGGGAGAGAAAGGATCTCAGAGCCCTCAACTTAATCTTCTGTGCTGGAGGCATCTATCTGTTTCTGTGAATTACACTGGGATCCATGGGAAAGTGACTCCTACTTTTGGTACCAGGTTGCGCTACACATAATACTTTTGGTCTTGTTTTACAAATACCACTTGCCTCTTATTTCTGTTAATTCCAGTAACACAGAACACACCCAGCTTTTGTACCTAATTAGGTAACTCTGCTCACATTTCTGGGAGCAATACTTGTTAACTGGTTTTGCAAAACATTAAAGAAAGACAAAATGATTAAAAAGCCTGTCTGTCTGCAAACACCAGAATATCCAGCATCATGGTCAGTAGTTTGCACGTTTAAAAAATCCTCTTTTAAACATAGCACAAGCCAAAGTTTTCAACCATCATCTGCTGAACTCGGTTAGTACATTCTCAATACCAGCAACAGGTTTTTTGCTATACAGGTGGCTGCTCAACACAGCCCAATTATCAGATGCACCCTTCCACCTCTGATATACCACATGGAAATGCAATCCACTTGGTGTTGAGAAATGCTGAGGAAAGCAGAGCTAACCACTTAGGATATCATGTTCATAAATATTTCTTGTGCTCAGTTCTCATTTATCTACATTCAAGCTGAAATTTCCAGGATTTGCACTTTGAGCCCTAGGCACTGTCAAAGTGGTCACTGTCTGGAGGGAGAGCTGTGCATTTATGTCCAGCTGAGCTCTAAATTAATACAGTTCAGAGAAACCCTGAAGGAATAAAAATTGGTGACATTGCTGTAAAACTTTCTGGACCAGCTTTGAAGCCATAAAATCTGAAGGAGGAGAGTTGAAATGGAGCAAAGGAATGGGCCACTTTGGGAAGCATATAAGAGTGCCTTGGTAAAAAACAGCCCTGATGCTGCCAAACACCATCCTTTAAAGACGGTAGGCTGTGGATATCCACTCTTTTTCTCATTAGAAATTCCACACACAGGCAAAGTTGCCCTATCCTGGCATGTGTTGTTAAGCTGTGTTTGCAGTAAAAAGGAACTGAGGCAAAGGGCACTGAATCATGCAATCGTATTTACCTTGCAATGTCTGTGGTGAAATGATACCCCAAATAAAAAGAAATAAGTTTTTCAGATGCCAGATGCTGTGTAACCATAGCAGAGAACTATGCCTGGACATATTTTCCCACAGCAATACCATCAGCAGCAAGTTGCCACCCAGCATGAGATTTGTCTCACTTGCTCCTTACCAGCTCTAAATTTCTTAGTCTTCTGCTAACAGGACTGTGCCATAATTTCCTGAAGGTCTTGTAACTTGGTAGAGGAAAATCTTTATGTTTTGACTTTATTTAAAATCCTTGAGTCATCCTGCATAAGATGGACAAGTTGTCATTTTGACTATTAAATGAAAGGGTGATCATGTGTTTTCAGGGATTTATTGCATTTCCACAGCACTAGTGTGAAACACTGAACACTGCAGTTTGTCTACAGGCATCATACCTTCACATGGATGTATACAAGAAGTTACCTTGTTCTTAAAGATGTTTCCCTGTGACCTTCTCCCGTATGTGGCATGTCTCATACCCTCCCCCACCTAAGAGCACCACTGGTGGCCATGCTGTAAGCTGTGCAGATGTTTCTACTACGTTATTGCAGCTTTATATTTGTAAAAGCCTTCTTAGAACAGATGTTCTTTCTCTGTGTATATACCATACGTCCCACTGCAAACACTTTTACAACACAAACAGCAGATTGCCTTGCTTCTGTCATTTGGATCAAGAGAGAGTAAATGCCTTATCCTAATGTCGGCTTTCTTTCCAGGGTGCTTAATGTCTTCCCTTTCTTTCACACTGGCACTGCTTACTTCAGATGTTTTGTCTCTGTTCCTTAGGCTCTCCATCCTAACTCTAAAGGGTGTCCCTGAAAATATCTTCTTCCCAAATCGCCTTTACTGCTTTCACTTTCTTTTAATCCCTCCTGCTGTGTAGCTCTGCTCAGTGAAGAGCTAATTCAATGGATTTAAATGAGAATATCTTTTCTTGGGTAAGACTCAATATGAATTGGTGAATATAATTCCCATCAATTGTGGAATAGGAAGCAACAATCCAACAATGATGGCTCAAAGATGGTGATTCTTCAAGGAGCCAAAGACATCTCTTGTCTTCACCAAGATAAAAGGATTTTTGGAAGGTTTGTGTTGTCTGACATTGCAAAGATTTGAACCTACTGACATCTATGATTTTTTAATAAAAAGCCTGTCTTGTAAGTGATATAATTGGTACAGTCTTGTAAAATTACTACAACTTTGCACAGATCTTTTGCAGTTGCTCACAGTGATGTTGATACTTTAAGAGGACACTTTCTTCATTACTATTTCTGATCAAAAAATATCTGTTCTTGTGCTTCCAGCTTCTTCCCTTTTTCACAAGACATTTGTCAGTAATATAAACAACAATAACAATAATATAAATTTCACAGCAATTACAAAAAGTAACATTTGTTATTGAAAAATGACATGAAAAGGTAATGGTGTGGAGGTCTCAGTCTCTGCTGCTACAGCTATTTTGCTTTGGATGCTTAAGCTGGGCTGTTTAGAGGTACCTAAGTATCTTTATGACAATCTTTTCAGTATAGATGTGATAGCATGCTGAGAGTGCCTTTGTTGAATCTCTCCCAACCTCAAAGTCATGGAAGAGGTCACTTTTGTGCTCTGCAATTTCCTGAAACAGAAGCTCCATCACACTTCTAATATCTGTGAAAAAAAAATTCTACCCTTTGCTCCCTTATCATAATATTCCTCTTTTAAAATCTTTAAAAATCATCCTACCTCTAGCTTTTCAGATGACTGCATTGTTCCATTTACATTGTTTTTCTGCTGTACTTCTCTTCCACATAAACACTGTTCCCACCTCCCTATATTTGTTCCAGTTCTCATAGTACAACTTCTCTCTTACTCTTTACACAGGTGGACTGAACAGGTATTTTACCTGCTCATTTCCAGCTTTGTGGATACAATGTTAAATGGCTGACACATACTGTGCAGGCAACATATGCAGCTAAAAGCTGTACTTGCAAATGGTGGTCAGACAAATGCAATGACATTCCACAAGAGGGTTAGCATTTTTGCAATAATTTCTGAATACCTAGATAGATCTTATCACTAGTTATCATTTAAAATCAAAGATATAATTGCCTTTAGCCTTTTCCTACCCATGAAGAAAAATAAAGCAACAAATAATCAGATGCCACAAGTTCTATAGTTCACAGTACTCATATTTAAACAGGAGATGTATTTCACTGAATATAAAGGAAGCCCCATGTATCTCAAAGTTAATGTTGACTGCCAAGACGTTGCTGAAGTCACCAACTTTACAGAGGTTTCTACAACTTCTTCAGAAAAATATGTTTTTGCAGAAATACAAGTAGCAAAGTGCATGAAATCTCACATTTTCTTAGTCAGAACTACTCCTATGCCATTCTCATCCAACATCTCAGTTCTGTCAACCAGAAGAGATTGAGACTCCTCTCTTATGTATAATGCTTCCTCTTCTGCCCCAGATTTCCCAGCCCCTATTTCACAAACAGAAGGGAGGATAGTAGATCAAATTATATTTGCTGTCTGCTACATCCACATAAAACTGGAGAAAACCGTTTACTTATGTAGAATGAAACTGTATTTATCCAACAAACAAACAAGGAGCAGGACTTACTGTATATCTAGTACTGTATACTATATATGAAACACTGCAATGGGACTGATGGATTGGAAATATATATTCATTATGGCCAGCATGTAGGGCACCAGTATTAAGAAATTAAAGTTCTGAACTGATACTCTGAGCCACATAAAATCACAAAACTTAGCCCCCAGCTTTTGAACATGCTACTTGAAGACAATACACATACTCACATACTAATGAAAGAAAGTGCAGTGTACTTCCAGTACCATTGGGCTTAATTTGCTTACTAATTTAGGAGAGTTTAGGCTTCGGGGGTAGAACAGATACTGCATGGAAATAACCTAGGAAAGTGTTTTATCTGGATAAAGGTGTTTTCTTTTTTTTCCCCTTTAAGTGGGAAGGATATGGAGCAGCTGCCTAAAGCAAAAATGCTACAAAACTCATTAGCCACAGTAAAATTAAATTAGTGTTCTCCAGATAATCCAAAGTTATTATCCATGATCTTTGTACAACAGTGCTCCACATCTCTTTTCCTTTCACATTTATCTTTTCTGCCTTTGGACTGCTGTTTGGTGCCTTTTAGAAAGTCCATGCCTAAATCACTGAATAAGCATGATCCCAGTACTAAAAGTTTGGGATGATTTTTATTCTTTTTCCCAGCTGCATGAAATGTTTCTTTTATAGTCCTCTGCTAAAACAGAAGAGCAAATCTTCTAATGTCTCCTATTCCATCCAGTTATATCCACCTGAAAAGGCTCCAGCCCTTGCCGACAGTCAAGGAATTCAGAGCACAGCTAAAGAAAGAAACTGCTCAGATAGCCCTGAGGTGCATTTTTGAGCAACTCAACTATAATGTGTGTCAACTGCAGGGATTCAAATGACCCACAAAGCAGAAACAGCAGCCAAGGCTCAGAAGAGTACTGGGAAGTCTTGCTCCTGCTCCCTTTTCAAATATGGCAGAGACTGTGTAAAATTTAAGGGTCTTTTTAGGAGGCAAGACAAATGGTCTAATTTCCCCTCATATCTTCCAGTTCTCTGAGACATCTGATATCTCCACTGATAGCTCAGTGATGCAAAGCTGAAGTTTCAAGAACTTTATCTAGGAAATTGTAGGAGGATCTTTACACCTTCCACAATACATGGGAGAAGTGTGAGAAGGTGTTGGAGGATTTGGGTAATTTCATGCTTTGGTCTTATTCTTTCCTGCAAATTGGGCCAGTTACAACACTGGATGAAGGCAGTATTGCCCTAGCCTATAGACAAAATCAAGGCAGCTTACTCAGTCAGAAGCCCTGCCTCATTTCCAGGCTAGATGTGTCATAAGTGATGAGGGAAATGGCTGGAGACAACACTTGAGTTAAAGCTTGCAATTAACTCTGCCATACAGATGCTCTCCTAAGCTCTTTCACTTACTTTCACCACTCTCTTTATCAGACCTTTATAGACAGCCAATCAACATTTCCTCAATCTAAATGTTTTTATTTTAATTTGAAAATGGCTTTTCATAAAAAGGTCCTTTGGCTTTATTTTATACTGTTTGAACAAAAAAAAAGATAGGAAAATTTGGTTTTCAAGAAATTAAGTAGGAAGCCCAAAGGCAGTCTCACAACATGCTATCTGATTAATTTGGAACTGATGTGGACAGCTTTATTCAAAAGCCGTCTGGACGCGCTTCTGTGTGACCTGGTCTAGGGAATCCTGCTGCGGCAGAGGGATTGGACTAGATGATCTTTCGAGGTCCCTTCCAACTCCTAATATTCTATGATTCTATGAATATACCCTGAACTATCCTCAGCCTTGGGAACAGAAAAAAAAAAAAAAGAAGCAGCTCTCAATGAAAATAGTAAGTGAAAAAAATGAATCCAGGAATCTTCTGTCAAAATCACAGACTTACAGAATCACAGAATGTTAGGGGTTGGAAAGGACCTAGAAAGATCATCTAAGTCCAACCACCGTGCCACAGCAAGATCACCTAGATAAAATTCTTTTTCTCATTTAAAATTATGATTTATCAAAACAAAAATAACGTATGTAAGGGAAAGAGCTAATTTTGAGAAATCTTAGTAATTATCACTTTAAAATATTTTCAAATCTTCATTTTTCATTTTAGCTAGATTCTCTTCAGGAAAATCTTTTCAAAACTCTTATTTGCATTGCCTTCTCAGGGCTGCATGGCCCTGAGAAACACACAGTAAGAATAACAATATAAGTATAAAAGTTTTTCTGAAGGCGACTTTTACATCACTTTCACTACGCTTCTCTGTGTCATTGTGAGGAGTAAACCCCCTACCTAATATCAAATATATACAGTAACTGAATTGTGGTGACCACTTGCATCCACAAAGATGGTACCAAATGAGGTAATGGCAGCACAAGGTTCCAAGAACCTTCTGCTCAAAGTTCTACCACTCACCACTGCTAACCACGCACTCATCAGTTGGATGAATGCCTCCATGAAGCAGAGACACTAAAACAAATGTGGGAGAAGTGTTTCATGGAGACATTCTTGCGGAAGATTTTTCAGTTTCTTTTTGAAGTTTCTCTGAAATGATGAAGGAAGATACTGTCCCATCTCTACTTCTCATTGAGACTCATTTCTTCTGAAACAGTGCTAAACCATTTGTGCAAGGTAATATCTCTGGAGTTTATTATCATAGTACTAAAAATTATATTTTAGTCCAGATCACAACAAAACACATTGGAAGATTTTTTTTTTTTACTTTCCCAGAGAAAGGGCCTCAGTACACATCTCTGCTTTTCCACCACTTTCAGACTGAAAAAGCTGTATGCCATATTATCAATAAACTTGGTACATCACCAGAAAGCCATAGTTCCCAGTCTTTGTTTCACATGCAACATATTGCCTACAAGACTTTCTGATATTACTTGTGAATACAGTAAATTAAAAACTTAAACCCAAGGCCAAGAGAGAGAGCAAACCTGTCTGCAAAATTCAAGTTGCTCAGTATAGTTCCTTCTGGGACTACTGTTCCAGAGTAATGTGCAAATGTTCTCAGCAAATCATAGCTTAAATATCAGGGTTTTTGCCAAGTGATTCTCCCAAATCCTTGCTTACAGCCAGAAGAAAACATTTTATTTATTAATTATTATTTGTAATTTGGGAAAACAAATTGATATATTCCCAGTCAGTCAACTCTCCTATCCACATATGTGCATTCCAGGAACACAAGCTTTACCACTAGCTTAGAGAGGCATTTTTTTTCCCTGGGATCCTTCATTAAAACATTAGTAGCACATTACTGCTTAGCAGGTGCGCAGATCCCACAGCCAAATGTTACTTGTTATCTGTGGTGCGACATTATATGGCCATAAATGTCTAGGTATTAATCGCATGTTTTGATTTGTATCCAAAATGTGATTTATGCACCTGATTTCTAAGACTGTATGTTAAACTAACAAGAAGAAAGAAGGAATTCACTTCACTCTTCAGCTGAATCACTCTCTGCCATGAAGTGAGCAGACAGAACAGTCCTCAAAGAGCAACTGGAGTCAACCACACCAGCAATGGGGAAGGGAAGGGAAACATGAGCCATCTTTGACAAACTCAACCAAATTCTTTCCTGTACTAAAGAAAGAAATATAAGAACAGTTCACAGCAGGATCCTGAGGGTGAGGCAAAATACAAGAAAACAAACTTCCCAGACCCAATCTCCTTTTATGTCAAAGATCAGAGGTGTTACCCCTAGAAGTGGAGGTCTTCCATTCTTTTCAAAGCAAGGTTTGTTGATATTATAGCTGGCTGTTGGTCCTTACATGTTAATTTACATATAATCCCAAAAGGGGACATAGCTTAGACTGACCAAAAGTCTGTAGCCCAGTTTCACTAAGTCTTCCGCATTGCTATTTATTCTAATAAAAACACACTGTATTGCCATGAGAGTCAACAAATTAGAAAGTTTGTTGTCATTACTATACTGACTGATAAAGTGCTGACCTCTTTCCACTTCTGAGTTGCTTAACTATATTGATGAAAACACACAATATAGGTCATGCTTCAAGCACAGCACCTCACATGGGACATTTATGTATGAGAGATGAGGAAAACTGCAGAAAAGGCCCATATAAGTTTGCTAGCTTTCCAAGCAACTGTGATTTGGTTGTCTTCTCTAACTTCAGGAGAAACTCCCATATGACCTGGCCTGTAGCAAAGCTCAGGAACTCAAATGGATTTCTGCAAAATCCTCCTTTCTTCATAGTTCTTTTGAACTTCTTAAATTATACTTTGCCCTAAGGACTATATTGTCAAGGTTATTGATGAAAAGAAGTGAAAGCAGCGCTTGCATCCCACTTGCACATACAACATGGTAACTGGCAAATGAACCCCAAATGAAGAGAGGAAAAAAGAATAGGATATCATCCCAAAAGAAATACCTGAGACAACATACTTTGATACACCTGAAATAGGATGAAAATACAGTCTCTCGTAGAGATATCCAAAGACTGAACTCCATCTCTCTTCATAAAAATCTCTTAACTTTCCAAAGGTGTCACTGTTCAACTGTATTCATCTTTCCCTGGCATGCAGAATCCTGTTTACCGATACCAAATTTACCTTCATCTCGTATTTGTAGTAACATCCTTAGCTTTCTTATATGAGGCAAGAACACTGCTACTGGTCTGAGACGTTATCCAGGAGAAGGCATAACATAGTAAATATGTTATATCCTTCAGCCTTGACTTCCACCTTCCTCACTCTGACATTCACTTTCTCTCATAATTTCCAAGTCCAGTTAAGGAAATCACAATAATTAATTCTAGTCTATGATTTTTTTTTCTGTGACCTCCCTTTTGTATATGTGTTGTTTCTTATTAGCTAATGCCACACAATTAATTTCTTATTGATATTCCTTTTGTGTTCAACAAGTGGCCATAGCCGTGGCCAACCCATCTTTCCAGTGCAAACCTTCTTGCTCTAACATGGGAATGAAATCACTACAGATCTATTATTTCTCGGAAGAGGATGTTTCATTTGCATAAAATATTCTGCACTTGACACAGTGCCAGGAAGAAACACCTAATGTCCATTCTTCACTGCACTGTTACTGTGGCCTTAGGAACAGAAGGAATCACCATGTTAGACTCGCACTTATTACTCTCAAGTTCCATCTCTAGTTCCTTAGTCCCATCTCTAATTTACACTCCCATGACTTTTTGAAAGCCCTGTCAAGGCAGTGACCAAGATAATGGACAAAAGGAAATTTCTTACATGATGTAATTTCACATTAAACAGGATGGTTCACAGGTTGCAATAGAAGGTCAACAGCAGATATTATAACCCCTAAATTGGTTGGGAAAAAAATGGTTATTTGAATCAAAACTTAAATAAAGCTCTATATAAGCCAAGGTAGCTGAAGGGAAGTGTCTCCCTCTGTGTCAGTGAAATGCTTGGACTGATAACCTCAAAGAAAGGCATATGGTATCCTTGTTCCTTTTCATGGCATTGGAATTTACTGGCAGGGAAAGGCATTAACACTGTCTTCAAATGTACAATATCTCTTTTTACTTTTAAGTTGGCTAGATATGTTCCAAAGTAAAAAAAATTATCTAAATGTCATTAGTCCAATGGGAATGCAGAAAATGTGCATTTTGGAGACAGAACAACCTGTTAAGCAAGAAAAGGAGACCAAGAAGAAATTAATTAATTGAACAGATTCATGAGTCCCTCATTTGTTATTAATAAAGCACTGAAGAGGAAAGTGTTTATGAGACAGATATTCACCTTGGATCAGTATGCAATAGGAAAATTCACCCCACTGCAAACAGCTATCAAGGCCATATGCACAGCTTTATGTATAGAGTTATGAATGTTATAATAAATGAGGCTCAACAACATGTATGGATATGTTGCTTAGGGATTGATTTCACCCTAAAAAGACAATGAGGCAGATTTGAGAGGAGAGATTTAGTACAATGCATAGCATGCAGTCACTAATGGACTCCTAGTTATTCCCAGAGATAACCAACCCCATAAATGGTTTTAAGTCATTTTTAACATTATTTTCAAACATTTCAAAGGCAATCAGTCTTTTAAAGTTATTTCTGTATTTCTCCAAATTGCAAAGCTATATGCATCTTCAAATATTACACAATTACATATGCACACTACGTTCTGCTTTCATGGGCAAAAGTGCCCTGTGGTAGTGACCACCACAGTATTAGCCTTTCCTTTTTCAGAAGTTAAATGTCTTTTGACTCAGCTCTTAGTTCTCCTACTATGTTCTTTGTGCTTTATAAATATATTCTGTTATTTGTAGCACTCTGGCTGTTGGTTTTTTTACCTATTAACAAATAATATAATGGAAATTTATTACTTATTATTTTAGCCATCGTGTGGTGTAGTCAAAGCCTGCTTCTACACATGGTCCATCTGCAAGCTCTACTGCAGTCTGTTCTGTGATTAAAAAACCAAATTATCATTTACTGTTTTGCTAAAAAGTACTTTGGTTACTTTAAACTGGTAGCAGCTGAAATCTACTCTTGAACATGAGGCCAACAAAAAGCCTAAGAAGTACTTAAGCTTATTTTGAGGATATAAGAGCTATTGAAGTGGTTGCATGGGACTGGTGTTAGTACTCCACACAGGAGAGAAGCTGACCATATATGAGTGCTTCAGGAAATAACACCAGGTTCTGATTTTCCCCCAACTTTCAGCAACTACCCTAATAATTCTACCAGGCTTTCACAGTCATGCTATAGCTCAGGACTGTATTGCTTTGTCTAAGTAATCACAGAGGAGTAAAAGCACTCTAGGTTATGGTAGAAGCTCAAGTCATCAGAAATACCTCCTAATAATTTTAGGGTCATGATTGTTCAAAAGGAAACAAAACCTCAAGACAATTTTAAAGAAAGGAAAGAAGAGGTAGATTCATCTAATCCACTACTACTAGAGCTTTAAAGCTGCTTTTTGCCTTTGCTTGAAACCAAATCACCCAAATATCCCCATGATGGCATGTGCTGTGTCTGGTTAGGACGAAGCCTGCTAGTCTAGAAAAGTACTTTTTTGTCCAGTAAGTAAGCCTTGGCAGTATTAAGTTGCAAAAGGTAGAAATAGAAGTGAGGGAACAGGGTTTTTTTCCCAGCATGGAAAAAAATCAGAAGCTTCATTTAGTCTGTTTACTGTTTTATTCCTGAATTTTTAAAACATTGGCAGATTTAAAGAAAGGCCAGATAGTATTGGAAGAGATCCTGAATAGTCAGTACTAGTTTAGTGTGATCAGTCAGGCCACAAAACCTTGCCAGAGTTGCTCCTCCCTCAGAAATTTTTGAATCTATATTTAAACATCCTTGATCTGGCCACAAGTGACATGATATGGCTGACAGTAAGGGAAGAGGGACAAGGATGAAATTAGGGCTTCCAACAGAAGGGGGGGTGGGACAGCACTTCTAGAAAATCTGGGCTCTTTGGACATAATTGTCTGGCAGCACGTAGGTATTACTAAAACCCAGGATTATTTCCAACACTACATCATCATATCCACTACTGTTGCCTGCCAGTGTGTTAGTAGTAAATCTGAAGAGCCAGGACAATAAGTGGAGCCTGTCTGCTTGCAATGAGGGTCGGGCCTCCACTCTGCAGCAGTCAATGCATTTCTCTGAAAATTAAATTATCTGCTAAATATCTAAAATATTCCTCGGAGAATAAATGCTCTTAGCTTAATTTCTGGGGGTGGAAGGTGGGAGAAGTCTGAGGTTTAAAAAGGAGAACAGCTAGAGGTATAAATGGAAATAGAAGGTAGAGCGCTCCTGGAAATGAAAGTCCTGGTTGGCATCACTTCACCAGCTTCACCAGCAGCCAGTCCCAACCTGGCAGTGGTGCACACTTTGTGCTTCTCTTTCTACCCTGGCATAATAAAACTGCTCTAAGACTTGGGAGACAGTCTTTCCTCTTGATTGTCTCTGAGATTGTCACACACCATGTTGAGACCTCAGGGGCACAAAAAACAGTTCTCCTCACCCAGCCCTAGGAAGAATTGCCTGTAGGAAGGATGCTCAAGAAAAGGTTGAAGTGACAAACATCAAATCTGGTGGGCTTTGGTAAAGAAGAAAAAGCAAATCCCATATGCTGGTGAGGACGAATTCACTGTTTGAAAAAAGTTGTAAGTTAATAGATTTGACATCTTTTTTTAAGCAGCCTTTGTGCTTCTGTGTTCCAGCTGACACTAAAATTTGGAGTCTCAAAATACAACAAAGTAAAATTACTGTTTATAGCACAACCAATCTAAGTGGCAAGAATTCTCTCAGAGAGAAATCCTTACACATACTAAGACAGTGTGGGCATAAACTGCTGTGATGATGACCAGGATGAGAAGTTTATTAAAGCCCTGTTGGGGCTTTTCTGCAGGGCCAGTGGAGCCATATTGTATCGTCAGTTTTAAACACAATTTTCCATTGTTCCCAGTGGGAAGTTTTGCTTTAAAATCAATGTCACACAACTGCCCTTGCATCGTGCAGTTGAAAGCATTAATGCAAGTCCTGAAGAGGACATTAGCTGCCATTTGACACAGCAGCAAACTCCATAACATACTAACTGCAGGTGCTGGTAACTTCAGGTGCCACCCAAATGGTTACCTTCCTAAAACCTAATCAACAAGACATAGGCCTAGGTTTTCAAACCATCCATCCATGATGTACTGGGTTTGACTGAGATAGAGTTATCTTCTTCATACTACCTGGTATGGTGCTTCTTTTGGACTTGTGACAAAAACCAGTGTTAATAAAACACTGATGTGTTAGTTGTTGCTGAGCAGTTCTTCCACAGCATCAAGGCCTTTTCTCACACTGCTCCACAAAGAATAGGCTGCTGGAGATGCAGAAGAAATTGAGATGGGACACAACCTGGAAAACTGTCCCCAAGTGACCAAAGGGATATCTCCATATGACATTGTGCTCATCAATAAAAACTGAGGGAGAAGTTTTCCAGGGCTGCCATTTCTGAGAGGTTGCCTGGGCATCAGTCAGTTAGTAGAGAGCAATTGTGGGTGGTTTTGCATCCCTTGTTTTTCTTCGTTTTGTTTTAATTTGTGCTTCTCTTTTTGTTGTGGTTTTTGGTTGGTTGGTTTTGTTTTTTCCTACTTAAACTGTTCTAATCTCAACACACAGGTTTTCACACTTATAAGCTTCCAATCCTATCCCCCATTCCACTCACAGGGTGTGTGTGCTGTAAGCAAGCAGCTATGTGGGACCTGAACTGGTGTTAATCCACAACATGTGACTAGGACTGTCATATTTCACTGGGCTAACCAGCGCCCTCCCAAGGGAGCCCTTGAGGAAAAGACCAGCCCTCTCACTCTAAGAGGCACTGTACAACACCTTTGCTGGTATTCAGGCTAGCATTTCTTCCAGAAGCCCATGACTTCTCTTTCGGTTTCCTGGCTCAATTTGTTCCCATTCCTTTTCATCTGTTTGCACACTGAAATCATCCTGCCACTCAAACAGCTTTTCTACCACATTAGTATGCCAGCTCTCTCACATAGGAAAAAATTTTGTTTCTTGATCTCTCTTTGGAGGCCAAACAAGCCAAGCTCTTCTATCTTTCTCTCATTTCACATGATTTCCACTCTCCAGACCATCTTTGTAGCCATCCTCTGAACTCTATATTTACTTTTCTTAAATATGGAAGAGCACAACTGCATGCAAGACTCTGGATGAAGTTATTTGCTTGCATAATCCTATAAAATAATACACGCAGGAATTTTTACCACAGTAAAAATCATAGCAATAAAAAGCACTACTTTCACATCTCTTCTTCTTAGTATGGTTGATTTTTATTGTGTGAATGATGGCAGGCTTAAGAAAAAAAACATAGATGACTGAAACCTGGAACAACAAGGAAGGTTTTTAAAAAGTGCTTTGCTTGGTGTAATTGCAGTGGGTATTAACTAACAGCTACACTTCCTCACAGAAAAAAATGGCTTTTGAATGAGCTTAAAATAGAACTTTCCACTGAGAACTTGTTAGTCACAGAACAGAGCAGAATACTTAGGAATTTTCTAAGACATCAGAGAAGAGACTCCCAGGAAACCTGTGAGATAAATGGCTTGTGGAGAACAAGAACTTCATGCCATTGCAGTTCTGTGTAATTGAAGCCTAACAAAGCACTTTTGAAGGGCCTCTGTCAACACACAAAAACTTTCAGAGAAAAACACTAACACATCTCATAGATGTGTGGACACTTTGTTCAGCCCCTTAACATGTCATATTACCACTTACTAGTATCTAACCATAAGGGCTGTATAGCAGAATTTTCACCTGTCTTACAAAAACTCAGATTTTCAAAATGTTTCATATTCAAGAACTATAAGAGCAAACCCAAGAACCTCTGAAGTCCTGTAATTTAAAACAAAGACAACCAACCAACCAACAACAAAAAAACCCCACAAAAAATCCCAAACAAAACCAAAACCACCATAAACCAACAAAAAATCCCATCAAAGAACAACAGCAAAGCTAAAAACCTCTCACTTCCTCCACCCACCTCACATCCTCCAGATGGATCATTCATCCCAGAGGCGACTGAGCTGATTCTAACCCACATTTTTTCTTACCATACTACAGGAGTAAGGAATTGCTGCCTACTTTCTCCAGGGAGGCTTCACAACATGTTCTCAGCAACCATGTTCCTCTGGAACTGAACTCTGCAGCCCAAGGCTGTCCTCTGTCTGAGTCAGAGAAGGTGATTAAACTCTGATTTCATTCAGTCACAGCAGTGGCTTAATTAAGGTCTCTCATTTCATGCTTGTAGCCTATGAACACCAGACTGAGGGGCTCTTGGGGGCATAGCTCACTCTAAAATGAAGTTCTGAAGCCAGAAGACTTTTCCTAACACCATGTTCTTGAAATGGCTATACTTTCTGCTGGTGAGTTTTCAGTGAAATAACATTTTTCAGTATAAGTATTTTTATTGAAAGAGTTCCTGGTTAGCTTTGATGAGCATGTTGAACCATGGATAGTGTCTCCCAAAGAGAAGAAGCTAAAGGACCAACGCATTTTGTGCCCACAAACTGAAAGAGTTTCCAGCCACATTTTGCTCTGCTCTCAGGAACTCTTTCATTCCTTGCTGGCCTTCTCCAACAGATCTACGAAAATCACTGGCTTTACCAGAAGCCAGGGAAACTCTCACAGTTCTAAGTACCAGATTTCACTATCTGAAGTCAAGAGGACAGACTCTTCTTATACACAAAGTCCTGTTCTTAGAGGCTGGTCTGCCTCTCCACCTCTCTTCATGTAAGACAGGCCTGTGTCATCTACAGCTGGCCAGTTTTCCTATCTGATTTATGCAAGAGGAGAGAACATGGCCTCGTCTGCTCCTTTCACCCTTTGTGGCTCCTTTCTTCCAAAGATCAATTCTGCCTGGCTCTTGTCTGAGCTGTACAAAGTTGCAGTTGCCCTGAGAAGCCCTGGACACCACAACTGTTTTTATTTTGTTTATGACATTTTTTGTAAATGTTATCCTAAATCCTCATTTATTTCTGCAGCCTACATATTTGATAACAGCACTAGCTCTGCCATTCTTTCCAGTTTAATACATTTTCAGCTTGAACAGTTTCTCTGTAGAAAAAGAGACTCTCACAATCTTTTGAGGATGTGCTTGATGTCTACTACTAATGCTTAGGGGTTAAGACTTTTTGGCAAACACCTGCCAAGTCAGCTCCCAGTGCTACTTACATAAATATGCTTTTGTTCTTAGAATATGTTACACTAGGTTTCATAAAAGCACCCGTGTATAGTTATAAAAGATTTAAAAGATATAAATAATAACCTAAGAGTCATTTAAAGTTAGGATCAGCAAATTTCAAGGAAGGGATCAACCAACTTTGATAATTTAACAACTGTTTAAAATACATTAGCAATATCTAGTTTAATCTTATTGTAATTTATAAGCTATAAGGTTTTGTAAGAAAAAAGTCACAGTCATATAAGAACATAAGAAATTTAGTAAAAGCCTAAAAGTGAGTTTTTTAAAGAAAAAGCCCATAATTTTACAGAACTGCTGAAGACATGAGTATACACATAAATAAACAAATAACCAGGCAAAAATATGTATATGGTTTGAAAAGGAGTGGACATATTTAATTTGTCGTTTTTTTATTCTGTCCAACAATATTAACAAAGAGCAGGTACTCAGAATTGCCACAGAGATATTTTTCATGCTTGAAAAAGGATCAAGCAAGCTCCCAGCCAAGAAAATATGTAAGAACGTCATTCACTGTATGCTTACCTGATGTCTACTTGCATATGAACCTCATTTAAATCATAGAATCATTATGGTTGGAAAAGATAGAAGACCTCTGAGATCATCAAGTCCACCTGTCCACCCATCACTACCATGCTTATGATTAAATAGTGCCCCCGAGCACTACACCTACACATTTTTTGAACACTTCCAGGGATGGTGATTCCACTACTTTTCTCAGTAGCCTGTTCCAATGTCCAATAATCCTCTTGGTGAAGAAATTTTTCCTAATATCTAATCTGACTGTCTCCTGGTGCATCTTGAAGCCATTTCCCCTAGTCCTATTATTTGTTACTTGGGAGGGGAGACTGAACTCCATTTTGCTACAACCTCCTTTCAGGTAGTTGCAGAGAGCGAGAAGGTCCCCCCTCACCCTCCTTTTCTCCAGACTAAACAATTCCAGTTCTCTCAGCCAATCCTCATAACATTTGTGCTCTAGACCCTTCACCAGCTTTGTTGCCTTTCTTTGGGCTCACTCCAATAACTCAATGTATTTCTTGTAACAAGAGGCCCAATACTGAACACAGTATTTGAGGTGTGACTTCACCAGTGTCGAGTACAGGGGAACATTCACCTCCTTAGTCCTGCAGGCCACACTCTTTCTGATACAAGGCAGGATGCTGTTGGCCTTCTCAGACACCTGGGCACACTGCTGGCTCATGTCCAGCTGACAATACCCTCAGTCCTGGTTTGGGCTAAAATATAGTTAATTTTCTTCCTAGTAATTTGTATAACATTTTGTTTTGGATTTAGGATGAGAGTAATGTTGATAACATATGAATGTTTTGGTTGTTGCTGAATAGTGCTTCCACTAAGTCAAGGACTTTTCAGCTGCTTATGCATTGCTATCGAGTTGGCTAAGGGTTCACAAGAAGCTGGGAGGGGACAAAGCCAGGATGAATGGCTGAAACTGGCCAAAGACATATTCCATGCCATATAACATCATGCTCATTATATAAACAAGGGGAAAAACTAGCCAGGGGGCTTCTGCTGAAGAAGTGGCTGGGCATCAGTTGTTTGGTGGTGAGAAATTTGTTTTCATTTACATCACTTGTTTTTCTTAGATTTTATTTTTCTCTCTTCATGCTATTTTCATCTTCACTGTAATGTATTAACATTATTATTTATTATTTTATATTTTATTTCAGTCATTAAGCTGTTCTTAACTCATGAATTTTCTCACTTTTAACCTTCCAATATTCTCCTCCACCGCACCATGGCTAGGAGTAAGTGAGCAGCTATGTGGTGCTTAGCTGCTGACTGGGGTTAAACCATGACAGTTTCCCATTTAAAAAAAATCCTTTCTAGAATTCTGCTGAGGTCTAGTGCTGCAGCAAAATAAAATAACTTTCCTCCACTTAAAAAAACCTACCCAAACCCCAAACATTAAACAAAGAAGCATCAGTGATAACTGTGTTATTAACAAAGTCATGCAATGTCAGTAAGAATAGACGATAGTAAAAGTAATATAAGGTGCAAAACTAGTATTGAAGATTTCACATTTTTTTAAATGTGCACATTTGCAACTGAATATAATGTTAATGAAAGGAGGATACTAACAGCTTTGGGTTTTGTGGGACTTGGGCTGCTGAGATGATCTCAGGGTTGTCCCCTGGAGTTCAGGAAGACACAGAACAAGCTGCCTAACACAGCTCTGCCACTGTACTTCATACCTGACCTGGAAAAACCCTTGCAGTATTTGTCCTGAATCTCTCTGGAGCAGAGTCTGCCAATTGTACCAGACTGCAAGGTAGTTTAATGATGTGGACAAATGGGCATTTTATTTCTCCTGTGCTCGTCTGGGAAAATTTGGAAACCATACTTTGTAGTATCTTTCAGTGTTTCTGCGAACTGAATCGGGAGCTTTCCAAGATGTACAGTAAGTTGCCAGAGATTCAGTAACAAGACAAAACCTTGCAGCTTGTTATTGATGGTTCAAATATAACAAAAATGATCCTTTATAAGTACACTGAAAATTAGAGAAAATTCCTTTTCTTGTTGATATTTAGAATGCCATTATAGAAATAAGATCTTCACCAACTGCATTAATAACCTGAAAAGACTACAAATGTAAGAAAGGACTTAGTTCAGGTCACAGGTACCTGGTTGTGGAGTCTCCTTTTCTGGAGATATTCTGGATGTGTTTCTGTGTGACCTGGTCTAGGGAATTCTGCTGTGACAGGGGGGTTGGACTAGATGATCTTTCGAGGTCCCTTCCAACTCCTAACATTCTGTGATTCTGTGAGGTGTTTCAGTAAGAAACTGAACTCCATCTTCCTCCACCTCCTACATCCACTGTTTTCTACATCTTCCCATATATCATTTGGTTACCCTTATCATTTCCAGAGACTACAAATTATCCTTTCCCAAACTTAGTAGTTTATGTTAGACTGAAAAGAGGATGTTGTCTATTCCTGAGCAGTTTTCTGGTCAGTACCATTTTCTATGCTGCATTCTTATAATGAATAGTCCTCTTCACCAAAGAATCATTCCATATATTGGTTGTTTTTGTAGACTGTAAATTATTTGTGAATCTTTCTCTGTTGTAAGGGGAGCTGTGCCTAATCCTCTTTATAGTTTATAGTCATATTTCCCATTAAAAGTAATCTTTTCTCAAGAATATGTTCATACAACAAATATGCACCAGGTGGTTCAGATCTATCCTCACGATCTGAAAGATCCCTGCTGTTCATAACAGGGAGAATTTTCTCATTGGAAGTCCTGTCCAAATATACTCTTGTCACATCAACAGCCACATGGGCAGGTCATATCAAAGGGAAGTCGGCTCATTCAAACTTTAAGTATTCTATTCCCTTAAGCCATATTTTTTAAATTTAAGTTTAAATTAATGTTATTTTATGGATGGTAACTGGGAATAACATAGTTGTTCTTGTCCTTCTGCTCTCTGTTAGACTCTGACACTGCATGGAATTATATTAGGGAATATACTGTCCTGGCAGGAAGATGGATCCAGAGATTCAGCAACCTTTTTCAATTCATATCTTGTTCGAGTTCAAACATATGCAATTCATTCTTAGTGTACATATATTTCATCTACCTTAATAATTTTAAGACACCCAGATGTTGCCAAAGTAACTTTCTCTCTTTAACCACTCACTTACATTGATTGCTGTGCTCTGAATGTCTTCTGGTGCTACTATGACCTCAGCCACGCTACTGAAGTGTTGCACTGCTTTCCCTGCTCACTTCAGGAAGTAGAAAGGTTGAGATGGGGCTCTCTCTGAATACAGGCCCAATGCATATGTATTGGGTGTATGTTACTGGAGGACCCGTGAAATGCACAGCACTTTTCCTACACCAAAGCTCTTAAAGACAACTATGCTGCTGCTGCAGCTGTAACTGGGAGAACAGAAGGAGTCAGACAGCAGCTGCTGGTGGAACAGGGAATGCTCCCCTTCTAGACACAGATGCCAGTTCTTCTGTATACCTCCTGCCAGCAGTGAGGAAACTGAGACCCCAGGATTTCCCACACATGCATGTACACAAGTGCATTTCTTCCTGTGACTCTGTCTTTGCTCCATTTTTCCTCCTCTCTAGACTATAGTTCCTTATCACTGGAGAAACAAAACTTTTGCTTCACTGAGAAGCTTTGACTGGCCTTTGCACAAAACCCCATTTTGCACATTAAAGGTACAAAACTCACTTTGCAATTAGTTCTGTTGCTTTCCTTGAGACCATTAGTTCACAGGACTGGAAAATGCATGAAGGGGGTCATATATGATAATGCTGACATTCAACTCTATGACTGAACTGTCTAAAGACAATCTCCATATACTACTGCAATGATTAATCAGCTGTATATTCACACCGAAATATTTGATGTACTGCTGTACTCAACATAGTCTTTTGTTATATAGTCAAAGGTTATTTGGAATTTATCTGTCCCACCAAGCAGGAACTCACTATTATTAAGAAAAATTCAACCTGGAGGACAGTGAGTATCTATGCAAAGGATATGAAATAGTGTTGAAAAGTAGGTTTGGGACATAGATTTAGGGAAGATTGTATCAGTCTTTTAAATTAGTTACCCACAGACAAAAGCATCCAGTATGTGTGTAGTCCGAAGGTCTATGCACAAAGGGGTCACAAGAACACCTACTCCTCCTGTCTCTATATACCACATATCTTAAATCATTATGAAACATCTGAAGGAAGGCCAGAAGCCACAGCTATAAATTACCATGAGAATGTTGCCATTATGATGGATCCCTATAACAGCACAAAATTTTCTCTTCTGCTCTTCTCTCTTCAAATGGACAGTTTCTTTAAAACTAAAGCATACATCTTCAGCTCATGGAAAGGAAAGACATGGAAGTCAGACAAATACTAGGATTACACTGCAAAGGAAGATTCAGACCTGCTAAAATTCAGAATCTCTCATCCTTGTTTTGTTGTGGAAGAATTGTCATAGTTTTCCTCAGTACTTGTTAAATATGTCTCACTGGGAAAAAAAAGGGCACAATGAAAAAATGTTAATTTCCAAACTGTAATAATTAAATTCCTCTTATTGATCTCTGGAAGGAAGTTAAAAGTATATCTGGTCTTATGTTTATGCACTGCATATCTCAAAAGGTTTCTGGATTTTCATAAAACACAAAGACTGTATACTTACTGAAGGGCAGCAGTATTTCGCAGTCCAAGCCCCCTCAGTGCCCAGAGATCACACCACACTCCATCTCTTACTGTGCTCATATGCCTGTGTTTCTTTCCCAAATTAGCTGGGAAATGCACGCCTGGTACCAGGACTCCGGTCCAAAGTTGAATGTGTATGCTTATAAATATGTGAAGGGTGGGTGTCAGGGGATGGGGTGAGGCTCTACTCAATGAAGCCCAATGGCAAGACAAGGGGCAATGCAGAGACTCAAAACCTGTCTGGGCACATTTCTGTGTGACCTGTCTAGGGAATCCTGCTGTGGCAGGGGGTTGGACTAGACGATCTTTTGAAGTCCCTTCCAACTCTAACATTCTGTGATTCTGTGACTCTGTGTGTTGTCCTGCAGGTTACATATAGCCAATAAGTCCTAAAGGGAAACCCATAAAAATGTTGATTTTTGAAGAGTTAGACAGTATCTGAAACTACCACTACTCTTCAGGCTAGCATAGGATCTCAAGCTGCAGCTATGCAGCACACCACTTGATGAGACAGGAGGATGTCACTGCCATAAAATGAGAGCCTTTAATATTGTTGGTTTTCATTCTTACCATAAATGATATGACATCAGGAATTGATAAGACAGAAATGTTTCAGTGGCTGCATAGATAACTGGTTACCTAAACTTATCCAGTCTTGATAGAGTTCTGCAGTAACCACAAGTCTTCTTTGACTTCCACAGCCTTGTTATTGAAATACACTCCAAGGCAGGTAATTTGGGAACCCCCTAAAACTAATCACATTCCACCAGTTAAAATCATGTTGACAGTGATGAGCTGAAAAGCACTATTTGAAATGAGATACTAGTCTTACTAATTTTCTTATTTGTGAAATGTTTTACATCATAAAATGATTAGGAAAATCCATATTAACACACTAATGATACTTTCAGAAAAAAATGCTGAACATATAGGTATGCTTTAGCCACCTGGAAAGTGCTTCTAGTAAAGTGGTGAAATGGAGACAAAAAAGTTTATCTACTGAGGATATTTCAAGCTCAAGACCTAGAATGAGTCAGTAGCCAGAGACATGATGCCCACTTGTTTCTTTGTACAAAATTTTTCTTAATTTTGTAAAATGAAATAAAAGTTTTGAATTCATGTGGTCTGGTGACTAGGAATTATGTACTTTTAACCTAACAATTAATGTGTTCTTTCTAAGACTCATAGTCTCTTATTTTAGCAATGAGTACTTTGAAGTGTTTCACTTGAACTAAAAAAATTCATTATACTGGTTTAAAATGCCAGAGATGTTTGCATAGCGTGCCTCCAAGTTCTTTCAGTCTCTCTTCTATATGTATTGTAGTTGCTCATCCACACGTGCCTAAGCCTTAAAAATACTTCAGAAAATATATAGGGGGTTGTAGAACCAAGACAGCTCAACTTTAGTTAGCAACAATTTTGCCTTCACCAGAGGGAGAGCTATGGTACTAAAAGCTAGTAATGCAGAGGTTATTTAGATGGACAGCTTGCTGGGTCCAGGAAAATTGCAGTTAAATGAAAAGTTTGTTTTTTCTAAGGTCTAACATTAAAGCTCAGTTCAGTGTGATGGGGTGTGGGTTTTTTTGGTTTGTTTTTAGGTTTGGGGTTTTTTTCCTTTTTCCCCTTTTCTTAAACCCTAGTGGAAAACAGGCTTTTACTGTGAAAGTAATCCAACTAGATATCTTCACAATCTTAATAGGCAAAGAGGATTGACCTCAGTTCATCTTCATGGAGCTTAGGACAAATTGATCAATTTACTTCCTAAATAATTACCATTTGAATGTTGATTTTACCTTCCTAAGATTAGCACATTAAAAAGACTGTATTCAGGAATGCTAATGCAATGCAGTTCTGCACGCACACACAGACTTACAAGAAACCCAATATATCCTTTAAATAGACAGACTTCAACCGATTCTGGGTAATGAGGATTTACTTATTCTTTTGTTGAAGAATGAAAAAACTAACCCAGAAATAAAACAGAGAAATTGATATGGTTAAAGCTCTGGAGGGTAGAGACTTTACTTAGCATTCAGATTTTTGAGGTTAGGCATTAAGATTCTATGGATGCAACAACTGCAATCCAAACTTTATCTGTTTAAAACATGTCCATGGAAGAAAGAAAGCAAGAAATGATTCATGTGTCAGAGGAGGTATTTAAAATGGGAAAATTGCAACACACATCTAATTATTTCATAAAGGTTGTAAGTTGCCTAGTAAGACTCCAATGGAATATATTGATTAATAACTTTGGAAGTTTACTTCTCCTAAATGGAACTTTTTCATTCTCCAAGTAGGTCAGGCATTGAGGCAGGGAACACTCTTAAGCATGTAACTCTTCTTTTCAGTGAATGTTGAGCTAACTTGATATGGTTGGAGTTCTTCAGCTGGGTAAAGACTCAACAGACAAGAAGCTTACGCGTATCTAGGTATACTCCATACCCATAATCATCCTCCCTGAGAGTAATTTTGTCAGGTGTGAAGGATTAGGGCTGGGCCAGCCACTACACAAATGATAGATGCTCTCTGTTAACTTCTTTCCCTTTCCAGTAGATGAAGAGAAAAGGAATAAGAGACAGAGACTTACTGACTGGAAAACTAAACCAGCTTTAATGAAGTGTTAACAATAAAATGAAATCTATACAAATATACAGAAAAGCAATGCTGAACCCAAACCCCTGATGTTAGCTACATCACCCAACTCCACTGATGCTGTGGGCAGGTACAGGGAAAGTCCCAGACTGGACTCAGAGACAGATTGGAACTGGATTCAGGAGCTGGGGTCAGGAACTGATGGACTAAGATATAAGGCAGAATAGACAAAGTCCTCCTTAGACACTTTCCATTGAAGAAGAGAGTTTGAGCCTCGTGGTCTCTCAGTTTTATAGTGAATATTATGTATATGTAATGGAATGCCTATTTGGTCAGTTTGGGGTCACATGAACTGTCCACTCCTCCCCGTAAGTGACCTTTTAGTTACTGCTCCCCCATTGTGGCACAGAACATTCAGCAGTAATCTTGGTCTCCATAGGAGCAAATATAAGCAAGAGTCTTTCTGCATAGCAATCTTTGGTACTAACTGTAAACATTAAGCATTACCATTACTAGAAGCAGACACTGTCTGCAAAAACATGCCTTTAACTTCAGAAACAGCAGTCACATAGAAAAGACCTAACTGGGGTCCAACTCCTAATATTCTGTGATTCTGTGATTCTGTGTGAAAAGCAAAATCACTGTTCTAACTCAAACCAGGATATCGGGAAAAGTTTTCTCTTTTGCAGTAGAAGCTGGAAGATCTTCCTTAGGATCTTAAAGGAAGAGGAGCAGAAGAATTTCTTCTGGTAAAAGAAGCTAGAGCTTCTGTCCCTCTGAATCCACAGCAAATTTGGAAAGTTAAAAAATACACTTTTCCATTTTTCTTTGCAATATTTTGCATTCTGATTCCTTTCCATGTATGTTACCAACATGAATGTTGTTTATATCTCCCCATCCATCATCTCTTGGCATTAGCCTCTCCTGGAGATTCTCCATGACAGCTTTAATATCAGTTGCACTTTCTGCACTGTTTCTCATAAGAAAGCTTAAGTCTCTCTGTCTTTTTTTATAAGTTTGCGAGTTCTGATTCCAATACTTCACCCAGAAGCCTGTTTTTCCCCTGTCTGGAACAAATAGAAGCTCTGAGGGAACCCTCAAAATCACTGCAATCTGATTAATTCTGTTTACAGACAGTCACTGCAAGATGTCTTTTTAACCCTGATATTTTTTAGAATTCCCACAGACAGATCACAGACACAATGGCTGGGCTTGTCATAAAACTCACGAATCTGTTATAGCCCATCTAGAGTTACTTGTCTTCTCTAGTTCATAAAAAAAAAAAGCTTAAGAAATATTGTTAATTGGTTTAAAAGTTTTTTTTAATGGGAAATGGAACTGGTACCCTCAGTGGCTGGATCAATTCAAACTCACCACAATAGTGTCCAGAATTTGCCATCAGTTTGATGGCATGTGTTTAGTAAGTTTGTGGTGTCAGTCTAGGCTTTGGGAGACAAATGCTCACTAAAAAAAATAAAAAAGCCACTAAGTTAATTAATTAATTTTATTATGAAAAGTGTACTGGACAAAGGTACACTAAGAACTTACAGTTTGGTGATTTATTATAAACACTTGCATTCTGTGCATAGGTAAATATATATTGTGTAAGAGGTTTTGTTCTTTTGTGCACTTGGAATACTTTAGTCCAACACTCCAGGGAGAGCAATCTGGGGCTGTTAATGCTCCATCACAGACTTACTTTCACCACCAGGTAAACAATCTACAAAGTGATTCCAAATTAATCATATTTCAGCTCAGGTTCCTCTGCGGGTGCTAAGGGAACAGAACTAAAAATTCCAGTGAAGCACATATTTCACCAGTGAGCATTTAGCAGGTGTGCTGGAGACATGTAAAATTTTCTGTGTCTTTAGCCATCACTGGAGAGAGTTCCTTCATGATCATATTTACAAACACAACATTGATATTGTAGAGCAGTGATACTGCCAGACAAAAAGTCATACAACAAGAACACATCACACTGTTAATTTTAATCTTAATTCCTTTATTTTATCACAACTTCTTATCAGATCTGTTTTTATATAGCCAAAAGTGTCATATCTGTAGAAAGTGTGAAATTTGGGGCAGGTAGGTTGGTCTTAGTCCTAAGAAGTAATGCAACCAATGAAAAATTTTGAGAACTATAGATTTAGACAAATAGACTCCAAAGCGGCATTTGTATTTTGCTATTATTACTATAAATACTTTGTCTTTTTTAGGGAAAGCTTTTCTTGGATGTTATTCTAAGAGGATCAGTCACAGTACTTTTGACCTTTTGCTGTACACTGTTCCATTAACATCCTGTGGAGAAATTCTACTTATATATGTAATTGATGCATTTTATGAGACACAAATCAAAATAGATAGTCAAAAAATAGATAGTCTGGAACTCGGGAAGAGCTGCCTGCCTGAGTACTTTGTTGGCATATTGCCTACAGTTGATAGTGTCAACTCAACATATGGCCCTTCAAATGCACTGACGAATCCTCTTATGGGAATAAAGTAAGACTTGTATGTGACGTGTTTAAAGTTTCAAAGCAGTCCAACAAATAAAGCAAGTTGCAGTTCTAGTGAGGGGAAGACCTTGCAGGTTTGTGTGTAAAGAGTACAGCTTTCCACCATAAGCATTTTCTAAAAATTCCTGCAGGCCAGTGTGAAGAGCTGTCCTGGGTTCAACTGGGATAGAGTTTATTTTCACAAGAAGCTGGAAGGAGACACAGCCAGCATAGATGACCCAAACTAATCAAGGGAATATTCAATACCATATGATGTTATGCTTGGTACATAAATTAGGGGAGCTGGCTAGAGGGAGGAGGAATCATGACTCAGGAACAGGCTGGGCATTGGGTTTCAGTTGGTGAGCAATTGCATTGCACATCACTTGCTTTATATATTCTTTATTAGTATTATTGCTATTATTACTTCTGTCCTTGTTTTCTATTAAACTGTCTTTATCTCAAACCACAAACTCTCTACCTTTTTCTTCTGATTCTCCACTCCATCCCACGAGGGGGAATAAGCAGGCAGCAGTGTGCTACTGAGTTGCTGACTGGGCCTAAACCATGACAACAGCTTTGCACGAGCTTTCCAGAAAATGGTTACTACTTGAATACAGTCAAACTACATAACAAGCTGGTTTAGCTGAATGAGTACTAAACTTGAAAAAATTCAGTTGTAAATCTTGTTCTGAAGCCATAGATGTATCCTCAAATCAGAGCAAACTTGAAACAGTGCAGAAAAGAAAGGATGGCAGAATTATGTGATTAAAATTCTCATCTAACCTCCTGAACAAGATCCAACAACCACAGAGTGTCTGAAATTATATATTCAGTGTTCCTATGTGGCAGTGATAAAGTAAAAGAATTTGTACTAGTTTGGCTTTTCACGTAGACATGCAAAACAAACACAGTGTCCATGCCAAGAAGCGAAAGGGCATATGGCAGAGGACTAGGAAGGCAGAGGCAGCCCTACTGCCTGTTTATCTGAATAAAGCAAATGGAAGTGCACCTTATCCAAAGGATAAAGAAATGTCTGAAATCACGATGTGGTCTCCCTCTTTAGTGTTGCGATTTTTAAAATGAAGAAAACACTGCTGTAAAGGGTTTTCTCTCCATTACTTTTACCACTGCTTCTAGTGGTCCTCTCAGGCAATGAATAAAACTTCAAGAAGGGCAGTCTGCTGCACAAATGTTCTTGTTATCTTAAAGGGTTCAATGGTCAAAGGTGAAAAAAATTCATATAGTAGTTATGATTAAAGGTAGGTTTTTAAATGCTTTTGATAAAGGCTTGTAAAACAGCCAAAAGAGATCCTGCAATTTTAATGTTAAGTGGCTTTTGTATTGGAAAAATGCCCAAGGGCCATGTCTAGCACGGTCACTTACAAATGACTGATGGGAGATCAATACAGACAGAGTGGGGATGCAGCTTTGTCACTGGGATATGTAGTTAGTATGTGATTAGCCTTAAGTAGCATTGACTTGGATGTAGATCGGCAGTAAAGTCCTTAGTATCCAGTCAGCATGATAGCGGCTTGTATACGAAAGTTAATGAAAGAGGAAAACCACATTATCATTAGACACCCAAAGGGGCTTCCCACACCCATTTGGGGATTTTAGGAGAAGATCAGCCTGACAATGAGCTGTATAGAGCTGCCAGTCTGCAGCATTAACTCTGATTTTGGTTTTTCTCTATGACAAGCTATCCCCTAGGACTTGGTAAACCACCTAGTTAAATCCTATGTGCAACCTTGTTATAGAGGAACAAGGAGGCCAGTTTGCCTTTCTCAGAGGCAGAGAATCCCATAAAATAGGCAAAAATATAAACTAAACAATGTAGAAAGGAAATGAGGACATACTTTGAGGAAGGTAAGATCTTCTGGCACTGGTAACATGTTGCACTAAATGTCCTTTGTTTCTTAGTGTGTGTCTTATAATTAATCAGATCCAGAATATCTCACTAGACATTTAGTTTTTCTTTCTGTTTTGTTCAGATGCATTATTGGTAGACAGAGATTTTAAAAAGCAATTAATTGCATTCTTGGTAAAGCATTTTTACAGAGAGACATGGTAGAGTCCTCATTGCTGAAGGTTTTCAAGATGCTCAAAAAGCATCAAAATGATGATCAAAGGACTAGAGCACCTCCCCTACGAGAATAGGCTGAAGGATTTGCGGTTGTTCATCCTGGAAAAGAGAAAGCTTCAGGGGGACCTTATTACATCCTTTCAGTACCTAAACAGGGATTACAAGATAGAAGTGGAGAGACTTTTCAGCTGGTCAGATTGCAGGGGGACAGGATATAGGGGGGAATGGATATAAGCTGAAGGAGGGGACATATAGACTAGAAATTAGAAGGAGGTTCTTTACCCAGAGGGTGGAGAGGCACTGGAGCAGGTTACACAGAGAGGTTGTGGATGCCCCATCCCTGGCAGTGTTCAAGGCCAGGCTGGATGTGGCCCTGGGCAACCTGGTCTGCTGTGCAGTGTCCCTGCCCATGGCAGGGGGGTTGGAACTAGGTGATCTTTAAGGTTCCTTCCAACCTGGGCCATTCTATGCAATCTGGCAGGGTTTTAGATGATCTCCTCTAGGCTCCCTTTCCCATGAAAGGTAGGGCCAAATGATCTTTCAAGGTCCCTTACAACATGGCTGGTTCCATGATTCTGTGATTTTGCTAAACAAAGTGATAGCACCTTTTTATTTCACAAACACACATGCATATACAATCTATTTTCAAAACACAGACTTAGTGGGGAAACCATATTTTTAACTTATGCATCTAAGATGTGCCCCAATTTGCCTTTCTGGAGGGATTTGTGTCTCTCTTTTTTTCTATAGGAAGCTCTGTATTGTATCTCTGTTAAACAGCAAAATAGCATAAATTAGATGTTATGAATCCCCCTTGATATCAGATTATGAACTCCCTTATTTGTTGCTCAGAAGAACAGATGATCACACTCCTGGAGAGACCATACCTGTGAAACTGAGCACAAGAAGTTAGCAATTTCAGGTGTTCTGATTAACATTTACTCCTTTTTGGCTACATGAAAAAAGAATAAATCATACTCTGAAAACGCATCACCTATGCTATCTTCTGTGACATCCTACCCTGCTATTCACAGTATTAAAAGGCTTGCCTCAATTTTAGTCACATGGTGTAAATTGAAATTATTTCATGGCTAACCTGATATTTCCAGGGCCATGGTGAAGCCAGAAATCTGTGGCCTAGGGCCATCAGATGCCTTTCTAATGGACCCTCAGTCCACAGTTAATTACAGAGAGAATTTGGGTATCCAGCTGTCAAAAGCCACTGCAGCAAAGCACCAGTCAGAAAGACTCCTTGTCAGCATCACAGAAGCATTCAAATCAGGACTCCCTTGCAGGTTTCCCACTAGAAGTGGAGGTGACCCAGAAGAGACCAGAAGGCTTAATGCTGGACAGTGCACAAGTAAAATTTGGGGGCTTTATAACAACATGCATCTAAAATCATTACAACCCTTATTAGCAAACGACACTGCACACATCATCAGCTAATTAAAACTGGGCCAAACTGCTAATGGAGTCATAACCGGGGTCACTGATTCCCAAAGCATTTGTGCTTTTACTAAGATAAAGGAGAAGCTCTGTAGTTCAAACAAGGCAAAAACCCTGCTATACTGAGTCCGCTTTTTTTAACTGCCTGAACTCACTCTCGGCTAAAGTTCTTCTGAGGGCGTCGAACTGAGTTAGTAGCTCAGCCTTTACAATTGTGGTTATTTCTTGCCTGTTTGATTGGACCTCAGTGAAATGTAAAAAACATTATTTATTAATATTTACAAGAAGGAGATAGAGTTTATTCCCCAAAGAATCTATATAAGTATACTCAGAAGACAAAACAGTCTATTCCTCAAATTACTTTGTATAATTTATCAAAACTGAATAATTTGCCCAGACAAGATATGGCTACTTATCAAAAGAAGCATGGTTGTCCAGCCATTTTCCAATAGGAGCAGTAACATATTGGTGTCATTTGGAGTGTTTTGTTAAATGTGCAGTCAGCTAACACTCAAGAGTAAATATATAGCCACAGCTGAGGCCTTCAACTTGACATTTCTAGGTTCACAAGTCCCAGACCTGTCACACATTTCCTTTTTGACCCTGGACAAGATATTTAATCTCCTAGTCCTCCATCTATATAACAGCTAATATATTAGTTGCCTTTATTGCTATGGACTGCAGAACAAGAACAGTGTCCAATTACAACTGTGTTCAGTGCTGGATATGATGAAGATGTGTTGATAGTTGAGGCCTGAGAAAGCTGCTCTAACAAAAAGCAATCAGAAATTACAAGTGGTGGTTTTGGCCTGTAGCTTTCTGACTGTGTTTCTGTAGTCTTCTTAGTCAGACCCTCCTTACATGTGAAATCTAGGCCCTGCAAGGCTATGAGGACAGGTGAGGCTTGACCAAAAGTATGCTTCCCTCTTGAAGGTCTCTGGATATATTTGAGATATATGCTGATATGACCTTCCAGAAATTCATGGCTTTTGGAATAGTCCTGAAACTTTATGCTTTTGACACAGCGAAGGAGAATTATTAATTTGGCCCTCAACTTCCATGGAAAGTATTCAATTTGTTTGCATGGTCATATATTTACCACACCAAGACTTTGTCTCCTAGAAATACAATGCTTGCCAATGAGTTGTTTCTCATGACCTGAGAAGCTAAGCAATGTCTAGTATTGATCAGTGGTTCATACGTTAATGGAAATAGCTAAATTGAAAAAGATCCTCTTTATACACACTGTGGCAAATTGTATCTGTTTGACTGGAGAGGGCAACCTTTTATTGAACTGCATAGTGGTTTGCTTTTAGTTGAGTTTAGTCCTTTCTACAAAGGATTTTCCCCTTTCTGAATTGTTCCACAAAATATGTGTATCTTTCTCTTTCTGCTGACCACGTTTAGTACATGCCTATCTTAATAATGACTCTCAATTTACCTTCAATCATCCCCGTGATGTAGGAAAAGCCAATTCAGGTTCCCTATGTCAATGAAGTACAGTGCAGTTGGGGACTAATTCATTCCTGCCTTCAACAGGGGGCCTCTATATTACATCCTTTCCTAGAGCTTTTGCCAGGGCTGAGACTGCAACAGGCTTATCTGTACCTCTTTTCATCAGCTGACATCCACTTCCAAAGTCACATTACCTTCCTTGGGCCCAGGAGATGTTGCCTCATCATAACAATTCCTTCACTGAAAGAATTGTACAAATCAAAAAATGTTGCACCAAACTCCAGATGGTTTCTTCCCAAGTACTTATCTGTTACCTGTGTCTGACTATTTTCATCAACATGCTTGCATCAACTATGTCCTTGCTTCACTTTTTTCCACTAAACTGTCATGTTTTACCCCAGCTGGCAACTAAACTCCACACAGCCACTTGTTCACTCCCCCTCAGTGGGATGGGGGAGGGAATCAGAAGGGTAAGTGACAAAACTCATGGTTTGAGATGAAGACAGCTTAATAAGTAAAACAAAAGCTGCACACACAAGCAAAGCAAACAAAGGAATTCATTCACCATTTCCCATTGGCACACAGGTGTTCAGCCATCTCCAGGAGAGCAGGGCTCCATCACACGTAACAGTTACTTGGGAAGACAAATGCCATCACTTCAAATGTCTCTCTCTTTGTTCTTATTCCCCCAGCTTTATATGCTGAGCGTGACACCATATGGGATGGAACATCCCTTTGATTTGTTGGAGTCAGCTGTCCCAGTTGTGTGACCTCCCAACTTCTTGTGCACTCCCAGCCTGGCTAGGTGGTGTGGGGAACAGAAAAGACCTTGACTTAGTGCAAGCACTGCAGAGTAATAATTAAAACATCTCTGAGTTATCAATACTGTCTCCAGCACAAAAACCAAAACATAGCACCATACCAGCTCCTATGAAGAAAATTAACTCTACCCCAGCCAAAGTCAGAACTTACACTAACCAGTGTCAGTAAGCTGGCTGACAGGAAGACAAAAAGCAAGCCTTATGGGACAGCCCTAAGGATAGTCCTTTATTTTAGGCAATGTGAGAAGAAGCCAAGTGAGTTTGACGTTACACTATAGCCACAGGAGATTTTTCAGCTTAACAGCCTCCTTATGAAAGGACACAACAAATGGAGTTTGTGCAAATTAAGCTTAAGGTGAGCTGATAAAGCAGTTTTATTGCTCATGAAATGACTGCACTCTGCTTGGCATCAGTCATTGCATCCTGATCCCATCTTCGAGAGATCTCAACATTTTATATTTATTTACCAACACAAATTACATTGGCAGCCAGTCACTTCAAGCAATCTGCCTGATCTGGTATAGCCAAGAATACAAGGTTTCAACAAAGACAGAGTGACAGATAACAGCCTAGCTAAGGGCCTTGGTCAGCCAACTGGCACTGAATTACATCACACTTTTGAAAAAACCCAAGCCTCCTTATTTCATTAATATTTTCAATGAGACTGACTAGTACAGAAGACAATTTTTGGCAGTGCAGTGTATTCAGCTAGACTGAATCTCTTTCTGTCTGTAACACATTTTTTGACACTGCACTGAAATACAATGAACTGAAATGAAGATGTATCTTTACTGTGGTGAAGCCATGCTTCATTTTGTCTTGATTCTAAATAAAAGAAGCAGCAGAGAAAACGTCCTACTGTGTATTTGGGCGAGGATAAAGCAGCAAAAGCAAGAAGAAAGGTGTTATTTGTTCTATAGGACTTCTCATTTCCATAAATCTTTTATTTGATATATTTAATAAACTCCCATTAGCACTCCTTTTCTTTGTCCTACGCAGAATTACTGCTTAGTAATCCCACAGAACAAATAAATTAAGAAGAATCATCAAGATTCATAATGGAGGGGTATTTAAGGAAACAGGTAATTGTCAATTTTCAAGGACAGCTGTTTTGTAAAAATGAAAAAGTATCTGGGGGCAGCATGGTACAAGGGCAAGGATATCTTACAAGAGTTATTTCAAATGTTAGCTCTCGATTTCCCTATCAGTAAAAGAGTTAATGATATGTACCAAACGAATTCTGAGAGGGTCAGTCAAGGAGCCAGTTTCTCGCCTTTGCACTTGTTGAGTGGCCCTGTGGACATTAGCAGGACTTTTTCCTTTCAGAAGAAAGATTTGGCTAAACACACACACACACTGGCTCAAATCCATGAAGCACTAAACCTCATGCAGATCAAAATGACAGCCAGTTCGTAGCATGAGATGTGAGGTTTGTTGTACGTTGTCAAGCAAGGCTCATCTCACAGTCACATCTCATTACTCCCATATCCACTTTCTTAAAGCACTTCATCGTCTCCAACTAATAGGTACCAGCTTAGTTCAAAAGGTTAAACTGTTGTTTCCAAAGGATCCAGAAGAACAAGGCTTAACAAGGGAAAGAGCTGCAACTCCCTGATAAATCATGCACACCACTCGGTCATGGGTTTTGCAAAGTACAAAACTCACTTTTGTTTGTGTTGGCCTGTGCTGAGTCACAGAAATGCAGTATGGGAATCATTGTTTTAACCAAGTCGCATTTGTAAAATAAAAACTAGGGTGGCTTGTACAAACTAGAAATAAATACTAGGGAAAATAGAGTGGTTCATGGAAATCAATCTCTCCTTTATATAGACCCAAATTATAATCATAAAGAAGAGGCCTCCAGCAGCTCTGTCAGTCACAATAAAGCTATCACTCTGAGATTTATTACAGGGTCTTTCCTTGTATTTTCAATGGAAAACATCCTACAGGTGTGTTTGTATTATTACCAGAGATGTATGAAGATTAATTACACGTTTGAGTGCTGAAATTCATTGACATATTCAAAGATTCAGCTTCCATCCACACTCATGCCCTAAAAAAAAAAGGAAGGACCAGCTGGAAAAGTCACTATGGGAATAAAATACTTTCAAGGATCAAAGCGTGATCACCATTTAACTCTTAGACACAGGAATGTAGCCTGAGCTTTCTCCCTAGTGCTCTAAGGAGACTCTGTGCTTTAAGTTTGATCTCCTTTTACAAAACCCAAATTCTACTTTTTTTCACTTTGGCTTTCCCCCCTCCAAAGATATATGTGTGTACCAAAAGTGCCATTTCCTAAACTCTTCAGTGTCCTCATCTGGGACAGCAGGAGACTGCTATTCAGTCTATATAGAGAGGCAGAATCAGGCTTTTAGGCAAGGTAATTCAATTGCGGCTGTCAATCTACAGCACTGATTAGATAATTTCCCTCTGTAAGGAAAATGGACTTGCTGCTTAATTTCCTGGGATGGGAAATGCTGTTATTTCCTGTGTCCTGGTCTCTTTCTCTCACTGACCCCTCAAGAGCAGGTAAAAACCAAAGCTCACTGTGTTGAGGAAAGGCGAGTAAGGACAAGATGTTACTTCCTGTAAGGGAAACAAAAACAAGCACAACCAAGTTGTTCCTGGGAACACCGAGATTGTCCCTGCCATGAGCTGCAGAGCAAACTTGGTTGGAAAGGAAAAATGTTTAAGGTTCATTTTGCCATGGAACTAGACACATAAAATAGTAATCAGCTTTGCTGTAAAAAAGCTGCTATGTGTTTTAAATCCACCATCTTGACAAACATCATCTAAATCAGATGCAGCAGTCCAAATGTATTGGTCCTGTCATGAGAACTGAACGTAGACCAAAAAAAGGATTTTGATTTACTGCTTTTCAAGGTCTTAGATGAACAAATACAGAGTGGTGCTTTTTATTTATATTCTTGCAATTGATGCTAAAGTAGCACTTAGTCAATGAAGTATATAGGTTGCAATTGAAAAAGGAAAAACATAATCCCTAAACATTGTATATCTTTGTCGAAGTAAAGAAATGAAAAATCTAACCAATACAGTCCAAAGTGTTTGGATCTTATTCAGCAGAAAATCAAACCTTCTGAGAGCTGAATCAGGGGTATAGTGGAGGTGGCATGGCCCCAGTAAGAGAAACAAAATGGGATCCACTGCAAAAACAGACCTGTTTATCTCACCACCTACCTTCCTCTGCCTCCTTACTCCTCCTGCAAGGATCTGATTCTTCTTACCTACCAAGATCTCTCAAAATTGCACAATTAAACACTCTCCCTCCAATTTCAATAATCAGTAAATTTGTATCAGTGGGAAAAGACAGCCACAGAGTAGGACAAACAGAGCGGAATGAAGGTCTACAAGACAACCAGTTCATTATGAAGGATATTTTAACACTGGTCAAAAGAAAGAATATATGAGATAAATGAGAAATCTTAACAAAATCTTTCTAGCTAAGCTGAGAGCTAGGAACTTTTCAGTTCCAGTATTAATTTACTTTGTTTTTATCCTCAAAAAAAAGATTTCAAGATTTATTTGAAAAAAAAACAAAAAAATAACCCTTACCTGAAATACGAGGGTAGATTTTTCCAGGAATATCAGCAGAAGACATTTCAAAACAGGACTACACAAGACAGAAAATTTATGAGTGAGCTTAAGGCATTTTCTGGATCATACAACATTCAGGATCTTTATCTATCTTAACATCTTTTCTTCCTGTGCAGCTACAGCTTGCTGCTTTTTCAGCTTTCTTCCTCCTCCTACCACCTGGAACTTGGTATTATTACCACTACCTACTCCTTTGCCCAAGGAGCTACAGCAGAATGACATTCTGTAAAACACAAAGCTGCTTAATTTTTCAGCTCAACTTTTACTAATCTAGGAGTTACCTGGACACAATTGTAGTGGCAAAGTTTTCATATGGCAGGCTGCTAGTTTCCCTTTAATGAAGAAAGTTGAAAGTGGTAATTCCACCAGGTTAGCAGAAAGGAATTTTCTGGCTACAATCAGCCTGTCAGATTTCAATTAATGACTCTAAAGCCACATCTGTTAGGATGAAAATTGAACATGAAATTTGCTGATCAAGGCTCATTGTCGTGGAACTACTGTCAGTATTGACAAAACTCAAAACCAAAACAGACACACAACAGCTTTGCAAGACAAGATGACAGTCAACTGGCAGCTAATCCATGAAGTCAGCAGGTAAATCCAACAGGCTAAATCTCATCATCCATTTGTGCGTTAAAATGACATGGGAAAGAAATGTGAACTTTTACTGAATACAAGGGGAAGTGTTTGATCCTTCAAAATGAATTATGCAAAAATTCAGGTCGTATTCAATGAATCAGCATTCTATGCTATTAAATCACAAGTGCTCATTTTAATGTCAAAAGCTAGGTTTTTGAAAGCACAATAAAGTTTCTCAAGCCCAACCCAGCAATTGCGATATTTCCCTATCATATTCCCTGCAATATGCCCTGTAAATAATATTCCCTGTTGTACCCCCTATTATCAAAGGACTGGTCTGGCCCTGGAGGGTACAATAGATTCTTCCATCTCCTGTGTATAAAGTCGCTTTTCTGCTCACAATAAAAACTTTTATATGCTTGTGTATGGATCTGTGGTTAAGCCAACTTAAACAGAATTATACATCCATGACCACCTTGTTTAACTATTATTGTTAATTTTTTAAAACCCCATACTTTAATAAGCTGTAACAAAAAAAATTATTTTCTGATATAACATGTTGCACATTTTATGACAGTATTGTCTTGAACTTCACTTTTTTGCTCACTTAGCAAAATTCTTTCATTGGCGTGGTTCTTTCATGTAGCCAAACTGAAGAAAAATATTTGTCAAATTAGAAAAACTGATTTCAAAAGCTAAACACTAGTAGAGATGCTCCAAGACAGACTGAGGAATTAGTATTGATAAACATATGTATTTATAAAGCAAGATATTGACTTAAAATCAGAAGGTTTTAAAAGTAATATATATTGTTTTATTTTTATTGTTATATGGGATTGAAACTTTTAGGTTTTGTCACCAAGCTTTTTCACCATCCTGAGGTAAAGAAGCACCACATTTTTTAATAAAAATCAAGCTTTTCAGGTAATTTACTTAAAACACTTATGTCTTTAAGAAAAACTTCATTTATCACAAAATAAGTGATAATGTCACAAGCATGAAAAAAACACAAACCACATTAAAACCTGTGTTAGTAATTTGTTTCTGAAGCTGAAATTTGATGTTCCTTTAACATAGTAAAGGGTATCAGGTTTATCACAATTTAGGATTGTCAGTATCAGTAAGATGTGGCTATAGTGCTATATTCCTATATTTTTTAAATCTCTTTGTTCAGGGCAATAAAGCATAACTCAAAAATATACAAAGATTTATTACTGTATACAGCAAATTGTCACCTGTAGAAGTTCATATCTTTTTCTAACCTTTTTTTTAATGAAAAAAAATATCAGTAAAGAGAGAAACTGGACTTAAGGAATGAATTTTGAATTCGGCTTAAAATCATAGGAGTTCTACCAGAGAGACTTGTAAGCATCTAAGAATTCACTGCAAATACAGTACAATCTCCTTGTATGCAAAATGGAATCATATGAATCAAAGATATGAGAATGAGTAAATTATTTAATAATTTCAGATTTTGTAGGAGAGTCCAGTTTATTGCAATGTGGAATATCACAGAATCACAGAATCACAGAATCATTACAGTTGGAAAGGACCCTCAAGATCATCTAGTCCATCCCATAGCCCTACACTACTCTTATCCCTAAATCATCCCCTGAAGAAACACATCTATCCTCTTCTTAAAAACCTCCAGGGACAGTGACTCCACCACCTTCCTGGGCAGCCTATTCCAATATCTAACCACTCTTTCAGTAAAGAAATTCTTCCTAATATCCAATCTAAACCTACCCTGGCTCAGCTTAAGCCCATTCCCTCTAGTCCTGTCATAAGGGAGAAGAGGCCAACACCCGCCTCCCTAGAATGGCCTTTCAAGTAGCTGAAGAGAGCGATAAGGTCTCCCCTCAGCCTCCTCTTCTCCAGGCTAAATAAGCCCAGCTCCCTAAGCCTCTCCTCATAAGGCCTGTTTTCCAGACCCCTGACTAGCTTAGTTGCCCTTCTCTGCACCCTCTCTAGTAGCTCAATGTCCTTCCTAAACTGTGGTGCCCAAAACTGCACACAGTACTCAAGGTGTGGCCTCACCAGTGCCGTGTACAGTGGCAAGATCACCTCCCTGCTCCTACTGGTCACACTATTCCTGATGCAAGCCAGGATGCCAATGTCAGTGACTTTGTTTATAGGTAAACAAAATTATCCCTTTCCCTGAAAGTTTAAAAATGCATGATAAAAAGTTCACTTCCAGAGGGCTGGAAAGGAAAAAAATCTCCTGTTTTATTGATTATTAAGGAAATTATAGCCCAAACAGATTTACTTGATAAACTGATGAAATTAAAATATAAGTTAAATTCAGTTTTGCTGGAAGAAAAGTAGTTACAAAAATAGGAAAAGCTCTAATTCTTTGGAGAATAAGCCAAGAATTCCAGATGCACTAAACACATTATATCAAAAGACATCTAAATACTCTTGGTCAAGAGTCAAAACCAGACATTTTCTGATAACAGAATCTTACTTCTTAGCAAGATAAAGCCAGTTGCCTTTGCTTCCTAGTGATATTCAAATAAAAAATCACCGAATCTCATATACCTTCATCAGACAACACTTCCTTTCAATTTATAATTTCAGTGGAACTCTTCCTGAATAAGAATTGTGACATCAAACCTCTAGATATGAAACACTTGCCCTGTCTATTTCTTGTAGCAAGCAGTTGCATCTTGTCTGATACTTAGCTTGTAACCCTTAAGGAGAAAGGCTGTCACTCTGTTACATGTTTATAAACTGCCTCCCTTAATAGGATTCAGGCCTTAAGAAGCTACTGCAATAGTTATATATTTTTTTATATATGTATTTTTTCTCTTTTCTTGGGAAGTGAAGAAAACACATAAAATATATATCAAATTCATATTCACTTGAATTCAGAGTGGATTTTACTTTCCATTTAGCCCATCACTTATCAATATTATATTGTGCATAAAGGAAACACACAGATAAAAAAAGTAAGGAATAATCTGTAAAACATATGTGAAATTATTTTTTCCTTAAAATTCCACTTCTTTAGTTGGGAGTCAGTACTGCTAGGAAGAAAATAAACACAAATAATTGATCATCTTAATATTTCTAGAGGTCAGGAAAATGTTTGCAGAAATAATTTGGACAAACTGAGTCTCTGCTTAATCTTTTATTTCTTGATTGTAAAAGTCAAGTATAAAATGCCTTGCTGTATAGGTGTTGTGGAATTACTTCATATGCATAGGGGTCTGCCTTTCTGGCCAAGTCAAGACCTTGGCATACTGCTTTTTAAAGGATTTAGGCCTAATCACAAACATTGCCACGTTCTTTCACTTTCTTTAGCATAAATATACAGTGCTATTTATAAAGCAAAACACATTTTAAAAATCCTTTCAAAAAAAATAACATCCATTTCATAATATCTCCCCTTATGAATCCAAGAGAGTAGAAAGAATCTACCGTGATGTCACTTAATGAAACCACTAAAACACATGTAGAAACTCTGGCAAGTAGACAATGTGAAAACCTATATGCAGCAGGACATATCATAACCAGGTAATATTAATGAGTCATCAGGAAATGTTAGTTTCAAGCACTTGGAAACTTTGTTGCATTTAACAGCATCACTAGTTTTAAGGTCATATATAGATGCAATAATGAAATAATTTTAAAATCTTTGTCCCTGAAGGAATCATTTCCTGAAGGCTGGGTCAGTAGCTGCTGACTCAAGCATGACTGAGGATGTTCTCAGTTAGTAAAGGGTTCATGTGTCTACAGTGGTGAACTGTCAGAACTCTACCTCACATCAATTTGGCCTCTCCCAAGTAGTCAGAATCATTGTCCAGCATGGTTTGTTCTGCAAGGACCTTGTATCATTGTTTACTTTCAGGAATCCAGTTTTGGAGGCACATAAACTGTTCACTAACAGTTACTGAGGCCATGTGAACTCATCTCCATGTCAAAGAATATTCCTAAATGCATGCAATTTGCTATAACTGATTCACTCTATACCAGAAAGTAATTTTGTTTCAGTAATATTTCTAATGTTGACCTGAACCTTGACAGTTTTGAATGTTAGAAACACAAGCTCAACTCCTCATAGCTTAGACACCCAGCCATGGGCAAATGATGCCCGTGAAGAAAGGCATGGTAACCTCTTTGCAAAGAGCTGAGGGAAAAAGTGGCATGATGATTATCCCCCTTTCACACTTTCTTGCAAGAGTTGTTTCTGCCTATCTCAAGCATTCAGGATGGCCTAAAGGTTCAATTACACAGCAGAAACAAAGCAGCTCAAAGACTGGAGCGGTTTGCAGCATTGAAAACATTTTGTACCTGGTTGCAGAGTAACTGCAGTTCCTGAGTATCTATTCCAACTCCATAGAGTCTTGCTGTTTCAAACCCATGGGTTCTGCATCAGGGTAATCTATCAAAATAAAATGTAATAACAACAATTAAAAAATTGATTGACAAGAAAATTGCAGTACTTTCTATGTATCTTCACACAATAGGGCTGGCAGTAGTACAGCATAACTAAAGCTTCGACATATATACCAACACCTCTCAAATGAGGGATCCAGGACAAACTCCTTATCTGAGCATTTTAATATTTTCATTTTGATCTTATGTTTTCATGTTTAATACTGACAATCATTTTAGCTACAAAGCTAGACTTGGTCATGGAGATCTGCAGAGAGACGGTTTCTGAGCTTGGTGTTAGGTTTCAAAAATATGAGGATCTTGACTAATAGTTTAAGAGGATGTTATAAAATAAGACAGAGAAGAAAGCAAAGTAATAGTCAAGATTACAAGAACTCTTGCTATTGTTCTTCTGGTAAGAAATACAGAGAATGCTTTTCTTAATGGTGAGGTCACTTGTATTTTGCAGATGAAATCAGTATTACTTCTTGTATGCAACAAAGAAACTTGCTGATAGTAGTAATATGAAAAGAAAAGCAGTAGGAAAGGAAAAGAAATTGCATAATTTGTAGAGATTCAAAAGATATATCAAGGTTTAATATCTGAAACTGCAGTGCAAGTACAGCATTTAAATTTTAAACAAATAATTCAGAGGCTTCTAAATATGTTATAGTCTGTTGTTATTTTAATCCACATTTCTACATACTCTCAAAGAGTAAAAAAAAGTTAATAAAAAATCAAAACCACATAAACAGAATCCAACTGCTTCATCACTCATCTCTACAGCACTGGCATATTTCCCTTGAGTGTTTCAAAGCCATAGGAGCAAGGTAACTCCATAAGGCAGTGTATTTTATTGGTCAGCAATGTAGAGTGTATATCTACACATACTGCTTCAGACAGAGATACTGGCAATGACCAGCCTCTAATTCTGTCACAAGGAAGGAGAGAGATGCTCATTTTCTGCCCTCTTCTGATGTGAAGTATAAATTGGCTATGCTGTTCAATATGGTAACTGTGATTTTTTTTTTTTTTGTAAAATTATTGCAACAGTATATTTGTGTGTATGTGTCTGTGTGTAAATATGTATCTACACCTGTCGTTATCAGTCTTGGAATTAGAAATTGCTGTGATAGGAATATTTAGAAGACTGATAAACCAACCTTAAAATAAAACTCCGGTAGGCTGACATTCATTAATAACAGTTTATGCCAATGGTTAGTTCTTACAGATTATCATTACATAGCTTTACATACACAAAACTATTAGTCCTCTGTATCCTAAATTATCTGTGAATATGCAATACCATGGAGCCAATGCACCAGTGACTGCAGTACTTGGTGGTTGATGGTTGAAGAGGTCAAGGTGATCAGGCTTGAGAGCCCTTTGATGGGTAAAGTTCCTCTGGATGCCTATGCAGCTTGATTATCTTGTTTTTGGTTTTGTCAGTCATCCTTCTTGGATTCTTGTGTGTTTAGTAGGATCTCCTGTCTATTTCCTATCCCTTTCGCTTATCTTGCAAATTGTGTTTTTCTTGAGTTTACTTGAGTTACTATTTGTATATTTTCCCACACTTCCTACCTGCAGCTACACAATATTTTTACTCTTTGGTGGATACATTGTTCGCATGTTTAAATAAAATACTTACATATGTTTGGCTATGTCACAAGTCTCATATATTTACATATGTGTTGTTGGCTACAGTATTTTAGCATGCTTCTAGTTGGGCTCAAGGCAAGCAAATATGACTTTTATCTCAACTATGCCTATACTATAATGTATATCCTGACTTTAAGTATTCATAGGTTCCATGGCCTCTACTTTGACTACTATGCCTGCAGTTGTCAGTTGGTATAGTGGTAACCTCAGGTAAAACCATTTTCTATGACAGAAGAGAAAACAAAAAGATGTTCATCAGACATCTAGAAGAACAGAGTATAATTAGTATATCTCAGTAGTGTGCTTTGAAACAAAATTATTATACTTGTAATACCACTTTTGTTAGTCAGTACAGTGTCAGTGTAGTGGTGGTCTGCACATTTACTGAAGTAAAATCTATTTCAGAGCAGCGAAACAGAGATTATGTGAGGATGACATTATACATGGATTCACTATTCATAAAATGAAGTTATTCTCCCTTGTGCTGCAGAAGCTGCTAAATTAAAGAACACAGTAGTTAGTATCTTTGATGTAGAAAAGCAGGCAGGAGAGAAAAGAAGGATAAGTGTTATCATCAGCCTGTCTAAGGGAGAAGCAGAAATAACAGAAGCACGAATAGACTGATTTTGACTTAACTAAAACACTTTTTTCAGCCTTAATGAAATTATCTTCTAACCCGAATTTATAATGGAGCTAGCAGCAGAGACTCTCTGATACAGACCAGTAAGTGAGAAATGACATGCAAGTATGTTTAGGAAACCTGACATGACAGCTGGTTACCTAGTCTCTCTTACCACAGATGTACTCTGCACTCTTCAGCCAGAAGGCAGAGGAGGATCATTCCAGGAAAAGTTTTCACAGCTTCTCTGAAAAAAAAAAAGGAAAAAAATGAAAGCTATGCCAAGAAAAATTGAATCCTGGGAAAAGTCCAGAAGAGCCTTTCTGTGAAGAAGGATCACCTCTGGGGCTACCAATGGTACTTGCTGAGGCGAGCTTTGGCAGGAGCTATGCTAGGAAGCCAGGGCCACCCCAGCCCATGGACCAAGTGGGCCAGGTCATCCAGAGTGCCCTTCAGCTAGGGCAGGCAATCAGCGACAATTAGTAATCTCATTACCATTTCTTTCTTCTCCATTTAAATACACACTCAGTAATCAGCACACAGACAAATGTGTATCAGTAGCAGAAAACCAGGCAGGGTGAGGGGGGTGTCGGGTGGGGGGTACTAAAGACGTGCAAAGAATAGCAGGGCAGCTGTAGCCCTCCCATCTGCCTCATATATGGCAGTGAGTCTCTGAGAGGTCTGTTCCCCAAAATGCCACTGCTGCAGGGAGTTATGCATACCTCCTTATGAAAGTCCAAAAGTCCTATTATTCACAAGCTGCTAAATGACAGAAGGTAAATTTGTCCCTGGTACTGGCACCTGCCAAAGGATGAATGAACGTTGCAAGTGTCCTTGGGCTGCCTTAAAAGACTGCCACTGACAGTGGTAGGAATTACTGACCTACCTCCAATATAAACTTGGCCTTCGTGGGAGGAGGGATGTGTAATGCATACTTTCTGACTGCGCTATCAGTGATCTCAGTCGTGACCCAATAGGTCTAGTCTGAAATTAGTGGGCTTCTAATTGCTTTTTAATTTAAAGCAATTACAAAAGGGGCACTACCAAATGTCATTTGTAGTTATGGGATCACACATGGCATTTAACTGGGAAAAACATGTTTGGCAATTTTTTTGTTAGAAATCTTTATCTACCCACAGCAAATGCTGGAATGCCTGAAATTCAGAATTTAGATGGTAAGATGTATAGGCATGTTTATCAACAGATGTTAATTTTGTTTAGAATATTGAAGTAAAATGTAGACAACTATTTAGACTGGTCTGAAACTTACGATTCATGCTTTTAGCTTTGTGGCATTGTTCTTTATTGTTTTAGCCACTTAAGAATAGACCATTGGTAAAGGTTAACTTAGCAAAGGAGGCATCTAGAAAGAAAATAAATTCCTGATGCCCCTTTATCTTCCTTCAAAATTTACAGCTGTGTGGAACATGACCTTGAGAAGCCATGCTAACTGACACAGTAATGACCATGGGCTTATGGTCATTGTAGACAGAGATAAGTTGTGTCCAGCAACCACTTGTGAGTCAGTTCTCACTAGAGTAAGGTTCTTCTGTGTTTGAAAAAACACTTTGTCCCTGCCTAGACACACTGTGTAGTCATGGTCATAGTTGCATTAGTTAACATAACTTTCAAGGATGCTGTTCCAGTGATGTCAAGCCCACTGAGAGGGACATCAAGAGGGTGTTATCAAAACAGGGGGCCAGATCCTTCAAAAATGACAGATTCTCCTGCAGCAGTTCATAATAGAGAAGTGACATCTCTGCGTTGCTTCTATAAGCCCACAGTGCTTTCTGAAGTGACATCTTCATGTTGCAGCACGAAGCCCATAGCATTATGTGGAGTGACATCTCCACAGAACTTACTGAAGCCTATATTAATTGCAGCTTGATCTCAGGAAAAGAGTCTTGCAAAAACATTACTGGAAACCCTCTGAGGAGGGTAGGCACCAGCCAGCAGTGCTGAACCCTGACTACCAGAAAATGGTTACTCCTGTTAATAAAAAAATGATGTGGCATTTTGTCCCTGAGTTGTAAGAACAGATCACCTTTGATAATAAGAATTCATTGCCCTGTTTATCTGCAAGGAGAAAAGATCCTTCATTTTTCGTCTTGCAAATATGTCAGGGAGAAAGTAAACATATTCCGTGTACTTACAACTGTTCTTCTTTGCTTAAGCAAAACTAAACACACAGCTTTCTTCTCTGAAGATAAATCTTGTGTCTTACCTGATTTCTACCAGTTCAAGGCTGTACTTGTATGGCTGTTCATTCAAGCAAGTGATTTTAAGCTCTCTCTGGTCCTGGGATCAAGGCACACAGATTTATGTCTATCCTTTACAGTTAAGTAGTTCTCTTTCTTCAAAGACCTCACCAGGGCTGTCTCTCTAATTCTGGTTTTGACGTCTATTATCTCAGCCTCCCTATCTCCTCTCCAACAAAAGAGTCAAGAAGACTGAGAACAGCCAGAAGTCATCTGTAAAAGCTCTGGAACACAGGTTAAGAATAGGGGATCATTAAAAGATTACAATGTTGGGGGTCAGGGAGGAGGACATGGTGGTCATGATAGTGCAATAACATGTTCCCTCCAGTTTTGCTTCCAGTCTTCAGAGGAGAAAGGGCAAACAGGTACTCCTTAGTACTTCAGTGCTGTTACTTTATATATTTGTAGATCATCACAAAAGGACAAGGAATCTGGTTTAGATAACTAACCAGTATTCTCAGCCAAATTTCAAGTGCTTGACTCAAGTTTTACATGAGTTATTGATAGCTATACTGAAGTTACTATTTTTTGCTGGTTTAAGGCACTTCAGAAATAAAGAATGAATTATCTAAGTAGACCTTGCCCAAGTCAGATCTCAGCTACTAATAATTTGCTTTCAGACACATTCTGAGTCTTGAAGTGATTTGATTTTTGTCTTACAATAGTTCAACTTTCACCTTTACTCACAGGTTGCATTTTTAAGGCATGCATTTTTAATAATTCTAAGTTTAGGGAAAGGAATGGTTTTCCCTTTTCAGAAATTCACATTCTGAGGCTGTTTTACAGACTCATACATACTTCTTTGTGCTATACCAGTGGACAATCTCTCTCCAGCTGGGGATATTAAAAACATTTACATGTGCTAGGAATGTAAGTTTTGTTTTCTTATGTGGGTCTGATTCAAATTGGCTGTGACAGAAAAGTTACCTATTAGGTAGCACATGAGAATTCAAACTTGCTGTACCAGTTACTCTCAGCACTGACCTGATGAAATGCAAGGGACGAGGTGAATACCCATCAGTAGGAAAATGTCATTATTCACCACAAGTAAACAGAATTACCTGTTCTTAAACAGTAAGGTCATCTGTTTCACATTCTATCCACCTTGGCCTGATTAGAGCAAATTAAATTCAGTGTTAATCAGCTCAAGACATGGGCTGAAAATGTAGAAATCCGTTATTTGATTTTCTTGCAGTAATACTCAGAGAATTTCTATGCCCGATGAAGAATATGAAAGTATTTAACCTTGGCAGGGCCTGATCCTGCAAGTTTTTGGGACTCATGTTGAGTGATCTCACCAGGTTAAATAGGACCCCCACACAAGTCAAGACAGCATAATGGACACAGTGGGAAGGTGAATTTACAAACTATCAACAGCATCTTTTTAGCTACTTACTACCACTCAGGACTGTACCTTATCTACCCTAATTTTGCAGAATTTAGAAATTAGTAGGTTTAGTTGCATCTTTTCAGTCCTATCAGGATTTGAAATAGCAAGACCAACACTGAACTATTATCACTTTTTTTTAGAAGGACATTCTATTTAGACATGAAAGGTCAGGGGACAGTTAAGTCAGTCCTTTTTTAATTTAAATTTCATTAGATTTGCACATTACATTTGTCATGACTATACTAAAATAAGTCCTAATTCAGGTCACCTGTCACAAATGTGGGAATGAGAGTCTAAGTAGATGGTTTCTACTCTTTGCTTTGCTATTCTTTCCCGCATGAGTTTGGGCAAATCATATAAACACCTTTTTCAGTGGCTAAATGACAAAAGTAATGTGTAATATCCTCTGTGAGTTTTGTTTCATTCAGAAAAATTAAATGCATTCACATTCTTATCTGTACTAAGTAGATCCCTATATATAAACCAAAAATGTATTTATCTACAATATTTTAAAAATTTTTATGTCATTCTTTCAATATATTTCCAGGTCCCACTACCTCAGGACCATATCCATTGACTTCCAAGAGATTTATGCTTCTATTTCATAGGTGACTGCCTAAAAATTCAATATATTTTTTTTAAAAAAATCATATTTCTACAATGTTTTTTGGAAAAGTTTTGGTGGTTTTGGGGAGGTTTTTTTGTTAATTTTCTCAACATTCCTGCCCACATGAAAACATTTACTGCTATTATCAATAAAAAGGAACAGGAAAAATATTATATGAAAAAAAATTTTCCCCTCATGTTTAAGAGCAAGAAACAAGCAGGGAAGTCCTTATCAAAATATTAGAATCTGGATGGAAGAAATAATTTCATACTTACAAAGGCCTAGGATCTTGATTATAGAAGGGTGGACTATTTTGTGCAAATGATCAATAAAACACAGGGAAAATCCATTTATTTCTCTCTTGCTATTTGGATAGCTGTAGTCAATGCTTGTAGAACTTAGAATCTTCAAGACATAGATTAAATTAAAGAGGAAAAAAAACATTGCTCAGCTGTCTATATATCTTGAACATGCTCAGTAATGCTGCCATAACTCGAAAAAATGTGTATTTTCAAAGCCTAAATGTGTTGAAAAAAATTAATACAGCTTCAATCTAGTACAAATAACTTAACTTTTAGGAAAGTCACAGACCTACCCTACCTTTCCATACTTTCTTCCTAAACCAGGTCGATCAAGAAGAGGTTGCCAGTGACTTAAACTCCATCATCCAATATGCCATAGTGGGATTGCAAGGATTTCTGAATGCATAAGAGGGCAGTGACTTGGACTCTGTGCTTCTTGCTTGTGGTCATGCCCAGGCATGAAAATCACTTATGAATTGCAATTAAATACATTCTTTTCAGGCCCGAAAGGCAAACTGACAAAGCAAAAATCGAACAAGCTTACATGTCAGAAGTAGAAATCCTGCATGGACACGTTAGACCTTTTAGTTTACATCTAGCACTGTACTAGTCCAATTATCCTACTTAAAAATTTCAAATTAGCCATGTCTTTCTACTATCTTTGCTACATCAGAGGTGTGGAGAGATGTCTCCATTGCATTTAATTGCACAGTGTATGAACACAACATCTGTAGGCTGATCTATGCAATAGTGTTCCAGCAATAATCTGGTAATAGTAAGAACCTTTTTTGTTCAAGGTAAAGATGCTGTGGTTTGTGCATCGAGGAATATCCTTCATTACAGGTGAATTCAGGGCCACTCTGAGGGTCAGTGCCAGGAGGCCAGACACTACGTAAATTCCCAAAATTGGAATGAGAAAAGAATTAGTGGCACAATGACTTGTTACTGGATGAATTTCCCTCTCAACGGGAACTGCTTCATTAGCACATACCCTCTCCTTATCACAAGACTAAAACCAAATAAATCAAACCCTGGCTAGACTTAACCGATATTTTTTGTCATCATAATGTCTCTTTTTCAAAAGAGCTACATGATTCAAGTTCATTTTAATAGAGAGCAATGAAGAAATTACAGTTGTTTCCATTCACACAGCTCTAATGGGAAAACCTTGACAGTAACTGCTGTTTTAAGAAATTCTTAACTTTTTTAGGAAAGGCACTAGTGTTCCTACATGGGTAATTACTTCCTGATTTTGAGATTTTCCAGAAAAAAATGAAATAATATCTTTGTCCCTAGATTTGAGAGGACTAAATGGGAAAAAAAACCCCTCTTCAGGTTAAAAAGATTTTTCAAGAGGAAGTGATTGTGATGGAAAGAGTAGATTACATCATTCATTTCCATAGTAACAAAATGAGTAAAATAACAAAGCAACTAAACTTGTAAAATAACTACAGTTAGCAGAAGTTATTTGAAAGAGCTTCCTTGTTGATATAAAACTCCAGTGAAAAGATGAGAAAGATAAATAGAAAGATTATTGAGGGTTGATCCACTACTTGACTTTCTTCTTGACTATTTTCTCCTTAATACTTTGAACTTCTCTGAAACAAAGAAATAACCTTTTGTTTCTTTGATAGCATAAAAGCAATTCTCTTTTTCAATCTCTTCCTTGACCTGTTACTCTACTTCCCCCATGCTCTTCTTCTGCTTTTCTCTTTTTTCTGTTTTCAACAGAAAATATATTTATTTTATAATATATTGTAACTTTCCCTATCCAAATATTTTTAACATATCTAACAAAAGAATATATGTTAACATTGGAATTAAAACCAACAGGTTAAATCCCAGAATAAGAACCACAAAATATCAAAATGCTGATTTTGATAGGAAATCTCACTAACAACCTATATCACCAAGGACTCCTTCAGTTTTACCTATCCTTTCAAATACTACTGTATTCTTTAATCAAAGCTGGATTTAAATGTTGAGGCAGTCTAGGAGGAAAATTATTATCCCTTGCAGTTGGAGTCTTCTTGAATCTTCTGCTGCATAAAAAATCCTGTTTACTCACAGTAAATAGAAATATGTCCTGTAAGTAAATCCAGTAGATTTCTCAAAGTAAGTTTCTACTCAGTAGTAAAAAGGATAGTAGATTCAAGCTTGTTGGGAAGTGCTGCATGGAAATAACTCCTAGAAATATTATGAGCTTACTTTGCAGCCAATGACTTTTTTTACAAGAAATGTGGAAAACATTAGCTAAAATTGTGTTGGTCTGTACAATTTTATTCTGTTAAAGACAGGTTTTATGATATATTTAGCCTTTTAAATGACACTAATAGTCTCTGGAGGCACATGGTCTTTCCTGCATTTCAACAATTAAGTCTATTTCAATGTTATTTGGGTAAGTTGAAACAATTCAGTTACTGTATGTCTGTTCAGTGGCGTGTACTGTAAGGCTAATGGAAACCACCTAGAGTTAACTAAATAATAAGGCTTTAGCTAGCTTTAGACATCTACCCAACTTTTGGAGGGAAGGTTGAAGACTAAGGGGGTGGAAAGAGTCATTTTATTGGCAGAGAAAGGAATGGTTTTTTCATCTCTCATTCCACACATATGAACCCCTCCTCCCATCCACCCCCACGCACACTTAAAAAAAAAAGCCCTAACATTTGCACAGCTCATAAGTCTGAGTTGATAATGAGCATGATTAATCACAATTGTGTTTCTGTTTCTCCTTTCTCTTTCTTTTGAAATGTGTTACTTTCTGCGGTCCTTACATACATATATACACGTATGTATGTGTATGTATATATATATATGCCATGTTCTCAATTGCTCACACTTTTGTGTAGTAAGTGTTTGTTGATATAAATTATCTTAGGTTGCTATGGCTAGACTGCTTCCTCTAACAATCTAGCTCTTTTAGATTCGGCTTAAATATCTCTACAGTGAACTGCTATGTAAACATAGCTATAATCAGGTTTTTGCCACATGATTAAAAAGAAAAAAGGGAGAGGAAGTAATTAAGAGGGGTAAGAGGAAGTAATTAAAAGGCTCCTGATTTAAAATCTTGGCTTTATTTCCAATCTCAAGCCTTGGCCTAATCAGATATAAGAAGGATAAAAGGTACAGAGGGAGCTAAATTAATCACCAGTTAAACTGGATAATAGCTCTTCATCAACCTGTACTGAAAGTGTGGAAGGGTACCAGTATAAATCTACTTCCTACAAACCTCCCAAGGTATTTTGATCTTGAGAATCAAACTGAAATTTTTCTGTTAGGGCTTATTCAAAGTATGTCAGTTGTTTCTTCAGAGTCAGTTAAATCTGTGTTAAATCTCTGGGGCTGCTGAAGCACATCATGAATGTTTGTGTGACACAGGATAAAACATGGCCTCAACTTTATATGAACTACATGAAGAGACTTGTCTGATCATGGCATGCAATTGGAGACACAGATGAGAGAACAGCAATCCAGGGTATGAAAAGTACATATAAAACAACAGGTACCATGTGGCCATATAGAGACAGAAAAACTGAGAAAAGATTCAAAATAAAATAAATAAATAATAGAAACCAGATGTGTTTTTCAGAATTATTTCTGCTGCCAAAAGCTTGACTTTACACACACAAGCACACATGCAAAACCAGAATATTGATGAAGACTATTCCAGTATTGCTGACATCACTCAGGCAAAATGTTCAACTGCTGTGGGTGCAATTTGAGGCAATCCACCCTCTGAAAGGTGCTCAGGAAAACCATCAGGACCAAAGGTGGAGAGCTTTTGTGGTGGAAATTTTGGCAAAGGAAACCTCTAGATGATTCTTAAATATTAATATGTCAAGGATATACTTAAAGCTCACATTTTTTGCCAAATAATAATACAACAAAAACCCCAAACTACCCAGATAGTTGAGTGGCTCTACTTACACTGATGTCTGCACACTAACACTAGATTGAGGGCCACAGTACAGATCCACCAGCACAAACAACTGCAAATACACCAGGCTCCAGACCAGATGGGCTGCATCATCTAGAAAGCTAGTAGATCCTACCCAAAGCTACGAAGTAGTAGCATACAGCTAAAAGTGATGGTCTCACTCCAAATTCAGTAGGATTGGAAGGTCTACAGTGCCATCATCAAGGGCTTTGCTTTTTTGAAGAGATTTGATGGCCCTCTTGTGAACACTTAATAGTAAGAAGGTTTCCTCAGCAGACTCCTGAGAAAGCATATATCCAAACAAAGACTTTAACTATACTGAACATTGAACTTTGGGGTAGCCAACACTGAATTTGGCCTAGAAATTATTAGAATATAACATTATAATTAGCTCCTTTGACTAGAAGGAATCTTTTTACTATAGTTAAAAGGTGGCAGTTTATGAAGACTGGACTCATCCTTCTGTGTTTATTTAAGATTTTTCAAGAGACAACAGGAATACAAAATAAGGTTTGTGGAAGAGCTTTTCTTTGATCTAATATAAACAGACTACCATTCTGCAAGCTGCAAAGGTACATTTTAATTACCACAGTGAAAGCAGATGTAAAATCAATAAGGTGTTTTATTTCTCTCATTGATATGTATAAATACTTACTTTACAGCAAGGTTAAGCTGAGTTTTCTGTCATTAAATGTAAGGATTGATGCAGGCCATTCAAACCAGGTTGGAGCAGCAGAGAACAGAGTAGCCCTTCATGTCACACCATCATCTGAAAATACTCACCCAATGCTTCAGAAGCTATTTTCTGGTATACTCAGAAATTTGTCATCACCCAGCTGGGATTGAAATCTGTAATGGACATCATTTTGTTACAAATAACTGTGTCAGCCATTCTACTATTTGTACAACTGTGCTTGCTTGTCTTAATTTATGAAGTAGTTCAATTACTACAGAATTTCTTGGGAAAGTCTCATTTTAATAGAACCATTAATTCTATGCTCAGAGGATGTATAGAAATTGATGGTCAATTCCTGTTCTTTATTTTAAGCAGAGATGGATCCAATTCAGAGCCTCCCACTGAAACACTCAAAGTTTGAGGAAAATTCAAGCTGCTTTCACAAGTATCAAAGGACTAGGGCTTTGCATTTACTTATTTGTTTATTTTATTAGGAGCAAGAACACAGTCTTCTATTGCCCTTGACTGACTTCAAGCAGGTTGTCTCTCTTATCATAATATCCTAAATCTCCTAAAGTTTCTGTAAAATCACTGATCATTGCTACAAATCACTTTTTACTTCACTCTGAATGGAGACAGACTTTGAAAAACTCCACAGGAAGAAAGGCTGGCCCAGCCACAGCAGTGCCTAGCTTGAGACGCCACTGGGTTATGTGTCCATTACAAATTCATCTGAGACACCAGACAGAGCAACAAGCCAAAAATTCCAGATTTTTCAACATTTAAGTGTGGTCTACCTAAGCACTGGAATCAAATGTGAAGTTTTGCATTTTAAATCTTCATAGATTTTTATACCTCAGTTTTATTTTTCACAAGTCATTTCCATCAGCAAGAGTGGTGCTAGGAATATGCCTTCAATGTTGAGGGGCACACAAATGTGTTAGTAATAGGTGCCCTACAAGTACTACTTATTCAAAGCTGGTTCCATATTATTCCCATAATTTTATGTCTTCATTTAAAACTTGTTTTAAATGAATATCTCACTATTTACAAGGCTTTGCAACTGCACCATTATGCACATAGTGCCCAGATGACAGTCCAATCTGCTCTAAAAAAATCTGTATAATATTTCTTCTGCTTTTTAAGAAGCACTTCTGTATTTTTAAATTTCATTTCAGCTTGGTTTATGACCTGTTTTCATACATTCCTCATGTATTCCATTGTGAGGGCTCTTGGAGAAATCTGCAGGAAAGAGGTACTTGCAGTGTCTGTACAATGATGCGCAGAGGGACCCAAACTACAAAACATCTGGTTATACTATATAGACAGGGGAACTATGGAGGCAAGTTTGCCAGTAGCAGAACGTTAGTCTTGAATAAATTAGAAGGCAGAGATCATTCACAGACTCCTTTCTAGCAAAATTATATGAATATCAGATTAACATGGGACAAGAGCCCAGTGAGAATAGAGCCCTTATGATTCAAAATGCAGAAATATCAGAGGCAGCTTGTTGCAGAAATAAGGAACAGAGAGGATAAGGATGTTACGTTTTGGGTTTTTTTTTTTCACTGCAGTTACAGAAGACAAAGTGCCTTATCAAGGCATATGCTTTAAGGGGCCAATTTTACATCTAACATAGTCAATGGAAAAAAACATTGAATTCAATGATGCAACATAATGTCCTTAATGAAAAAAGTAATCTCATGTTAGGACCCACTTTTGAACCCATTTAACTTGACAGAAATATTTCTTCTGTTTTCAAAAGCATCAGATTAAAATACTAAGTATTCAGAATGAAAGATATCTAGAAGCTTTCTTTACATGGAGAACATCCTGTCTATTCAAAGTTTTGTTTAAATCATGGAGAGACCAGTTCATGATCCTGTAGATATGTGTAGGAACCTACACATATGATTAGACTGCCCAGGACTGGCAGGACAATTGTACCTGAATATTTTTATCTTATGTCTATATTCTGCTAATAAAATTCTCTGACATTTATGGACCCTGTCATTTTAACTTGTGATATGATTATGATAAAATTCCAAGGAAAAAGTATAATTTTTTCTTTCCCTGTATGCTGTAAGTCAGTAAGGAACAATCTATTTTACTCTTTCTTTTTTTTTTTTAATATCACTGCAGCCCTGAGACCAGGCGGAGAAAATATTAACCCAAATGTTTAAGGCAGGAGAGGTTGATGGCAGTGGGGAGGATACAGAGGGGAGAAGATTATGAAGGAAAACCACTGTGACAACCCCTTTTTTAAGCAAGAGCAACTGAAGAGAACATGACTCTCCTCAGTCCAAATTCAGAAAACACGATTTGGGGAATAAAGGGGTCATTACTTCTGCTGTCAGGGTAAAGTTTACCTCAGAAAAAAACAACCCAGAATTTCTAGTGGATCCAAAAACCAGGCAAAGGTTGGCTTGCTTCTGAAGTAGACAAAGCTTTAAATCAAAAAAAGCAAATTGATGTTGGCAGGCATGAATTTTCTCTAAACTAAAAGGAATAACAGTACATGAGAGAAAGCAAATAAACTCCAATTATTTTGGTTTATTGATAAGACTCTCTCCCCAGTGCATGATGGGAAAGTCAGCAATGCAGGACCACCGAGCCTGGGCCTCCACACCAATACAGTAGTGGTGGACATTGGCCACAGCAGGTTCCCAACAACAAAGGGGAAGGTGATGGCATCAGCATTTACTAGGGTAAATGTGTAACTTAGAGATATGTCTCTGTATTCCCCTCTCCCTGATATTAATCCTAATGTAATAAACATCTAGCTATTCAGAGGACTCAGATTATTAAAAAACACATTTGAAACTTGGAGTGCTGGAAGTCAGGAAATGAGGTTTCCTTCATCACTCAAAAGGAAGAGAGCAATGGAGCCTCTGTTGTAGGGGACAGCAGAAAAAGAAACAGGAATACCCCTTCCAAATAACCCCTCAAACTGGCAATCAGAAGAGAGAACATGAATCTTAACTTCAAGGTTCTTGCTATTATCCTGGATTAATAAGGAACAGAGATGTCTCATTGTCATTCAGGTCCTCCAGCAGAATGAGCAGAGCACATATGGGTATGACTTACGCCAGCCTACCCCACTTACGACACTGAGCTATCCCTAAGCATGCATACAGTTTTTTTATACTTTTTAGATGGGAAATCTGGGGGCAGGGACTATCCTTTTCCATATATTTGTACGACTACACAGCACTAGAGAGACCTATTTAACATCAGAGTATTCATCCTTTGATGCATATTTAATGCATCAGTTATACATCAGTGTTAGATCACTATATAAACACACATATGCTCTTGGACAAAAGCATCCATGCATCAAAATACTGCATCCACACTTTAATGTATTTAATTAAGAGAGTAACTCATTATCACTAATTATGGTTTATATTTTCATAATACTGTTTTATGGTTATTACCTATTCCCTTCAGTTCTATCTATCTATGAGTCTCATGTGCTATGACACTGTCTAAAGAGCTCAGTGTCTTGAACAAACCCAGAAATCACTACCTAGGCCAATCTCAAATCTTTGACACTGCCTGTTCTGCACTATTTGTCCTGCAAACTGGCAACCATCGCACACTTATTGCAAATCATCTGATCAGGAATTTCACGTACAATTTCACACTTTGTGAAACATTCTCATGTGCATGCAAGCCCAGGAGGCTTTCCCAGTGCTTTCATGATGCCCTCCAAGACACAAAACACCACAAAGAGAAAAAAGTGGCACAAAGATACAACCAAGGTTTTGAGTGTTGTATTGTTTCCTGCTATAAACACTAAAAAGATGCATCTCTACAGGAAGGAGAGGTCATAAGAGAAATCATACAATCAGTTATGGACAAGCATATCAGAAAAAAGAAGTTTTGAAAAGGGATCTAAATGTTGAAGAACATTGCTTTAAAATCTTTTTGGATCCTCTGAAAACTTTTCAGTCAAATAAGAACTGGCACAGGATCTTATTAAATGGAGCAGGAGACTTCAGCTCTGGTGGCGTGGTCATGTTATGTCTGGCATAGCCTGCCTCCTCCTGAGGAGCAGTAAGCCCAGCTCCAAAGGTGAAGAGAACCACTTAGTTGACAATTTGAGTGCATGACAGCTCATGGCTTCCCCATCACAAAGCAGTAATGGGGTGCACCACAGCCAGTTGTAAGACTGCAGGGATGTGGTGGGATAAGAGTCACATTTGCCCAGCATTTATGAATTATTTTTAAAGCATACATTATTTAATTGTAAATATATTTATTGATTTGGAAGTGTGAGGATGAGAACAGGCTGTCTTTTAGTTTATAATAATGCCTCCAATGAGAGGTAATATCACTAAATAACTACAATATTTTTTATAAGGAGAATGGAGCTTTTAGGCTAACATCTTATGAAACTGTGTTTATCAATGCTTTTAGGAAAGATTTTTCCCCCTCTGCAATTCTTTCTTATTTTCAGTCACATTTCTTCACATCTGGCTCAGTGTCCACTAAGAAAAGAAACACACTTTAACAGTAAAAAAAAGAAAGAACAGAGACTAGTTTTAACCTCATTTTTCATGGGCTCGTGTTTTAAAGCCACTACCTTTTGTGAAGGCACTTCTGATTTGCAGTGGTTTGCACAGCACCTGCATCTCGTCCTCCCAGCCTCTTGGAAAACCACTGTGGGGTGTGCAGGGAGAAAGGTCACCTTCAGGCACAGGCGTGACTCACTCCTGGTGTTTGTACTCAGAAATGTGTGTGGTCAATGGCTCCTTGTCTAGGTGGAGGCCGGTGACGAGTGGTGTCCCTCAGGGTTCTGTCTTGGGACTGGTGCTCTTCAACGTCTTTATTAATGACTTGGACAGAGGTATTGAGTGCACTTTCAGCAAGTTCACGGATGACACCAAGCTGAGTGGTGTGGTTGACACACCAGAGGGGCGAGATGCCATTCAGAGGGACCTGGACAGGCTTGAAAAGTGGGCCTGTGAGAATCAAATGAAATTCAGCAAGTCCAAGTGTAAGGTCTTGCATCTGGGTAGAAGCAACCCAAGATATGAGTATAGGCTGGGAGAAGAACTCGTTGAGAACAGCCGCGTAGAGAAGGACTTGGGGGTCATGATAGATGAAAAGCTGGACATGAGCCGGCAATGCACACTTGCAGCTCAGAAGGCTGACCATGTCCTGGGATGCATCAGGAGAGGCATGACCAACAGGTCTAAGGAGGTGATTCTGCCTCTCTATTCTGCCCTCGTAAGGCCCCATCTGGAGTACTGTGTACAGTTCTGGGCTCCTCAGCATAAAAAAGAGGTGGACCTCTTGGAGGGGGTCCAGAGGAGGGCCACAAAGATGATCAAAGGGCTGGAGCACCTCCCCTACAAGGACAGGCTGAAGGAATTGGGGTTGTTCAGCCTGGAGAAGAGAAGGCTTAGAGGCGACCTTATAGAGACCTTTCAGTACCTGAAAGGGGATTATAGGGCAGAAGGAGAGAGACTTTTCTCCTGGTCCGACTGCAACAGGACACGGGGGAATGGCTACAAGCTGAAGGAGGAGAAATTTAGGCTGGAGATTAGAAGGGGGTTCTTTACCCAAAGGGTGGTGAGGCACTGGAACAGGTTGCCCAGAGAGGTTGTGGAGGCCACATCCCTGGCAGTGCTTAAGGCCAGGCTGGATGTGGCCCTGGATGACCTGGTCTAGTGCATGTGGCATGCCCATGGCAGGGGAGTTGGAACTAGATGATCTTTAAGGTCCCTTCCAACCTGAGCCATTCTATGATTCTGTGATTCTACGAATCCTACCCACACCCAGTCCACATGCAGTCCTGACAGGAAAAACAGCTCTCAATTAATTTTCTTATGCATTGCTGGTGGTGTGGCACTGGCCACAGAAGCTACAATTGTGGTTTGGCATCAGAGCAGTGAGGCACAGGTTCCTTGGGCATGCTGCAAGAAGAATGTAGCTTCCACGGAGATCTGCCAGGTCTTGCAGATTTTTCACATGACACATAGCTTTATCCAGGGTAGTCACTCTGCAAAATATATTGGTTTTCCCAGTCCATACCGCTTCCTGGATGCATCTGCCATTAGGCACAGAGGAAACAGGGTAGGATCTCGGCTGACAGTTCAACAGTGCAGAAACACCACAGTAAACCAAGAGTAAGACTATAAACTTTTTTGGTATAGTAATATTTGAAGCCCCCATCTCCTGATGAAAAATTGCTAGCAGGAACCACTTGAAGGTTTTTCAAGGACTTCAACCAACCCACACAGAATTGAGCAACAATGGCAAAAATAATTTAGAAATATTAAACCAGATCAAGTATACTTCAGTGCTCAGATATAATAATGGCAATTTTTGAGTCACAAATAAAGCAATGCATGTTAGCATATGTATGGATGTAGGCAGGAAAAAAATCCACATTTAATACAAGTCATTCTGCTTTATGGCTGTAATGAGCAGAGAGGTAAAGCCAACTCATTCCACTGCAGCTCCGTCTAACACATGCTCTGTCTGACCCTCTCATCTTCCTACTGCTAAAATAAATATTATAGAAAAAAATAATTCAAAAAAGATAGACAAAGACACTAAGAAAGAAAAGAACAACTACTGAAAGCCTGTGCAGACAAGTATGAATCAATTATTCTAAAAAGCAGATGTAAAATGAAGCTGCTTAAACATATAAGGCACTTCTACATTGTATTCAAATAATGCTGAAATTATAGAGCTGTCATTCGCAGACCTGTCGAGGGTGCCTTTCTTATCACATTATGATTTAGCATTTCTCTTGGAAGGTTGTAGTAATTTTGACTTTAGAGTCCATGGACAGAAAAATCATAAAATATAGACAAAGCACATGGCTTTTTTGTGGTCTTAAAACAAGCTCCAAGAACTGATTTTGCCACTAAAATCTTCAAAAAAAAAAATACAATTAAAAATGAATTAGAATGACCTGAAGGAAATGTCTTGAAAAAAGTGCAGAAATGCTAGCCTTAACAGAGAGAGAACATTCATCTGTAGAACAAACTTAACTGTGAAGATTTAAATAATTTGATGGCACATAACCCAATCTGACATGGCAGAAGGTTATTTTACAAATTGTGAAGAGCTCTCCCCACCAGTGCTGCAAGACCCTCTTTGAGAGGCAACACAAAGATATGGATTTTTCTGGAGGTAAACACCCAGGTGATAGAAATGCAGATTCAGAGAGTAAAGTAACTCCTGAGGACGCTTTTTCTAGGCTCCTCAGCTCTGGGTGAGGCAGCATGTACAGCATTTATACCCAGGATCTCCATACAACTGATGGACAGACCAAACTTAACACTAGCACTACAGAAGTACATACAACATAGTTTCATGATTATTTAACAGACAGCACTGTGCATCAGTCTGCAGGGTCCTGTCCTGCACAGGGGTGAATGGGAAAGGGCTGCAGATCAAATCAGGGAGGGCTCAGCACCACTCCTCGTTGACCTGTGCTCGTAGGGCTCCTGTCTGACTAAGGTATGCACATCCAGCAGCTGGTTTAGGGATTAAGGTCAGTCTGTCAGGGGCCCTGAATTTCTCAGAGGTAATTGCTGACCCTCAAAGGTCCAGCTACACTGTAGTAGACAGCCCACAAGACCAATTCTTCTTTGCACACAAATATAATGAAACTTTCATTGCACTTGGTATCTTGTCCACAAGTTTGTTGTTGCTTTTCAACAACATCAAAGTCTATTGGGAAGAATGAATGCTGAACCAGCTCTAGACATGAACAGATATCTGTATACATGCATACCACCAAAAGCCATGAACTGCAAAATTCTGATGAACTAGAACCGCATGCAATATATTTGGGGGTTATTTTCAGTCACTTTATCTGACTGGTATGATCTAATGAAATAACCCTAACCATTTAGCTCTAATAAACCCACAGATCTTGAACAATAGCTGCATGAAATCTATTGTCTCTAGCAGTAACATGAGGAGCAAAGGCTTACTAGCTCTTCTCATAGTATTTTATTCACTCAATCTCTCACTCCACATCAGCTGCCATCTGGACAAACTTCAGAAACCATGACACCTGCTTGAAGAATAAGATGCTGATCAGATGGAATGGGCTGAGACTTTATCTTGAGAGCAGATATGTGAATTGTTGGTAACACAATCACTTTAAAGGTTTGTAAATTATGTGCCTTCAGCTCAGCATATGGCTTATGTGAAATATGGACTTGTGAACTTTTCACAAAACTTGAGCTTGGATGATATAATGGTGGCTGTTTTATAAACATGTGTGATAAATAAGTACAACTTTACATCTACAAACACAAGAGAACGTGTCAATGACTTTCAGCACCCTTTTAAATGGTGATAATATTTTACATTTGCTTAGCAGCATACAAATATTTGTTTTACCCAAAATAGCCACACAGACCTCGCAGTACAGCTGGAAAAGTTAGTCAAGAATACCTAGGTCCTTCTGGCTATACTGTTCTTCTGTGGGAACTAGGTTTTGTTACTATTCTGCCTAGACAAGAGGAATGCACATAGGTCTTTCTTCAGCTGGGTCCAGCACTGTCCCTCAGCACTTTCCCACCATTGCAGGGCTCTGATTTCTGTAAGGCTGGGTACAGTCAGCACAAAAACTCTTCTATCCTGGCAGATGTGACTCTGTCTAGGGTGGCTCAGAAGTCAGCAGTGAAACCCACCTGAGCAACACTATCCTCTGTAGAGCAGGGGCTGGAGAAACTCCTGAACTCTGTTCACTAATGTCAGCTTGCATGTGCAATTATAGACATTGCAAGGGCTTCAAGCCCACTTTTGCTGACCCTCTGTGTTCCCTATTTGTGTAGGTTTCTAACACACATGAGGGGATTTCTGGGTTGTGATAGTCAAGAACTGAATCTGAAGAAATATGGTCTATCATTACCCTACTGACTACAGCTAGTGGTGCTGAGACATTAATGAATTTCTTTTCTTTTCTTTCCCAATTTTGAAAAAAACCTCAAGTTTGTTCTGGACTTTTAGGGGGGATGATTCAGATTTTGAAAAAAATTGTCCTGCACTTTAAAGCCAAATTATAGTGCTTTATAGAAGACAACATTGCAGTGCTAAATGGTCTTCTCTAGCCTCATCCTTCTGCCTGCCTAGAAGATATAGTGACAAATTACAATTGGGGGGGGGGTTGTGGTGAGACTAAAGAAAGAAATATTCCATTTTTAATTGCCTTTTCATTTTCTTTTTATAGCCATGCTTAAACTGTGAGTTCTCAGAAGCTGTTCAAAGTCTTTCTCTTTTACCGTTTTAAAATATATTCTTCCTAAAGCCAGATGAAACATACTGTTAATGGGGTTTTGTGACTCCCACAAAGTCCTCTACAAATTAAGGGACTTTGAAAAAATGTCAGCTGCCCAGTTCTCAAGAAAGAAAAATTAAACAAGAAAGGCTTATCAACTTGTTCCTGAGGAGATAAAGCACTTGTGAAAGAGACCCTCTCATATGATCTGTTTTGTGATCAGAGTCTGCAATTTCCAAGATTCACAGAAAATATTCTGATTAGAAAAAAATGTATCTGATTAAATGACTATTAAGACTTCATAACTGAATTCAATCCTCCCTTCAACTTGTTTTCATGCAATGTGCTGTCTCGTTCTGTCATGCTGTTATCACTACCAATTATAACCCATGCCATAAAAACATCGCATTCATGCAGATCAGCTGATTGTGCCAAGTTCAGGAAAGGACAGCAGGATAGAGACGACAGCAGCTTCTGCTGGCTCTGCTCCAAAGTCCCTTCAGGCTTGTTTTTGTTTTTCTCTTCTGCAGACCCCCAGGATTTCACTTTCTCAGAAATATTGCCATCCCTCTCTCTAAGAGGGCCTGACTCCCTAGTCTGCTAACACCATTGAGGGTATTTCTATTGACTTCAACAGGTCATCTACAGAGCTCTTAATCTTTCTTATCTTCTTCTTTTACTCTATTTCTGATCCCTCTGCCATGTGTCAGCTTGAGTGAAAGCTTTAAACAGCAGACTCCAGTCCCCCGTCACATATTCAATACATACACACCACATACAGATACACTGTAGCATTATGGCTGCCTTCTTTGTTGTGCACATGGCTTCTTCATGGTCTAAATGGCTTCTTTGGTCTAGACCAAACTGGAGAAAAGCCACCTGTGAAAGACTTCCAATTTTCAATTTTCTGACTTGTGGAGTCTTACCCTATGCCATCTAGAGAAAAGGAGATAACACAAAAAGAAAATGAGGACTTATACTACTTTTTTCTTGCCCAAGCATAGTAAGGAAGTCATCTTTCTAGAATCTTATTAGATGAATATTGGAAGCCCAAGTGGATATCCTAACTTAATTTCTTTGGAAATAGAAAACTGTTTCACCTGGAAAATAATTATAACCATAGCTAGCTATATTAATCAGAATTGAAAATTGTTTTCAAATATTTTATTTTAACTAATGTCATAAGCAAGAGTAAGCTGAAATAACCAACTCTTCTTTCACAACACAAAGGAAAATGAGATCTTAAAAATATCTTTCTTATTCCCTTTCCCCTAAGTCATTCCATTTTACTAAGATTAAAAATGTGAGGGCAATTTCATCAACAACAAGACAATGGTCAGCTGCAGAAAGGAGGATCATTCACTTTTTTTATAAGCAGCAGGAAAACCTGGTCTAAAATAGCCACTGCAGAGTTTTTAAAAAATCCTACATCATAGTTTAAAAAAAGTGCATTTTTCTTACTCATTTTACTAGTTAAAACAATCAAGCAAAAAACAACAACAAGTAAATCTAATATCAAGACAGGTGAACCCAGTGTTCAACCATCCTTCAGGTTCCCAACCTGCCCAGTGTTGTATAATTCTAGCATTCAGCTGATCTGTCTAACTGAGGAGCGAGTGTAATAATTGCTGCAGGAGGCTGACTAGAAAGAAAATAGTCACATTCTTCCTTTAGTGTGGTGCAATCTGCCATGACTCTGCAGAGTGACACAGCAAACTCAGAATAGCAACCAAACAAAGTGAGTCTTCCTAATGCCAGACAGGGATCATAGAAAATGATGGAGTGTCTCTGAATTAAAGACAAGAACAAAAACTATGCAAAGTCTGGAAAGCCAGCTCACACCAAAGGAATATTTGCTTTGATTTAATTGATGATAAAAGAAAACCCAGGAGAAGGGTGAGTTTGGATGACATTCAAGTGTGTGTCCTGTGTTAGGAGGAGGGTAGAGATACCATCTGTTTATATTACCCTTCATTGCTAGAACCAGAATGGATAAGTACAACCATGAAAAGAGCCTTTGCTACACAAGAAGATGCTATGGTCAACAAAGTCAAAGATTTGCTGTTTTATCAACTGCTGTCCTCTCCACTAAGGCATATCCTCTGGAGCAGCTGGTGGAAGGGACAACCAACAGTGCTACCTGCTAACAGAGCTATCTGCTTTCTTAGGAGTGAATTTTCCACATACTCATTCTCTTCCACATAAGAAAGAAATAGCAAAGCAGTGCAGTTATGTTTCCCTTGCTCCAGCAGAAGTGACTCTGGACCCTTTAGTCTGTTACTTACATGTTGAAAATGATGCCTAGAAATTCTGAAAAATGAAGAAGTTGTTTTGTCAAAGGTGCTATAAACAAACAAGGTATCAGAAAAATATTTTCTAAGCTCAAAAGAAGAGCTTAGAAGAGAAAACCCTTTGTCTCTTCAAACAAAACCAGATTCAAAAAACACCATGGTTTTCCACATCTCATAAAACACCTGTTCACATCTCTCTCTCACCAGTATGAGATTCAGGAGGCATACAATCACTTTCCCGGTCAAACACTAAAGAGGCATTGTATATAAAATGCACAGACAAGCAGAATAGGTTTACATAATGTTAATATAGACAAATGACATGTACAACATATCTAGCTGCAATTTAATTAGATTAATTAGATCAATATAATTAGCAGTGCTATATTATACTATCAAGACTTAGCCTTGCAAAGAGCACTGCTAAAAAAGGTTTACAGTCTTTAAAGCATTGTAACAGCACATGCAGTACCCGTGCTATCATGCATCAATATCACCAGTAACACACTATTAATACCGGGAGTTTATAGGACACTCAGGAGACATATAAAACACTACCCTTGCAGAGGAAAATTTTGATAATGGAGCCTGTGAAATGATTTCAACTGTTGAAAAGAACTCACTCGAACTTAATTCCAAAATGCAGCATGGTCATGATTATAGAGCAAGTTAATTTAACCCATTGAGGCAGGAGCAGACATAATGGACAAAACAGATTGAAGTAGCATGGCTTACCAATGAGTATTTTGTTGAGAGTTTTCCCTGAGTTTTGGACACATAATAAATCACAATTGCCTGTTTAACTATTGCATCATCTACTTGGACGTAGACTAGATGTCACACTTAGTGAAATTTCATAGAGTTGTTATTGTTTTTAATAGTGATTTTGCATTAAACAGGGCTGTGGGATTGTGCTTGGACATCTAAACCTCCACAATGGTAAAAAATGTTCATTTACATCTGTTAGTGTGCTCAGCACTCTTGGGCTCAAAACTTACCAAAGAAAGTACATATGTGTAATATCTCAAATCAGCTGCTGTGACTTTCTGTATGCTGGAAATCATAGCCCTAGAGTGGAGAAAAGAAAAAAACCAGCAATTTCAGCTCGTTCAAAATAACAGCCACTAAACTTTAGCAATGCAAAGGTTCACCAGAATTCATATTTATGGATTTCTCTCCCATCAGGCAGAGAAGCTAGTCATAACTAGTCCATCTGCACTTTTAAATCTGGTTTGCACCAAATTCTACTTAGAAAAAACTCTAGTACATAAACTACTTAGATTAGTAAAGGGTTTTTTCTCCTTGCATTTAGACACATTTAAGCATACATCTGTTCATGGAAGGGATGTAGAAACAGCCCTGGAGTCTGCTATCTATGCATGACATACACAGACAAGGGAAAAATGCCAGGATGCATATTTCCATTCTGCAGCCTTTGTTAATGGAGACAGTTCAAATCAAAGAAGTGATGGTCTAGTGGTTAGGATATGGTGCTCTCATCACCAGGGCCTGGGGTTTGATTCCCGGTCAGGGAAGAATGCTGCCCTGGCAGGGGTGTTGGACTAGATGATATTTTGAGGTCGCTTCCAACCCCTGACATTCTGTGATTCTGTGAAACTGTATTTCCATTTGACCACAGAGTAACAAGGAAATAAAATCAACCACTTTATTAAAGAAAACTGAATAGTTCAATTTCTATTACCCTCATCTTCCCAGAAGACTGAGGAATCTCAAGACAAAATGGCCTTGTTTCAGTCTGTGCATCTTGATTGGCCACAAGAATTAGGTCCCAACCATTATCAAACTCATTAGAAGAGCAAGTGCAGAAAGATTAGATATGGCTTAGATTTTCTTAAGAACAGATACAATTGAACTGTATGCATCCCCTTAAAGTTGTCAAAGGAAGTCTTCTGATCTTCCATAGTTTTGTGGATTCAAACGTTCATTATTATCTGTACATTATGGTTTATGCGGTAGTTCTCCAAGTCATCTTTCCTTGATAGTCCTTTTTATTTTAAGAAAATATTAAATGCAATAGGAATAGCTCCTCTGCCTGTCTGTTGGGAATATACATTGAAACTGAAAACGAACATCATAGTTTTCCAACTTTTTTTAATGTGATGTTGTTTTTACCTTCTTGGATAGAAACTTTGCTTATTCATTCTCTGTGAGATATTTTCAGAAGAAAGTAGCACTATTTTCATGTATGAGTGTAATTAGTAAAAAGCAAGTAGGTATGATATTATATTAAAAGCTGGGGAACAGAAGCCATTTCTGTCAATTTTCCATTTTGTCACTCTACTGTTCAAATAGCTAATTTAGGATATTCCGTCACACAGCAGTGTTTTATGGTATGTATGTTTTATGACAGCTAAATGACAAATTTGTCTGAAATGAAGCTATTCTTTGAAGAGTTAATTATAACCTGTGTAATGTATTAAAGAAAATCAATATGTATTTGGAATGAGTCACTACTGAATCTTATTCCAAACAGAGCAAGCCTATTCTAAAAATTAAACCTCCATTTTTAACTCAGTTTTTGCTGAAATAATCTAATTTGAAAGTTAATTACTAGAAAATGAATACTTTGTCAATATATCTGGGCAATAATCCTTTTCTAATGCAACATTATGTAATCTGCTTCTGATTTCAGCTAAAAATTTCACGTTTAATGTTTGACAGCAAAACAATGTGCAAGACTGTTCTGATTGTTGAACACCTTGACGTATGTGATATTTGGACTTTGAATAGCATCATCAAATTTTGGGTATCTGTTCCAATCTTTCAAGCTCTTTCAAATAATCAGACAGAGATCTAAAGATTTACTCTGAGAATTGCTCAAGGAACAAATAAAGAAATTTGCATTACATTTTTTCAGTTATCTCCAGAAATAGGGGGTGGGGGTGTTGGTAGCTACCAGTAATTACAGCACACGTTTTGTCATTGTAATTTCTTACTATGCACAACATATACTACAGCAATGGTATCTCAGTTCTGAAGCTACAGCAGAAGTATAATGCAAAGTGTAATGCAATAAAATTTTGATACAAAATAAATCTAAAAGTTTTTAAGTTGATGCAACTTTTCTAACAGCAATTGCAAAGCTTAAGAAACAGAACTCAAATATTTCATTTGTACAGAGTCAGGGAAAAGATCAAAATAATAAAGAAAAATATAACACTGAGAGAAAGATCTTGAAGTAGAGAAAAAAAAAAACAACACAAGCTTTATCATATCCATTTCTTCTGTAGTTCCAAAAAAAGTCTGAAGAAAAAATAAGGACATGCATAAAGCAATTCATGCTCCACTCAGGGAAGTGAGGTTTTCAAATGTATTTGGATGCCAGCTTCACATATGATTGTCTTTAGGTGTCTAGGAGAATCTTGTGTCATCTGACCACACTTTGGTCAAGTAATCTTTGCAACTGTGTGTTCAGTTTAGCAAAACAGATTTCATTACTGTAGTTGCAAAGAAGCCAGCAGAAATGTAAAACCAATCCATTGTTTGTAGGATTATAGGCAGATTATGACTGGGATTACAGAAGCAAATATTTCATCTGTATACAATGAATCCAAATTTATGGCATTTCCAATTTCCTTTTCTTGAAGCAATTCTCAGTTACTGAAAAATAAGTTCAATAACAACTGTAAAAAAAAAAAAAAAAGGATAATAGACAGCCTTGTCTAGCTCCCTGGTGTCATTTTAAAAAGGGTGAGTTTAAATTGCTAGTGTGTACAGACCTGGTCAGCATATTACACAATATTTTTAATCCAATTTTTATGAAGGTTTTTCTAAAGTGAAGAGTGTGAGGGCTTCAAGGGGGTTTTTTTGGCTTGGGTTTTTCTTTTTTCTTTTCTTTTTTTTTAGAAAAGTCAACAAGTATTTCCATTTTAATGAGTCTGAAGAGTTTCACAGTCAGTGGGATGGACAAACCTGTATTATCAAACTCTCATGGTGAAAAATAGAAATCTCTGAATCATCCTCAGCAAAACACAATAGAAATAATCCAAACTGATCTATGTGGAAATCATTTGAGATGAGAAGTGTCTCAGCAAGCCTCTGCTCCCCTTTAAACCTTCACTTAAAGCTTACTAGAGATTTGAGTGCCTGTATGTGTGCTTTGCACACGAGTGCATTTCACCACTAGTAAATATATGTAATTCACTGTTCAAGACCAATATCCAATGCTGCAGATAGACAGAAAACCCAGTTCATTGGGATTGTTGAGTTGTATAATAACAGAATTTTTGATTCAAATGTTCAGTTAAACTTCCAATAACCGTTCGGTTGTGTATGTATGATTTCTCACTGAATGTTCACTGGCAGCTTATCTAAGCACCTTACTTTCCCCACTGTCAGACTTTAACAGCATTTATTATTTCTTATTAAGTCTGAGGTTACACTTTGATCTGGTGAAAATTTCAATAAAGTGCTTTTGTTTACAAACTTTATCTCCAGTTTAAAGCAACTTGGAAGATTAGAGTGTCTGACACTGCTCTTTGAAAGTGTTATTTATGATTTCTAGAACATATGTCAAAGTTTGAGCCCTTAGTTTAGTAATTGACGCAGTTTGGGATACTTTATCTTATTCTTTACACAGAACATGTGCCAGCAGTTTCTCATTTGTATTCTCACTGGTTTACTTTATATGAAAGCTTTTCTGCATCCATGGTGTGTTGCCGTTTGTTCACTTTTTGTCAGCCAATCCATTTGAGGATTTTTTACTGCACATATTCATTGATTTTTGTCATTTTAAAACAATTATTCAAAAATTACTATTGTTGTATCTCATTTTTTTTGAGGTCTTCACCATTGTTAATTGTGTTTTTTAATGATTCCCATCTTGAATTTTATAGCATATTATTACCATCACAGAATTGAGTTTCAAATTAATATTTTGGTGTGAAGAAAAGCACTTATTTTCTGTTTTCCAGAAGCGTTTGAATTGTTCGTGCAGTTTCTTGCTTGTGACAAATGTAAAATGAAATTTTTCTGCTACTTCTACAGTGGGAAAACTACCCCGAATATCTAAATTTAGTCTTAAAATCTGTGAGACAGGGATGAGACAGAAGATTTGCTTGTCCCTTGGTGGTGAAGATTTTCTGTGAAGAACCTACGTCCATCTCCAAGATACATGCTTTTAAGGTCTACCTACCATCTGCAGCATCCTCACCACGGTGGGCACAAGATTATCTTTCAAATATGGCAAATGCCAGGCTAGTTTGGGAGAATGAAGTATCAAAAGAAAAGTAAAAAATGTAAGTGTAATGCTTGTGTGACGTTTTCACTTTTGCCTCTTTTTTTCTACAAGATAGATCACAGCATATTGATCCACTTTCCATGTGCTGTTCACAATTTGTCCAAACCAAAATGAACTGATGTGCTGTAAGTTGGAGACAGCTAAGAGGCAAATGACCGAAATCAGTCCATCACTCAAGGCAAATGTGCATATACTTCTTAAAAGCCCCAAAAGATCTTCCCAGTGTTGCCATCTGTGTTACTATGACTGATGCCACTCCCAGACAAAGCTTGGTTCTGTTCACGATGCTGACAAGCTATGAGGAACCTTCAACATAAGGTGAGTTCTTTAAAGTATTGCCTTTTTCTACCAACCTCAACTTGTCTTATCCACAAAAAGCTGGATCCTGCTTCCTTTCAAATACACATTTACTTCTCATAAGCACTGGGATATCTGGGCAATAGTACTGACTGCCTCCACGAAAACAGCCAGGCAGATGTGTATTCATGTTTCTGATGATAGATCCCACAAAGATGTTGAAAAAGATAGAGGATTGGAAACTACATATTCCACAAGGGATAGCCTTCTGTTATCTGTCCAAGAGTAACAAGCAAAGCCAGCTGAGAGCAGCACATCCAGCCCTGCCAGGTCCTGTAAGTGAATTAGCTGTACCCAAGAGATTGGTGGTGTCGAAGGCTGTTGATGGATCAAGCAACAGTAGCAAACACGTCTTCCCTTGCTCTGTGGCCACAAGAAGTTCACCCACCAGGATCATTAGAGCTGTCTCCACACTGTACTTCAGACTGATACCTGATTTCAAAAGCATTGGATTTTGGCAGCTGGAGTTCTAGACACTCCCTTTCCAGTATTTTTGCTTGGACGTAAGAGTTTATAGATCTTAAGTATTCATGTTTCATAAACTTGTTGAGGTGAAGAGACGTGGCAGAAAGAAGTCTGAGAAGCTTTAAGAAGCTTTCAATCATTTCTCAGCTTAGCTTTAATATAAAAATCTATTATTTCAAACTTTAAAATCTTCTGTTAGAATTTTAACTTTAAAATTGAAGGTTTCTTTCTCCCAAGAGATTTAACTTCTTTATGCATTCTTGGATTAAAATACAATCTTCCTGTTGGACTTCTCCCTATTTTTATGATCCTTCCTTAAGCACAAGATTCTTGGCCTTATAGAAGAAACAAAGAGAGAGAAAAAAGAAAAAACTGTACGTGCCTGGTGGTCTCACATAGAGAGAATTTTTCAGGAATATAGAAGAGAAAGGAAAGTAGGGCAGCAGCTTTATTATGCATAATAGTTATTGTGAATAAAGAGAAATGGTGATGCATTGCTTGCTACAGCAGTGACACGTACAGTGGTAATTGCAGAGTATCATGGGAATTATCAAAAAACCTTGTACTAAATTTCAGCATATCTCATGTATTAACTGTCCACACAACTTACATCACAACTACAGACTGAGAAGGGGCAAGTAAATTTAAAAAGTTGAGATAAGCCTTCCTGCCCATAGAGTATGACAGAAATTGGTAAGACCACAAGGACTCTTAAAATGGTTATCATAGAATAGTAGGTTAGAGTTGGAAGGGACCTTTAGAGGTCATTTAGTTCAATCCCTCTGCTGCAAGCAGGGATACCTATAACTAGATCAGACTGTTCAGAGCCCTGTGCAACCTGACCTGGAATGTTTCCAGGGATGGGGCATCCATGACCTCTCTGGGAATCCTGTTCCAGTGCTTTACCACCCTCATTATTAAAATTTCCTCCTTATATCCAGTCTAAGTCTCCCCTCCTTTAGTTTAAAGCCATTACCCCTTGTCCTATTATAACAGACCTTGCTAAAAGATTGTTTCCATCTTTCTTTATCATATATTCATGTCCTAAAACTCAAATTTTAAAGCAATTCCCACAGAATCTCTAATTAAATACAAAGAAATCACGAAGGATGTTAAATTATTTCTGCTATGCCAAGACACTTCATATACCTGCAGATGCCATGGTAACCAAGGTATTGATATGCTGTTTACAAATAGTAACAGGGAACCATAAGAAGCACTAGAAGAACGTTAGATGTTCAATTAACACAGAACAGGGTCTATACCCGACTTTTATTAACCTTGATATAACCAATTAAACTAGAGAGATCTTTCTAATAAATCGCTCTTGTTTGGGCAGGATATTAACTGAAGGAAAAATTATATGAAGGCTTAAGGTTAGGATTTGATTGAAGATTTTAGGCTACTGAATCTATTTAGTAATTAGATGAGGACTAAAGGGAACATTTTATCTCAGAATGAATATGACTTATTTGTTGGGACAAAGAGCCAAAGTCCCGGGTGTCATGCTTTCATCTACTTACAGCAAATGGAGGAAACTTGGCTTCTCAGCAGTGATCAGTAATCAAATGTGAAAATTCAGTCAAGTTAGTATGTTCTCAATTACAAAGCTTTTTAATGTATTGTTTTAAAATAATTGAAAATAAGCATCAGTGGGAATAAAACTCTCATTTAAAAAATGTTTCTGCAGCAGGAATGTCTAAACAAAATACAGCAAATAGCTCCATTCCTAATGGTCTCACCATTTTTGTTGCAAGTGCTGAGGTAAATTACACCAGAGTTCAGAGCTACTTCATTTTCTCTACTGTATTCTTCTGTTTTCATTCCAAGGGCAGTTTCACATAAGAAGGGAAAAATGAACCGCCAGGAGGGGCCAAGTCTGCACAAGATGAGCATTTCTTCATATTAGTGTTTCTCTCAGTGTAAATATCCATAGAAAGATTTTTAAAATTTTCTGTGTAAAGAGAGGATTTCTGAATTCAAGGTGTAATACTGCTCAATCATTTACAGATGTGTACTTATAAGCATTTATAACATGGAAGATTCACAGTTCTTGTTTAGTCAATATCATTATGTTCACTTTTGCAATGCAACTCACTAAAGAACGGCAGGATGTGATACCACAAACTGTATCTAAAAATGACACAAAGCAAGAGACATCCCATCTTTATATGTCCAATGCATGTGCATGATGGTACAGTTTACAGAATGGGAAATGCCCTCTTCAGCTGAGGGTTATCAATGTTTTCCTAAATCACTAAATTTATCTGTTAAACTTGTTTTCCAGGATTCTTATGATTTGATGCTTGTTTTTTTTCTTTTAAAGTCACTTTAAAAGAACAAAGAATCCATGCAAAACCTAATTCTCAATCTGTATTCAGAATTCAAAATGCAGGAATTTGCATTTGTCTTCTATTAGAGCACAATTCTGAATGATGAAGAGGACTTAGATTTTGGGAGTGTTTATAAACAAATAATGGAATGAACTTGTCTTTCAGCCCTAGTTTCTTGGGATCATTCTCTCCAATGAAATATTTAAGAATGTGATCTTTGACATTGATCTTTTCACATCTGGTTGATAAAAGAGGACATATAAAGTGGCATGATCTGTATATTTGTTACTAAAAGCATCCATTCTACTCTTAATCTATGCAAGCACCAATTCCATGGTAATGAGTCAAGCAGAGCTTTCCTTAGGATTCTTGCAAAATGTTTGGACAGGGAAGCCATTCAAAGTCCTTTGTGGACAAACCTCATGGAGATTAGATTAAAGACACTAAGAAAACATTGTTTGTGATATTTCCACCTGAGATCTGGGAAGCATCAAATGGTGCTATGCAAACTAAGCCAAAATCCCAGAGAAAATCACGAAAGTAGGTTGAGATCTGCCATCTGATTTTTGTCTCAAGGACCCATAATTTTAACTAAAATTTTCTGGAGAGTAACTGTGCTGAAAAATCAGGCACAAGCTGACAGCTTTTGGGTATTTAAAATGGATGAACCTAAGAAGACAACAAGTTTCATTATTTCAGCTGCTTAATCGGACAAAGAAAACCACCCATGACACATGTATGAAGGCAGTGTTAGGCCAAAAAAGGAATGAGAGAAGCAAACACAGCATGACTTCTGTCTACACAGAAAAGAATTCTCCAGTAGGGTATGCAGAGTTTTCAGACTTTTTTTCAGGTATCTTAAAAACCTGTTTATTAAGAAAGTAAGAGACATNCCCCCCCCCCCCCCCCCCCCCCCAAAAAAAAAGGAATTTTAAAATGATTTTGTAAGCTTCGCTTTTTTGAATATGGGTGTACATGACTATTGCAAACTTTTCAACAATCACACAGCTAAATCAATCAAAGTTACAACTAAAGGAAAACAAACTCTCATTGAAGTAGACAGAACTGCTAATATCAGGCAACTAGCACAGAAAGTAGCATAATAGATTGATCAATTTAATGACTAACTATAACTCAGTTCTAAAATAAGCTGCAGGACAAATAGGGGCAAAAATCTTTCCTGACTATACAGCCATTTCTTTATGATCAATTCCTTCATCTGCATTGCATAGTGTTACACAAACTGGGCGAGATTAAAATCTTGAGGCTCTGGTTTTTGGATTTGTCTCAACTGGCAACTTATACAATGTTATTAATCAGCTCTGATTCATAATTCTCAAAATCTTGTAAAGAGAGCTCACATTAAAAAAAAAATAAAAAAAAATTCTTGTGTATCATGCAAACATCTTTCTGTGGATGACTCAGTCAGCTGTAGGTTGTGCCACAGCTCTTTTGCAGTGTGTACGATTGTTTGAGTTGCTGATTCTAACCAGACATCTTTGAACTTGATTTTCTCTGGAAATCTTACAGAATTTTTTTCTCTCCTTTCTTCCCTTCCCAAGAAGACCAGGAAGACACAAATGAGCAGGTTTCCCATAAATTACTGTGACCTTAGCTATACCTTCAACACACCACAGTAATGGAAATCAGTAATTAAATCTGGATACAGTTGTTTTAAAATTAGACATTGATTACAAGCAACAAAACCAAAACAAAACAAAAGAGAAGGTGTCTGGGACAGATCAGTTTTGGTTTTCTCAAGCATGAATCAGTCACCAAAGGATTATAATGTTCTTTTGGACAAAACCACCTTTTCTCATGATAGTTCAGTTTCTGGAAGAGATACCCTCTGTAGGGATTACAACAAATGTGGAGAGAAAAGTCAGTGTGGAGATGGCATCCATGCTGAAGGGTTTTCCAGAATCCTGTGGGTTTGGTTACATACATTAAACCTGATTGTCAGATTAAATAGGGAAGTTAGGCATGTTATGTTTAGTCAGTTCAGTTAGAACCTCAGGACATTAAGAAACTGAGTTGCAAACCATAGAGTCCAACCTGGAGAGATGAAATACTCTACAAAGTAGAACACTATTTAAAAACCTTTCCTGACAGCAACAAACAACCCTCTGGCTTAAATCCTGAATAAAGCTCATTAAAGAGTGCTGCTCCAATCAGCATTTTTCAGGAAAATTAGTTGTCCTTCAGTGGTAATTCAAATACTAAAAATTTTCTACCAAAATTCAAAACATGTTGACGTAAGAAAAGTTCTATGCTGCCAAAACGCATGTATATATACACACACACATATAGTTCAGACATTGTCTCCTCTTATTCTCTTCTGTTGGTCCACTTTGCAGACAGCTTTCACCCCCAGAAAGTCATTTACGACCTTCCCTCTAGGGTAATGCAAAGGCAATGTGCTGGAAAGCATCACACAGTGAACGTCTTTGGCTTTGGAGCCACAGTGAGAAGTACTGAGTACCTGGGAAGCCTGTTCCTGAAAGAGAATGGAGAAAAGAAACAATAGCCCCATGACTCTCATGGTCTTACTTCCAAATGAAAATACTTTGTTCTTCAGCCAAATACATATAAACTCTGTTATGTCTTTAAAGCAAATACATTTTTTTAAATCTCCCTTAAAAAACCCTGAAAAATAATATATATATATATATATTTAGCAAACCTTACATTATCTGATGAAAATAATTTCACTATATCATTACCAAAATAGCTTATCTTTTCAGCTTTATATTGTCACAATTTTGGCCTCAATAAATATGGTTAGTGCAAATAAAGGTATTTGTAGAAAAAGTAAGAGAGGTTAAACTCAGACTCATACGGAAATGCTCATTTACTTCTTAAGAAAATCCAGAAATTACAAAGGATATTTCAGAGTTGCCTTATATGAAAAAGTCACAGACATAATTTTATATTGTTTCATTTTTCAGAACAAATTAAACTTCATAAAACATAAAATACATCTTTTACCTATCTATTACATAGTGTTATGAAAGCTAAGAAATAAATGTTTTACCACTGTCAACTTGAAAATGCAGCTCACACCTTTCTTGCTCCATTTTAATAGTCAAGAAGGGAAAAAGAAAAATATATATATATACCAAAAGTTAACTAACATGCTCTACACTGAAAAGGTTAAAATCACATTATTTGAATCTAATGATTGTCATTACTTACAGCTTGTCAGTAATAAAGTAAACAAGTTAAAGTAACTTGTCATCCAAGTCCTGTTTATTTCAAAACACAATCTTCAAGTACTTTCTAAATAAATATAAAACATGAAGGTTTTTAGTTCTAATTGCAAGTATTTGTCAATCAGTTTCAGTTCCACTATTCTATTTAGGTTGCTTAAAAAATAACCTTGTATTTCTCTAATTTGGGAAAATCCAACATACAGTCTAAAAATTATTTGTATTTTTTTTAACTGGCACATTAAATCACCTTAATGAGGTATGTTGCATCCACCCAAGGTCTTGCATCTACCCAATGTCACCAGACTCAAGATTATTTTTCTCCATTTTCTCCATTACTTTATATTGTTGTTGTCAAAGAAGACCAAGATGTTTTTCCATCACGGAAATACAGACATAGTAGAGAACAAAATACAATTCCATATGAACTTGGAATAAGGCTGTGATGCCCTGTTGTGTGTTGTATTACTCTGGAGAATCACTTGAAATGCATGTCCTGGTTTTTACAGCTGAACAATGGAAAGAATACACATATATGACTACACCATTACAATAGCAAATTCTGTACATCCCTCTTAATATACTATGTTCTATTACTCTATGTTATTATCATAGTTAATATTATTATTACTAACGCTACTGTTTTTTTAAAGTATCTATTTTCCTGAAGATTAATATGGAGCAGGCAAAAATGTAGAGAGTATTGCTATTACAACTGGCTGAAGATTCTTCTGATGGAACATTTTTTCAATAGAAAATTCAAAAGTTTCCAAAGCAAGATGCTTGGAAACATATATGGAGTTTTGCCAAACTTTCATTTCAGAGAAAAACAAAGACAAAATTTCCAGCAATGAAGAAAAATGTCCCACTTGGATATCTTCCAAATTAATCATTTCAGATTTTGTGTGTGTGTGTGTGTGTGTTGCAAGCTTTTGTTTTTCAATATAGAAGTAGCAAAAGGAAAAAATGGAATAAAAGTAAGTGATTTTTCTGAAGTGACGTACTTTGATTGATCAGCAATATTTTGATGCAAGTGGGAGACCAGATCTAAATTTTTTTGCTACAGAGATATTTAAAACTTGCATTAGCTATATTTTCTTTCCCTCACCTGAGTTGCCTCAGGTAGGCAGCAGAACAGCAGAACCCAGTTTAAATGTGTGCCTCTGACAGTCTTGCACAAAGTGATATTCCTTTGTCTGCAAGCCTAACCACTAAAATCTTCTGCAAAACAACCTGAAGTGGTCTTTATGATGTTCAACAAATGGTCAAACCAGTGCATCTGCAGTTTAGTCTCCAAAAATCTCAGTAGATGTTATTTCCCAAGGATCCAATTGCAGACCATGATACATTCTGGAAAAGGTCCTGCAGAGGTAAAACATCACCACAAGGTACATAAAGTCTTTCATCCAGTAGCATAGCCAATGACACAGAAAGTTTCTCAAACGATTTTGGTATAGTTGCAAACTCTCCAAACATTTACATACTCCAGTGAAGGAGCAAGGAGCATTCTGGGTACAAATTTAAAAGCTTCATTTCCTCCAGTGCATAAAAAGAAACAAGAGTATATCCAAATCACTAGGGGGAAAAAAAAAATAGGAATAACTCCTGCACAGATTTTTAGCTAGCAGGAGTACTTTTGTCTAAGGGCACTTTTTATCTAATGCTGGCTGCTTGCTGCTTCATAACACTTGACAAATACTTGGTTCCTAAAAGCAACTGTACATGTTTTCTGAATTGCTTCATTTAGCAAGGAGTTCTCTGGACCTCACCTTGCTATTCAGTGTCTTCCTTCTTTAGCTTAGCTTTATTTTTATACATTTCCAACTCTGACAATTTTTTTTGTCTCCCTTCTCCCTTGGGCAACAGGAGAGACTTACCATCTACAAGTTGTAATTTCCACAGGCATGAGAATTTCTCCTGGAGGGGGCTCTGTTTTGAGAGAGCTAGGGCATACAGGAGCAGCACTTGTAAATCTAGTGTTTAGAGAAAAAAAGAAGACAGTAGAGCAAGCAGAGAATTTGTTCAAGTGCACTACTGTTGTGAATTTCTATATAAGTAGTAAAAAGGGATTACCAAAGTAGTTATTATATAATCTCTCTCCAGAACTACTATATCATATGTTTTGAATAATAACCATTCAAGACATCAGAAATGACATGTATTTTATAAACAGGGAGGAGGATAGCGAAAGAAGGAATTTAGATAGGTAAAAAAATCACATGGGTACGTAGCAAAAATCACAAAGTGAGAAAGCAGTTGAAGCAGCAAGCTAAATTAACAGACATTAGCCTTTCCAAGCCTTATTTGGAATTCCAAACCTTGTTTGGAATATTTTGCTGGACAAATTTTATTTAAAATGAGATACTATACTGTAAATATAAGATCATGTGTTCAATTGTTGTGTCAGCACTGAGGACTTCCGATTCATTCCCCAAAGTACAATATCTTAGATATTATACCGAAGCTGTACAGTACAGGTTTCCATCATGCAGAACTTTTAAACCAGAGCATGTAAATGACATATTTTACACTGTAAAACTAACCTTAGGACTATTGTAACATAACCCTGATTCACTGGTGTCTGCAGTACTACTGAAGGCAGAAATCTTAACATGCAGTAATGAAAAACATCATGCCTTATTTTACTAAGCACCTAGACAAGCACTTAAATAATAATTCTATGCTTCTAGCAAAATTAGCAAAGTAACACCAGAGTCAAAATGAAAAAACCTAGAAATCTCAAGTTGCATTAAATATTTTCTTATGAATAGCTCTAATTTTGCTTTGATTATATGCTTGAAGACTACTTTCCAAGAATTTTATAATTACCTGCATAACATTAGTTTTGCATGCAACTAGGGATTAAGATAAACAATCTATCTTTTGTAGGATCTTTTAGTAGGTAGCTATGGTGATACCCCAAACATACATTGGTTTTGTAGGCCTACTGACTTTTGAGTTTGCAATAGCAAAATAACAAAAACTATATCACAGGACATTAATTCCTAAGCAGCACAAGCAGAGCTAATTCAGCTACACAGGCAATATATTTGCCAGGAGGTACCATAAAAATCCTTGAAGACACTCCATGGATCTCTTACTCATTCCTAGGACAACCCTGGTTAGTGTTTCCTTCCTGTGAAATCAAAGACAGATCAAGATGAAAAAGAAACCTCCTGGAGTTCTCCTTTTGGTGTGATATGGTCTATACTCTCACAAAGCAAGAAATTAGGCTTGAAAAATGATTGCTTTATTTACATCAAGGCAAAAAGTACGTACCTGAAATTTGGGATTGGCTGGGCATTGAAACAAAAAAAGGCTGATCAGGAAAAGGAACTGCATGACTTGCATATGTGTGAAATCCATGCTGCTTTTAAATAGCAGGGTTTGGGTGGATATTTGGAGGTGGTTGCTGGCTTTTTTTTCATTTACTGCACATAACCTACCAACTGTGCAAGTCAATATACGCTTATCTGCTCCCCAGTCATGATTGTGCATGAAAATCAACATTGGACTAGGCAATACACAAACAGAACAAAAAGTAGACATGGTTTTGCCTTTTCCAGGCAAAATCATGTCTACTATTTCACCACTTCTCCCACAAGACACTTGTGAAAGACTGTTCCTTCCTTTTCCCATTCTTCATTGATTTATAACAGGTAGTGTCTAGGAACATTTCTTACTTTTTAATGTACAGTTTGGCTATATGTGCCCAGCAGTTTAATTCTACACCTCCACAGTGTTTCTAACCGTGTATGCAAGATACATAAACTGAAAAAAAAAAAACCAAAAACACCAAAAAAAACCCACCCAAAACCAACAGCAACAACAACAAAAAAACCCAAATAAAAATGCAGACAATATGAAATCAGTTTCTAAAAGTGGTGTGCTACTAGAGAAACTGTGCCCAAAATCTTGCTGAGGATTATCTAGGTGTAATCCACACTGTACACAACTTTCATCCTCAATGTGTATAATCAAGATATTTGTTAGCAACAGGGTTGCTCATATTTTTCAACCTTGTTGCAAGCCTTACCAAGAAAATTTCAGTGTTTCAGCTATAAACACGGTTAAATTACAACTTACACGTGCTAGGTGCATGCCAGCATATCTTTACATAAACTTCTTATTCTGCTGTTCTACATTTGGAGCAGCAGCAAGTACAAACTTGCTTTCTGTTTCCATCCCCTTGGAGTAGTTGGATTCCTGCATAGCCTGAGCAAGGAGACAATGCAGGTGAAAGCCTTGTGATCCTTCAAGTCTTAGCCTCAGTAAAGGCAAAATTAATCTTGTCAAAATCATGTTTCTCCTTTGTTCCTCTTGAGTGTTAAGTCCACCTTGCTGCTTTTCCAGCTCACTGCAGCCTAACCCTCCTCTCTAATTTCCTGAGTCTCCACTTCTATTCTCATTTCTAAGCTGTCTTTATTAAATTCCATTAGCTGAGCCCAAAAGGTTCTTGGAAGATTATGGGAGGTCTAGATGCCCCAACTCCCTGTTTCCAGACTGTGTCACCTGACACGAAGAATGTCCCTGGTGTCTTGTCATGGTGCATGGTTATTAGGTATTTATCCCTGTATGCCCCCAGACCGTTTGATATAATAAAAGACATACCCCAAGACTCAAGAGAGCACTTTTGGTCAGTTTATAATCTGCCAGCTGATCAATAAGTTCGGTTTTTTCCAGTCCCTTCTGGTTTCTGATAGAAATCTCTATGGTCTTCATACATCCATATAGAAAATTCACATCTCCTCCTGTCTCCTTCCTCTCTCTTCCTCTTTCCATGCAAGCCATGCCTGGGAAGACACATTTTGAGCACAGGTCGTTCAACTGGCTAATTCACTCAAATGTAATACCTTCATGCAAACACTTTCAGACCGCCTTACACTAGTTGTTTTCTGCCAGAAGATACAGGTGCTGTAAAGCAGGACAGAGTCCATGAAGGCTGTTTCCTATCTAGGAAGGCCACATGGACAGTCTGCTGTTTCTTTATCCAGTCACATGGTAGAGGACATGCTGTTTCATGCATTCAAAAATGTCCTACCACACGTCACGCTTCCTCAGCGACAGCCCAGATCTGCTCTCTCTGATGGATGCTTCCTGAGTCATGGCTTTGTGTGGCACCCATGTATATAGGAAATTGAGCTCAAAAACATGTAGATCCCTGCCTCTATAAGGCTCCTCAGCAAGAAAGCACATGCTCTAAGTCTTAGCTAATACTTATCAGTATGGATCACTGAGGTCTGCTGAGCTACACCTGACATCAGGCCAGTCTGTGATGCCTAGAGATAGGTAAGCATTCTACAAGTGCTACTGATGACCTACTGAAAAAAAAAATAGCCTGTTTTCTCCTCCATTTCCTTGGACTGGTGTGGATAAGATATTCTTCATTACCAAAACACTATACATTGAGGGCAGAAAACATTATTTTATAAAGGAATGCCTTGAAATACAAAAGCAATTCTGTATGATGTGATGGCTTGAAATGGGAAAAGACCAGGCATGATGAGAAAGAAGGAGCCTTTTCTTTCAAGCATCCATGAGATGCTGAAGATGATATACAATACAAGATCCAGGAATCATGAGGAAGGACAAAACTGTGATGAGTCAGTATTTAGGTGGGTGGGGTTTTTTGCTTGCTTTGTTGTTGTTATTGGTCTTGTTTTGGCTTGGTTTTTTCATGTGTTTTTTGTTTGAGGTTGTGTTTTGCTAGATACACAGGATAAACTGCAACAGTAGGACAAACACACACATACATAGCCTGATGTTGCAGGGACAGTACACACGTCTTTTATCATGGTCACTTCGACTAGGAACACTAAGAGCACAGAACAAATGAAGTCCTTTTAGAATCTGGATTGTTCAAGTGTGTTAAACCCTACTTTTGAGGGAAATCAAAGGAAAAATAGAACTAATGGCTTCAGGAGGAGCAAAAAGTAAAGCCAAAACAATGATAAACTGCCATCCATGCTTTTCACAGAATCATTTGTAGTAATTTTGGGAATCAACATTTCACACTAACAAAGGTAACATGCAAATTTTATGAAAAGGTTAGGTAGAGCCTAGCCTGACTTTCTTGGCAAATAAACTATTCTCTCTCCAAATTTTATTTCCTTCCTATCATAATAAAACAATGCCAGTACTGAACAACGTCTCAAAGCTCTCTGCATTTGAGCGCAATGCTTACAGAGAAAGAAAAGCTTCCTGACTCCTGTTATTTTCTCTGTGGATGGAAAAAGAGTTCACACCATCTGAACTTTAATAACCAGTAGACCTGCACCGTTTTTCCCCATATGTTTTATAGAAATAAACAAAAATATGTTCTACTTGATAGCTTGTTATCTCAAAAGAAGTAAATATCTTGTACATCCCCTTGTTAAAGTCTTTTCTTTATTCATTGATGCATTTTGGAAACGCTGCTTCTTTGCATTATATCTTGTAGTGATTCCACTGTTTATTAGGAGTCTGGACAAGAAAGGAAAAAAAACAGTGGAAAAAAGCTGCAAATATCCTTGCAGCTGAGCTCCCCTGTAGTCTACTCAAGGCTTGCCCAAGACATCTGCTTTTCAAGTCAGTGAAAATCTCTGTTACCAATTTGCTAGTTAAAATGGCAAAGGAGCTTTGAGAATCAAAAATGCAGCACGACAAGCATTGGCTGGTGCTGGAATGTGAAGCACAGTCCTTGGAAACAGATGGTTTAATACATCACAATAAATCTCATACCAGCCTTTGCAACATAGTACTTCAGATAAAAATAAGTTTAAGATACAATCTGTGAATAAAATGCTGTCTTCAGAGGCACAGAGGAACTGCTTTTGACCTTACTGAGAGCTGCAGCTCTATTTTAGAAAATATTAATTAAAAGTTCCTTCTCACCTTATTTTGTAATTACAAGATTCAGCCCAAAAGACTACATAATGACTCAACATTAACAATCCCCTCAGCTACAAAAATGCCATTCAGCACTTATCCTCCTCACCCAGGACACATGGAACAACAACTTATGATCCACCTGCTTCACAGACATTACAGAGTGCACGACAATTATCAGAGCAAAGTAAGAATGTCATTTGAGCTACAAAGTGCTCATGTTACATACAGCTGACACATCAGAATACCTTCCTTGAGCAAATGAATTTGCATAAATGAAAGAGCTACAGACCATGACTGTCACAAAGATGTCACATCAATTGGACCATGTTTCCTTCTTCATTAGGTTTGTATGGTGTGCAGTCTAGGGAAGGAGGAAGAATGAGGGGAAGAAAGAAGGGTTAGATATTTTGGATGACATAGTACTGCTGCAGTTTCCATTTCCAACAAGTTAAAAGATTGTATTTTTAGAATTAAGAACTTGAAGGAGATTGGGAACAAGCTGGTAATTTCTTGATCTAAGGAACATTAACATTCATTTCTAATCATATAAGTTGGCATGCATCTTCAATTGCATCTGCAATGTTTATTCCATCATTTGCTTCATTTCACATGACTTCTTTCATTTAAACAATATTCTTGTACAGTAGGGACGAGCCCTCTCCAGGGGCATCAGCAACATCATGTGGCTTCCTCAGAGAAGTTAGCAGCAGGCAAAGAGTTTGTACCATCTAATTTATCATACTCATGAATGCAGTTCATGAACAAACTGCAGTTTTTACAAGTTCATTTTCTATTTGAAGCTGTCCAATAAATGTTTTGTGCAAACCAATTTCAGCCTACAAATTGCTCGTAAACTGCTCAGTGTGAGTAGGACTCCCAGTATTTGCTACTTGCAATTCAGTAGTCAGCCTTTGGGATTGGTCAGGCTGATCATATGGTTTGGTTTTCTTCTCTGAACATTGAACTAATCCTACTAAACCCCAAACACAGGAGAAAATGAGATGCTGACTAGTAATAAACCAGGTGTAACAATAGGTATAATGCTTAAGGGGACTGACCAAGATCAGTAAAGATAGACTTCTAAATGTTAAAAAACAATGTCAGCTTGGATGTTCGTGGTACAAGAAAATGAACAGCATTTCACAGTGAGGAGCTGCAAGTAAGTTAATTCTCCTTATACTCTATTTAGAAGGATGGCCCAGACTAAGAGGACATTTAGGTTTGATCTGGCCAAAATTACCAGGTCTCCCATGATAAATAAACCCATTTCATTTCATCAACATTTTAAAAGTTGTATTTTTCACTACTTGACATATAACAAGACTATGCCCTTCCTAGATTATTTATTTCAACCATCAGTTCACAACAACCAGGTAGGAAAGTAGAAAGGCTTGTGGAAGAATATGAACACTGAGTTTTTGACACTCCTCAACAAAAACAAACACCAAACTAAAAATATTCTTTGACCCATAAGGTGTGTTGATACTGTCCCCTACTTCAAACTCTGTGTTCTAGAAAATATAGAAATACCAGGCATGCAATATCCCCTCCCACTCCCCAAATAGTTACCTTTGAATTGAAAGAGAAAATAAAAATGTTATTTCTCCATACTACATGTAAGTTTAATCACAGTGCATTTTTCTTCCATTTGCCTCAAGGCAAAACAAAGATTTTAGAGAGGACTGAACAGTTACCGATAGATCATAGAGGTAGGCAGAAAGGCAAGAAAAGGACATAAAGGTATTATTGGCAAAACAGAATCAGCAAAGGGGGACTCAGTAGAATTAGCAGAAATGTAGGTCAGAGCTAAGGTCTTCGTGTCCCTGGAGGCTAGCAAAGAAAGTCTGAAACTACAGCAAAGTCACACAGAGGAAGAGCTTTTGAAGGTGTGATTGTGCATATGATCATGGGTGCTGAACAAACTTCAAAGAAATTACTGTACAATAATAACTGTAATTTTTGTAGTGGATATCACGAGTTAAATTCTAAACCACACTGGCACATCCAATTTTGCACAGCAAATGGTATTAAACAAGGCCCAGAAGTTTTTCCTTCCAGCCCTGCAATCACTATTGGAAGGAAAGAGAAACTCAAGGAAAGTGAAAGGAACTCAACAAAGAAGTAGGAAATTGCTTCATTTCAGATGAATCTTTTGAGATTAGGGGTGCTTACATTTTGCCAAGGCTTCCGCAGCTGCCCTCATTGTTTGCTGCTTCAAACACAGCAGTGGCCCAGACCTTCTCTGGGTAGGAAGTTCCACCATTTGCAATACGGACTTCTGACCCAGAATCTGCCCCAGACTGGGATCTTTTAAACATGTGGTATCCTGCCAATCATGGACAGTTACTTATCTGCAAATGTTAGTGAGAGGAAATACGTGTTGAAGAGTAAAAATAACCCATTGAAATATTTTTATCTGATGGGGTGAGATTTGGAGACATTCATGACAGTTTCCCAGTCATCAGTGATGAAGAGGAAAAATGAACTCTGGCAGCAAAAGTTTGATAGTCTGAAAAGCCAAAGTTGAGGATTGAAGCAAGTGTGAAGTAGAGGTAATACTAATCATTGTTCCTCTATCAGTCAGTAGGAATAGCATTAAGAGAAATATTCATCAACTCTCACCATACAGGCAAACTGTAATTTTGCAGCTTGGAAAAATATTGTCCTAAAGTTGTATTTTGCTTTTCAATAGGTAGCAAAATATTGGCATCATCTGTGAGCATATACTATAATGCTTTCAATGTTTATCTGTGCAGGTAATTTCAATCTCTAGCATAGAGAGAAATTAAATGAGGTCATATGTAAAACAATAAGTGTTGTATGAAAACCAGCAACACTTAGATTACATCAATACCTGTAACACATCATGCTAACAGCAGTAATAAAGCCATTTGTCCAATATTGTTGGGTACACACGTTTTCAAATCTTGCAGATGGTAACTATTGTACAGAGACTTCTAGAATAACAACACATAGTGCATGAAACACTGTTAGGTGGCATAAACCAGGGACGAGATAGATGATCTTTCCAACTTTCACTCACCAGATTCTTCTCAGCACTTGGTTTCCACAGTCTATCCATTTCATCTGGTCACTTGGGATGTCAGCAGGCAGTGGTGATACAAGTATACAGTCAGGTGCTGCTATTTACCAAGCGCCATGCTACACCTATTGCTTGAATAAATCTGAACAGCGTCTTAAAGCAAAGGAGACACTACTGCAGTAACATTGACAGAAGACCTAGCTATTAAGCTGTCTACAGAGTCTAGTATCAGTGAAATGTTTGACAGCCGCAGGGACAAATATGTATTAGCAACATTGCTTAATCCATGTTTCAAGGGCAGAATTGAAACCATGCCTTCACCCTATGCAGGCACAGATTGCTGGAAGGATACTGTCATAAATAATAGAGCTGGAGGCCATACCATTATGCACCTCCTCTTCTCCCTCATCCTTCCATTTAGCTCCCCTAGGCCAAGTATATCTCATAAAGCAGAAGATGCACAAGCTTCTGGAACATCACAGAGTGCAAAAGAAGTAATCACAGCATACCTATAGTTCCTAGGTCTTCCTTTATCAGCTCGGAGTGGGGCAGCACCTCCCAGAAAAAACTCAATTTGTCCGTATCATGGGAAGAATCTGTCCATTGTGAAAGGTCTATAGGTGTCATGGGAGACCTTTTCACATGCTGGGAAGTGAGAAGTTGACTTTCGAAAGGATATGCTCTAGTTCAGACAGGAATTAATTCAGCAGAGCCTATGGCCTGTGTTAAGCAGGAGGTCAGATTTGATGACTTGATGATCGCAATGGTCCCTTCTGGCTTTATCATCTATAAATACTAACTACTTTAAGGTGGGGGGAGACCAAAAAGAAAGAAGCCAATATTTTTTAGCCTCCAAATTCCCCACCATCCAATATGTGCAATATGTGCTCAGATTCCTCTTCAGGTATGTGTCTAGCCCTGAGAGATAACGAAGAACTGGGCTTAATAAACTGCAGCATAGAGCACCTCTTTCTTAAGGGAGTAATTTGAAAAGCTTAGCGAGTTACATATGTAACATGCAGGTGACTCTCTAAATTAGCCTAATGGAGGAGACTGCAGAGGAATCTATCAATCAAAATTCTTACAGGAAGGTGAAAAAGAATATTACCAAGTGTTGTGCTTATATTTCTAGTCCATTTTTCATCTTTTTCCAAATATTATATAAAAGATTTTCTCTACTCTCCGCTTGAATAATTTGGCAGAAGATAAGAACTGTGCAAATCTCTGTTCTGTGAGAGCTTTTCCTGAAGCTTTGATTCATCTGGGTTCATAAATCTCTGGGCTTTGCATTGAGGTTTAAGGACATGTTAGCTGCAAACCTGCAAACTGATCTCATGTTAATAGCATTTAAAATTGCAAAATTACAAAATCATAAATGGATTTACATTTGAAACTTAGGAACAGTGGGCTGGCTTTCCTGTTTCTGACAAAAATCTACAGCCAGGCACACTTTACCACATCAACAGCATGCATGCACACAGATACACTTGCAGCCGATTTACTTGCTGGAAATTTGCAGGTGAATCCTAACAGTGAAAGCCCATAGAAAGTAAACAATTTGGAAAGTATTCTTTCCCCAGGCATCCTTCATTTTAGGCTTCTGGATTATTTCACTTCTATTTTCTCTTGTAGTACTGAATGCTAAATCAAATGAAACCCATACTGTGTAAAACAAGAAATCAGTCAGACTATTGAGACTAAGGCTTGTGTTTGCACCAGAATATTTAAACAGAAAATACAAATCCCAGATTTGAATGCACACATTCAGGTAAATTCAGCAGCTATGGTAGAATTGAGTAATGTCTTTTTTCTCTTCATTAATTTCATAACACAAGAAGCTCCTTTCAAGAATAAGTTAGGAAAGAACAGTTGTACCGAGATAAGAGTATGATATTTACGTATTTTCACTAAAGACAAACTGAGCAAACTGTAATACAAAAATGATTAATTTATCTTCACTTGAAAGGGAACATTTTTGTAAGGATAGTTATGGAAGCCGAAAGGGACTGTTTCACTTAGATAAAAATATTTAGCAGAAGATGGGAAGGATAAGACATTTACTTCACATTCTCCATTCCAATTTCACCTGTGAAACAAAAAGGGAGGGGTCTATCTCACTTTTTGGCAAATGCTTGGCTTGCGAGAAGTCACCCATACCAATTTCTATCATTATTCCTAGCCAGGCGCACATTGCAGAGAAAAGCATGTGTCTCTTCTCTTATTATCATTATTGTTACTGTTTATTCTGGGTGACAAAGAGGAAAGCCAGGCTTAAGCTTCATTGTCTTCAGTGTTAAACTTTCTCCTGATTTTGGGCCCCAAAAAGTCTTGTTAATATGCTTCAAATAGCAAACATTCAGGTTAGCTGCAACTCTAAGACACCATAAAATGACAATAGAGACACAAAGATGAAGAAGGATGAGCATCCACAAATGAACCAATTTTCAAAGAGACTTAGGAGGATAAGGATGCAGACAATTTTGAAAATGCCACTTTTAAGGGCTTCCACCTCCAGGTGGTATATGCAAGTTAGCCACATACAGCAAGATCAATGAGAAGGCTATGCATTTTTCAGGTTCCTGAGCCATTCAAAAAGTTTGGCTGAACTGTGCAGGGGCTCCTTCACTTCCTAGTATCCTTAAAAGACATCCCATAAAGAAGTTCCATTGTTTCTGATTATACAGGTAGGTAGGTTTTCCACTCCTGGGCAGGTGTGCCAAAATAGCTAATTCTTCCCGTTAGATATTGAAGCTTGGAAGTGTGTAAGCTTTTTACTAAAATCTATTACCCCTGTGGCTCCCTGTGCCACACACTTTGCCAGGATCACATTACGTGTCAGGTGAGAGTGGAAAAGGAGTCGCTTATGCTACCTGGTGCTAAGTGCAGGGAAAAAAGGCGCTTTGCAGGTGGGGATGACTGACCAGAAAGCAGCAACTCCCCTTGACCTAGGTCTCTGCAGAGGGAAAGAGGAAGAGTAAACACTTCTTCCTGCAAATACAGCCCTGTTATCCACCTCCTAGCTATACATATACTCTCAGCACTCTGATCTCAAGGGTATATGCACACAAACTCTAAAGACTACTAGGTCTCCTCTAAACAGGTTTGGGGTATGTCTTCTCTGCCACTTTCAAGGCAAGCCTGTCAAAAAGAAACTACTTTGAGACTCCTGCTGCAGCCAGACAGCTTTATGAACAAGTACTAGACAGCTTTATGAACACCCATCGGCAGAAACCTAGATACTTCAGGGCAGGGAGTGTGTGCATCAGAAACACAAGTGCCTAAGAAACTTTACTGCTTCCAGGTTTTGGTAACAAAGCTGCTGCAATTCTTGGGAGGCCAGTGATGCTTTGTCAAAAAGACGTGAGCACTGACGGATTTCTAAAGGCCTAGGTCTAGAGTCTTGCCTTCACTAGCATCATTGAAAATCCTAATGGAAAGACAACAATCTTTCTGGGGTGTATTAAAAGGGGTGTGGTTAGTAGGTCAAGAGAGGTTCTTCTTCCTCTTTACTCTACCCTGGTGAGGTCGCATCTGGAATATTGTGTCCAGTTCTGGGCCTCTCAGTTGAAGAAGGATAGGGAACTGCTGGAGAGAGTCCAGCACAGAGCCACAAAGATGATGAAGGGGCTGGAACATCTTCCTTCTGAGGAAAGGCTGAGGCAGCTGGGTCTCTTTACCTTGGAGAAGAGGAGGCTAAGGGGTGACCTCATCTATGCGTTTAAATATGTGAAGGGTGTGTGTCAGGAGGATGGGGTCAGGCTCTTCTCAGTGAAGCCCAGTGACAGGACAAGAGGCAATGGGTGTAAGCTGAAGAATAGGAGATTCAGTGTGAATACACGTAGAAATTTTTTCACAGTGAGGGTGCCAGAGCACTGGCACAGACTGCCCAGAGAGGTTGTGGAGTCTCCTTCTATGGAGATATTCAAAACCCATCTGGACGCGCTTCTGTGTGACCTGGTCTAGGGAATCCTGCTGTGGCAGGGGGGTTGGACTAGATGCTCTTTCGAGGTCCCTTCCAACTCCTAATATTCTGTGATTCTGTAAACACTATATTATTTATTGCCACTTGGAATAGACCTAGTAAACATAGTATTTAAAAATGATCTTGCCTTCCTGTGCTAGAGTTCCCAATGGTTTTGGATCTGTAAAGCAACAGAGAGAAATATCTGCCAAAAGACCTCCACAAAGCAGGAAACATTAGGAAAAAGTCTCGGGAAAGCCTAATCCCTCAGTATTTGTAATTCACAAAAATTTGGCTAAGTCTCAAAGCCTGTGGATGCTTATGTGAATTGAAAACACTGATCTTTTTAAAAATGTTTCCCTCAGAAACATTTGAAACACTCATCTTGCTGCTCATCTGAGCTCAGGTAAAATCAAATAACCTGTATGTCCCCACTGCCACTGAAGGCATGTCTGCAGCACAGATAGGCTCTTATCTGGCATAGGTCATAGCAGATTTCGCAGTATGTACTTCAGATCAGGCTGTGGGTACCAGGCATCTCAGGTATGTTCTTAAACCACTGGTCCCTACTGAAGCAAGCACCATTGTGCATTCTTGTCTCTCGGTATAACTCAGTAAATTCCACAGTTTCCTGTTCAAATAACTCAAAAAATGTGGATCACCAGTAGCAAAACACCTTTCTTATGAAAGACAAGGAGGACCCGGTCTTGGCAAACCATGCTCTGCTATCACTGGCCAGCTTTGCTTTCTAAGTGTGGTAAAGTTCTGGCAAAAATAAATATATAAATAAATAACTACAGCAATCAGCACGAGGGAAGCAAGTAGAGAAGGCTTTGCCCAGCAGCAGGCTGAGAGGGACTGATAATGAATGACTGATGATGATTACATGTAATTTTTTACTTCATGAAAAATGATAGATACTGGCCAAGTCAGCCCCACTGTGCCAGAGTGCCGTAGAGCCAGAATGGAAAGCTGGCTCCACAGCAGACCTCTGCTTCCTTGGCGGGTGGGGCGTCCAGCTTCAGGAGGTGAGCTGCCCAGGGCACTCACAGGGCTCCTTGCATACAGCAGCTCCCGGGCCGTGGCCATAAGCGGCACATCCCCTCAGCAGGAGTGGTCAAGGGAAAGGAATGACAGGGGGATGAATTCAGAAGGGGAAAGGGAGGAAGAGAAACCCACTTAACAAAAGTACTTGTGATTAATGGATTGGAGATGAGAGGAAAGTTTACATATGCACTCACAGAGGAGGGAAGGATGTTCACAAGCTTCCTCCATGACAAATGCAGGCAAGAAACAGGGAGGAAAAAACAATTAATCAGTGGTACAAACAGATTTTTTTTCCTCTCAGGAGAAGCCAGTCCAGGTAAACTGCTCAGGGTGGTTGTTTCCAGCTTGCCCTTTACAGAGGGCTGCTTGGCAGGCCCCACCACTGTCTGCAATGAATGAGCACCCTTTAAAGCCAGCTCCTCTTTCATCTCCTTGCAAAAAGTGGAAAACAGACCTAAAGACACTAGATGAGTAAAAACCTTCATCTTCATGTTTCAACCGCTGTTATTCACAGCACACCTTACAAGCATGGCTACCTGCCAATCAAACAAATACCACTCTACTGAGTCCCCTAAACAGCCATCTGATCCTTTTCTAACTGTTGTTTAGAGTTGTTTAGGGGTGCCCATGGAGTGATGATTAACAGCCCCAGGTGCTATGCAAGCACTAGAAATATGCATTTCTTACTAGTAAGGACATTTTTTCCTTCATATTTTTATTGGTTGTGTTTTATTAGTCACATTGCTCTTCAGCCTCCCTGCAGCATTGGCAGCAATGCCATTAGCTCGAGATGAAGGTGCATGTCCTCCCTTCATGGCTGAGGTAAGGTGCCATAATAAAAACAATATCAATAAACAGTACATTGCAGAAAATTAATACACAGTGTACTGATGAACTGCTGGCAGCCAGTAGTGGCTACAGAATAGGTAACGCACTTAACATCAAGTCATTTCTTGTTTTGGTTGCTAAGAAAGTATTCAGGAGTCTTGATAGCATGTAGTAAAACCGGCTGAAGATATACAAATATTAAGTGAAGTCCAAATACATTAATTACTTAGTAAGTGCTTGTAATTATCTGACAACTGGAGTACCTTGCTTGATCTGACATAAGTAGCGTTACTTCCTTGCACTAGCTTCAAGAAACATCGCGGAAACATTGGCACTGTGCGATAAAATACCATGTTCTCTTAACCCACTATCTCAGAGATACACGCATCAGGCAAAGCCTCACAGCACCTCAGTAGTTAGATAGGCCTTTCTGTACCCATTTTACATGTGGGCAAGAAGAAGCAGAAACTTCTGGAAGGTCTTCAACTATACACCCTTGACAACAGAGGTGAAAAAGAATAAGGCTCTCATTTAGGAACTGGACATGTGGGTTTTAATTAGTAGCTTGGTCTGTAGCCTCGTTTGATGGAAGAAATTATGCGAAGGAAAGAAAACAAGATTAACATATTTCTAAATATGCTATTAAAAAAAACCCAACAGCAACAACAACAAAAAATACTAAACACCTGATTCTTACAGAACCCAAAAATTCACTGACTGCATTGCTAAAAGGGGAGGGGGAAACCCTGTATAACATTCCATCCAGATGGCAGTTCCAGTGCTCCGTGGTCAGCCTGTTTATTAATGAACATCTGTTTTCCTTACAAAACAGGGTGGACTTTCTACTATAAATTTGCCTTTCATATATTTCTTGGAAAATGACATTAGGAGTTATTCACTGTCACATAGATAAGCCAAATTTATTTTTAATTTTAGAAACTGCATATTAACTGTAGCATTCTGTCACTCACTAGATTATTGATGAATGTATTGCTAAAACACATAGCTAACTGAAAATTGAAAAAAAAAAAAAAGACTTTGTCTTTGAAGATATTTGGCTCCAGTCCCTTTATTTGTCCTTTCCTTTTAGCTTTTTGCACAACTGGTTGAATGCTGCTGATAAAGATGATACTGGATGTCAGACTTTAAAGGACTACACATATAGTCCTAGAGTTCCTTAAAACAATCAATAGATTTGAGCATATCACTGTTATGGATACTTTTTGAAGAGGAAAAAAGGCTTTATTGTACTTCAAGGTAAGTTTCTTCTTAGTTGTACCCTATCTTAAAATTTACTGAATGCTAAACATTGAATTACATAAAAATACTGAGATTTGGCAATCTAAAAGTCAATTAAAATTTGGAGACAGATCAGAGTTATAAATATAGCATCACATTTAGGGCAGTATCCTAATTATAAATAATAACATGATGGAAGATTTCAGCCCAGTCTCAGAATTTTCGAACACCACAATCAAAAGACATTGAAAGGAAATATTTGAATGCAACCATTTGTATAGTAAGGTTTAGGTTTAAATTTTAAAAAAGAAACACAAAAAACAACAACAATAAAAATCAACAATAACAACAAAACTATTAATGATACTCACTTTCCAAGAGCACAAGGATCTGGAAACTTGTCCAGAACATTTTTTTCCTCAATACAACAGCTCTTTTAAAACTCCAGTGCAGAGCAATGGTACTTTTACAATATCTTTCCTTTTGTTCTCTGACATTACTTTAAGAAATAAGTTTGGAGATGGCATACCTACTTATACAGAGGTTTCAGATCCATAGACAAGTGATTTTTGTTTGATTTTAATTTTTTTAGCACAAAAATGTCAAGGTTTTGAAGTTGTAAGGAATACAGGTCTATGCATGTTTATGTATGTACAAGCATGTCTTTGTTTCTGTGTTCAGCCTGACACCCAAAGCATATGACTTACCTGCAGTTCATTGGCTGCTACTATGACATATGACATGCCAAAAGCTGCGAATGAATGGCATATTACTTGTCTACTAGAAGCCACAATCCTGACAGCAGTGAAACTGTGCTACTTAGAAACTGCAGCTCCTTGCTAGTTTCAAACTATGCAGCATAATTACTATTAAACTCAGCTTGTCACCTCTATCAGAATGGTAAGCATTATGAATAAGCACTTATGAAAAATATGAACAAACCAAACCAAAACAAACAAAAAAACCACACCAAAAAAACAAAACCAAAAAAACACCAAGGAACCAACTGCATGAAACAAAAGCTAGACAGAAATATGTGGTTAGTTACATTGTCTGTGTTGTCCATCCTGCAATCCACTCTTTCAGACAAAGGGTGGATATTTCCACTGGCTCCCTTTTACTGATAGCTTTCTGTCACAGAAAAACAGCAAGAGTTAACTGAACACATATAAGCAAGGAGGGACTGAGTCAAGTGTGGCTGTATCTGGAAGCCCCAATGGGCTTGGACACTGAGGAAGCCACAGACATGCTGCAACAACAGCCAGGCAGCTCCCACCTTCCTCTTGCAGCTGCCTGCTCCTCTCACTTGGGAGGATTGAACCATCCAACAATGAGCTGCTCAGCAATGGACAAGAGCTCTGCCTCTTGTGCAAAGTTGTTGCCAGAACAGTTTTGGATGCAATATGAAGTCTTAAACAAGCACTTTGAGATCCAAAGAGACTTCAGGAATTAAAAAATAAGCCTGGGATTCGTTTTATCTACAAGTCATGAGCACAAAAGAGGTTTTGAATATCTAGCCTTAAATGCTTCTAAAAATGAAAGTGTAAAACCACACAGAAACATGCAGAACAGAACAGAACAGAAACTGGTCTTGGGTCCGCTCCAAATCTATTACAGATGACACACTTTGTGTCATTTTTCTGTACCTCACTGCCACCTTTGGACTCCTCCGTTCAGGCAGTAAACAGTTTGAAGAAGGAATCATCTCTGGCTGTGTTTGTGTTGCTCTTAGTTCAGTGGAGCTCAGCAGAGAAGTACTGTAACTATCTATTTCTCTGCTGCAACAGCACATCTCTAATTATAAGCTTAATTGAATAGCCTCAGAAAGGGGGCAGAGCATTATCTCCTATGCATATACGTTTAATAAAAATGGAATTTTTAACAGAGCTCTTACAGCTTGCATCTTCCAGAAAAAAAATTAAATACAACAGGATATTTCAGGATTTTCAGGGTCAGCTCATGACACCCTTGCACTGCTGTGTATGGAAGACATGTATTTTAAGCCTCAAGGTTCTTTCAAAAATCCTGGCCACGGTAGTTAACACTGTCTTATCACTTATCAAGAGATCCCTTTCTACCCTAGGGGAAGTCAGTGTGATCTACTGGATAATACAGTGGCCTGGAACTGCACTGATTTGCCTCTAATCCCAGCTCTGCTATTAGTTGACTGAGATGACCTTGAGTACATCATCTCACTCCACAAAGCTTTTATTGCGTATATGAAAATGGAGACCGTGACAGTTACTTCATTTTTAAAGAACTCAAAGATCTGCTGGTAAAGATGTCTTAGGTAACAGCCACATACTATCATTAATAACTCACACTCCTTATGCAATATTCTCTGTGCCAAAGATGGAAGTCATTCAATTTGTAGAACTGCTATTAATTGCTCTCTTGCTGTTAAAAAGGAAGAATAAGAGCTTGAGAAACTCTTGCAATAGGAGTGCTGTGGGCAAAATCAAAACTGGCTTTCACATGAGACTGGTTGAATTTTTTATGGGTGCAAATGCCTACAACAAAAAGAAGGTATGTCCACAGACCTGAGGAATTCCCTTCCTGCACTCTTTCAGGAGTGTTGTAAATGCCCTTAAAAACGCTCTTTGAAGTTACTCAATCACTAAATCTCTAATTAAGCTGAAAAATATTTTGACCTTCTGCTTAATTTAAGTATTTTTACTCACAATGGTGTAATGCGTTTTAATTAAAATTAGAGTTTAAATGTGGAGCTTTTTCTTTCTTCACTGGCACCTTGAAATTGTACAGTTCCAGGAAACAGCAATAGAAAGCAGGTGGTTTGTGGGGGTTTTTTAAATGAAGGTAGTTTTAAAAAGGAAACTTGTGTATGTAAAGAAAATGTTTGGTAGGTAAGTTGTAAGCACTTCTTTTTATTCCATAATTATAAGTGAAATATTCTTTAATGTACAGTAATAATGTTCAAAGTATGCTATTTTGCAACTAGTAACAATATACAACAGTAAGGGGTGCGATAGGAAAGAAATTTTTTCCAGCTAAATGTATTGCCCATATCTATCTTCCTTATTTTCCAGTGCCTGGGTCTTTCAATCCTGCCTTTGTGCTGGAAATGTGAGACTGAGTGCAGCAGTAGTTATTTACCTTTTTAAGGAGAGAGTTTGAAGCAAGACTGCTGAGTAGCTCAAATCATTCCCATACAGAGCAGAGTATAATAGATTTCTTTTTCTTGTTTGTTTGCATCAAATAGAAAAGCTGGAGATGCGAATGCTTAAATCCTTTAGTCTTGAAAAGCCATAAGTTCTTTCCAAACTTGCACAATGTTATGCAAACAGGAGGGAAAACTGACAGAAAAAAGTAGAGGTCATCAAGAGCCAGCAATGTGCATCAATTTTGCTCGCAAATGAAGGAATAAATTTATCATTGCAGAGGCTGCATTAGTTACCGTAGACACGCACCATTTCCAAGATTTCTCGGGGGGTGAGAATACTGCAGAACAGAGCCAGCTTCTCCATTAAGCTTTTAACCGCAATGCTTCCTTGTTTTCCCGATGAGGAGTTAGATTTAGAAGCATAGAGAGGGGAAGTAAGCACACACCAAAAACACCAACTCTCTAGCTAAATTAAACTAAAACCTAGGTGAAGCCTCTGTGGGAAACCTGCTGTACAAATTAGATCTCCAAATGCAGAAAAAATTAATTTTGTGATGCACAGCAATGAAGTAAGCAACACCTTGAAGTTAACCTGGACAGAGCTATTGATTCAGCAAAAAAATAAGCACTTTGCTTCACCCTCTCTGTTGTTCTAATGTTAGTTTGGACTGTTGCCCGACCATTTCCAGCTAGTGTTTAGTTCATTTGCAGCTGTTCTAAATGTACAGTCTTTCCCAACGATTTAGACAAAAACTGATCACATATGAGTTAGTATGTTGGTTTGGGGGAAAATACTGTGTGCAAAAAAGAGTTTATTGTAAACACAGCAAAACAGACCTTGCCACCAGGCTGGAGCTCTGAAGTGGATGGCTCTCAAAGCCCCTAGGGAAGCAGATAGAACTGCTCAAGCAGTTTTGCCTACCTCTGCTCCAACAGTGCCAGTAAATCACTAGCAGCTGATGAGCCGCCTTCAACCCAGAGAAGTCCCATATTACCTCATCCTACAAAGCTTTTTGCCATCTCCACTTTTACATGCTGTGTAAATGGCAATCCTGTCTAAGAAAGATGGCTTGGGCTGTGCCTGCAATTGATACAGGTAGCTCAGATCCTACTCGATTGCAGCAGCGTCCTTTAACTTTATATAGCTATTGTTAATCTGTTCTGCAGCCTGAGAGAGCCTTCTGAACAGCAGTGTCCACCTTGCTGCTAAGAGACCCTTTAGAGCCAAAGCTTTGCTCACCAAATCTTTCTGTTCCAGATCCTCCGTGCTGACCACAACCATCACCTAACTCTCAGCACAGCTCTGCACTGAGGACGAATGCTGCAAGTGCCACTACATGTGCCTCTGTGGCCATTCTGCCTCTTTGTTCAGCCACAGCCATGCCTCCTGCTTGCCTTTCTGTGCTGTCTTCCAGTTAGTGGCACTGTTTTAAGTATTTACTTTGAGTCTTGAAACCCTAAATAATTTGGATCTGGGCATCTTTACCAAACAACAATTCCTAAGAGATCTGTTCAGTGGAATTGCATTGACTGACAGACACCAGAATGAACTGGGACAAAGCTCAGCCACAGGACACTTCATGTGAGGGGTCTTGGTTCCAGACTTTTTATTTCTCTCCTTGGTTTAAGAAAGCCAAGATTTATTGACCTGCAAGCTATGCTGCAAAACCTTGCTGTTGTTCTTGGCTTTTCCCAAGGAGGCTACAAAGGCAGACTGAGACACTGTGGAACTTTCAGCTGGAGTACTTTCTCAGATGCTGAGCTATTAAAGTCTCTGTACTTTATAATGATTGCTGTTGTGCCTGAAGTTTCAGTCAACCGCCTTTATATAAACCAATGATAATCAATCAATATATTGTTCTTTATGGACAATGATAAAATCCTAATTTTTGTTTGTGGCTCATCTTTTTTACTTCAGCAGGAACATGAAGGAAATTAAGCCATCTTTAAAAGAAAAAAATTACCTTTCTATTTGGCAGACTAGTCAGGGCCAAAACATAGCACGTAGGAGGTTCTAATCAACTTTCTCTTTTCCTGTTCTCTACTTTACAACAATGAAGACAAAGTAAAATTTTTCTCTGTCTTAATTAGAAAGAAAGCAACTTAATTGCAGAATGAAAATAAGGCCCTCCACTCCCCACCAGCACTGTGAAGTCTGTTCAGCTGACTCACACAACAGGCATGGAAGAGTATGATCTCACTTTGCAGAAGGTCCCAACAGCTGACATGTATGTACCACATGATTGAAGTATGTCAGCACTAAGACATTATTCTTTAGGGTAGGGAAAACATTAGTCATGAGGCTGAGATGAGGATACAGAACTCTAGGTATGGTGATGCATTATTTCATTTGAAGAGGAAATTAAAATGTAGGCTGATTGCTTGATATTTTTTCCTGGGAGTAAAGTCTGTTAGAGTTTGAAATTGTTTTAGAACAGAAAGAGTCTATGGTAGAGGGAAAATTCCCAGTAATCAAAACTCCCGTGAATCTGACTGAAGACTTCTGCCACATTTATTAATTCTATGTAAAAAGAAATTGGGCCAGATTCACAAAAGAGGTTGGACTCAGGACTGGAAATTTTAACTTTGCCATTTTTATCATTTGCTTTGCCACCTAATGGAAATGTCAACTAAGTGTTAGGTGCCAGCAGACAGTTACAGATGGAATTTAAAGAAGATGGCATGGTCTGCAAAAAAGCCTAAGATAGACCAAATTATTTTTCTCATAAGCAAAAGAAATAGTGTCAGTCCTTCTCTTCAAACAAATTTAAGGATTTGACTCTAAGGCTGAAGTTTAACATTTCTTTACCCTTGGGATTTGGATCTATGTAACATTTCCTGGATGTCCAATAAATAAGTAAGAAATCAAGCTTAAAATCCTTCAATCCTTCCTTCACTAGAGCAGAGTTTGACTCACATATCCTGTTGGCTGCTCTAAACAGTCTATGTCAATTAAGGTATAAGAAGAATAATTACCTCCACATTATATTTTCTGAGCAGCATAACATATTCAAAGCATGTCTACCAGATTAAATCCTAGCTGCAGATACAGAAAGTGGGTCCTACTAGGGCTTAAGCACAGGATAAGTTCAAAGTGCCTTCACATTATCAAAACAGCTGATTTTGCATACAGTACAGAAATAATAGCATACAGAAGAATCTACATAACAAATCTGAGGGTGTCTCTAGCATCAAACAAGAGCTCTTAGGTTTAACATGTCAGACATGAGTATCTAAAGAGAAATTTAGTCATACAGCTTCTCCCCCTCCCCAAGCTATGATGGTGCCAGACGGAAGTGTGTATCTCTGTAACAGAATTACTTTCACGTCTTGTATTTTCAACTTCAACATTTGACCTCGGATCATTTGTACTAGGAAACTTTCCTTTACTAAAAAGCTGTCTACACTCACGAGTCACCTGTGATCCTCTATCTCTCTGAACACCAAACTATCTAACCATGCCAAACATCATGACCATGAGCATGGTTTGAATTTCAGTTTCTCCAGTTCAGTATTTTCAGCTCCAAAGAGGAAACAAACCATCAGGAACAAAGAAATCAGTTTTCCCATTCCTGGTTCACTGAGCAACACAGGACTTTTCTAAAACACATTGCTTCTTAGAACTGACTTCAGACTTGGAGCAGAAGTACATTCTGGGCATTAAATATGAAGTGGACTAAGAGAAAAAGCATACAACCAATGAAAACCTTGACAATCTTAATATATGATACATCATTATGATTTCAGGTAGACAGTTACATTAAATACAGTTAAGTACTTTAGTGACAAAACCCCAGAAAATTAGTCAAAGTTGCCATTGAATTCAATATCTATTTTTAACACACTCAATTCTTTGGTGCCACTAAGTTGTTTCAGGTTAATTAATGACTGCGTAAATGTAAAGGGCTTACATTTCCTTTAATTTAGGGAACACAGACTACCTTTTGAGAAAAAACAGAAAGTTCATCAACCTGAGTTAACCAAAATTATTGAGAGCAAAATATAGACATTAAGACCAAGCCCATCATTAATACTACAGTAGTGCAAGGACACTGAGTATGACTTTGTTTGGAAAGGGAGGCATACTATTTCCAGTGAATAAAGTTAATCATTTCTCTAGGCCTTTTTTTCTCTCCATGAGTTACCTGTTAAGTCCCAGTTGCTTTAAGTTTGCTTAATGTATCCCTTGGATTCTTCATAAACATATGGCACAAATATTAATGAGTCACTATTGCCCCACTGTAATTGGTCACCTAACCAAATGGCTTTCTTTGCATTCCTTGATTGGATTACCTCATTTTCTTTACAGAAGTGTCTAAAAATTGATTGTAGCTTGGTTTCTTTCAGGAGGTTTTTTCATTACCAACTCCACCTTCACCCAAACTGCCTACCCTAACTCCTCATCTTTAAAATGGTTTCTTAACCCTTATGTTCCTATGCAACAAGCTCATTCTTTGTCTCCAGTTTTAATTATCAACCTATGATAATGAGTGTGGCTATGGTAGCTTTAGCCTAAATTAGTCTCATGAATGTTATTTGCACACTTCTGAATGACACCTTTTCTTTCCGTAACTTCAGTTGTTCAATTAAATATACACAAATAAGTGACTAGAAGAGATTTTATATTTCAGTAAAACAAGTTTGGGTGGTTTTTTGTTTTGTTTTGGTTTGGTTTTGTTGGGGTTTTTTTGTATGTTCATCCTGCTGGAGGGAAAAGAAACCCTTAGCATCTATAAAGATCTGAACCACACATGACATCAACCATTCCTTCTAGAGTTAAATGCTAATACTTTTAGATAAAGAGAACTTATTTATAATAACACCATCTGCAGGATTCTGATAATGTTGGGGGAGGAGATTAATTTATCTTGCATTTTAAATAGAGATGGCCGCTGGCATCAAAATCCAGATCTAGCTTTTAGCCACCCAGTTATCAGGGAATTTCACATTCAGGGTACTACATCCCTCACCAGAATGTGTCCATAATACCAATGGACAAGCACTATGAGGTGACATAATGGTATCACGGTTCCATTCCTCCTTCTCCCTAAAGCAGGCAGCATGCCCAGATGGAGCACAGTACAGAATTCCCCCAGTAATGAAAAGATCTAAGAGTTAAGACTGGATTTGATTTATAGGTTTTTAATTAACACATCATATGACATAAGAGTCTCACCATTTTTTGTGATCAATTGAGATTATTATTGTACTTTATTGTCCCAGGAAAACAGCATGCAGCTTTACTTCTGGACAGAGGCTTACAGATTTAGCAAATCTCCAATAAAAAGACTACATAATAGATACATAATGTATCCCACTCCAAACCTGTTGCCATGACCTTCCCTCACTTCTTTCACAGTCACTTGTATGCACTAGCAAAGGAGGAGCACCTATGGCAGGAGCTTACAGGTACTGCATTATTCCTTGCTCAGTATTACACTTGGTAAGTTGTAAACTTTTATTATCCAAAGTACGGGCTCTTATAATCTCAATAGCTATCACAACTACAGCCACTGAAACAAAAGTGGATGGTATGAATGAGTACTAAAAGTAGTTCTCTGTCTTCAAACAAGGCAAGGTGACTTGGGAATTAAGTGTCCCATGTAACACTGTGGAGACGTGTTCTTTGAGACCCTACAGGATTCACAGCACAACTCTATGGAGAAAGGAAAGGAACTCTGTGACTTTAGATCCTAAGTCCCGCTCTCTTTGTCATACCTACAACTTTACCCATCTGACCAGTAACAGTAGATGGTATCTCTGATTAAAGAAATCTGAAATGTCAAAAAAGCAGATAAAATCTACATTACGTTCCATTTACAACAGTTTTTAATTCAAAATTACTTAGTCATTTCCTAATGGGCATCAAGAAAAGAAAAGACAACACAGGATGATCCCTTCTATTAAAACCAAAGTCAGTCTTGCTAAGTTAAGTCTAAACAAAAGTCAGTTATCATATAACAGAATTTCCTTCCTGTGACCTTTTGTCTTGTTAACTGCACCTCTATCACAGCCCTTCTGATCAGAGAACTCAGACTCAGCCTGTAATGGAGGGGAAAACATGGCATGCTTCAGCAGTGAATGACTGCATATACATAAAACCATCAAATTAACACAGAGGCATCAACAACCTGAATTCTGGCATATGCTAACTTTTGAGTATTTAAGTAAAGTTGTAAACCAACAGCCTTTTAATGTTTGCTGGTTTTTTGATTTGTTTGGGTTTTTTTACTTGGTGCTTAGGGTTTGCAGGTGTGAAATAATGGACCTATAAATAAGTTGCATAAAATTCTTTACATTCATCTCTTAGCTGGACAAAAGGGTTGCAGAGGAAAAATCGCTGCTGTTCTAGCCAGACAGGACACTGTACACTTGTATAGATAATCATAGAATCATAATACATGCTTTGAAAACATAACCAAGCTAATTTATGTACTTGAAACAAAATAACAGTGTTACTGCTGCCGGCACCATCAAGGTGAATTCACTCCCAGGTGTCTGAGCCTCGCTGAGTGTCTCCCCACAGTGCTCCACATAGGCATGCTGTATAGACACACTCAGCGTGCTGCAAGGTGTCTGAGGAGCAAAGCTGGTAAATAGATGTGAAATTGCAGGAGGAGAGAGAGGCTCTGATACATGTGAGGCAATATCACGTACGTGTGAGCACTATGTGTGAACTTCATATGTGTCAGGCAGCATCACATAAGAAGTAGTGGGGGGTATGCCTAAGGATTTTTCAGTTAGTAGCCAAATATATATATATATACACATTTCCTGGCCACCCCACACCAGGCTTACACTCCAGGCCTCAAAAACAGCAGCAGTTCAAGGAAAGCAGGAACCACCTCTGCCAATGCTGCTGCAGAGAAAATGAAAAGGATCCGAGAGAGCAACAGCATGCACAAGGACAACAAGGACCAGAGGCAAGGGAAGACAACTGTATTTGTGCTCAATTTTCTAAAAGCTGAGCACTGTTGTGGTTTTGCCTCTCTTGAAAGCGTGGATCAGAAAGTGGTGACTGCCCTGGGCTGATCCCTGCAGGAAAGAGGAGCAGGGCACTGCGGAAGATGGTCCCACTAGAACTCCCTTAGCACGGGAAGGCATCCACAGGAGGCTGCAGGGAGGTGAGAAATCAACTCGACAACGCATTTCACCTGGCACTCTGACATTGTTTATCTGCATAATAAAAAGTGTCAATACCTACCACCTGTCTAAAATATGCAGTAATAATAAACACAGTTACAGGCCATATTATGGTCAATGATGAGGTATTAATTTATATCCCTGGAAGAAGGGAAGGAAGGCAGAGGCTGCAGTGCCTTACAGGGGGCAAAGCTTGCTGTGGACGAAGCCAAGGCATTTTACTCTCTGATGAGAACAAATGGAAAATTACATTGATTTCTTTTGTTTGTGGCTCTTTTTTTTTGTTTTTAGTTTTAAAATAATATCTCTGTTTATATGATCAAGTTACAGAAACAAACGGCCAGGATATTACCTTTCCGTTCCTGTGTCAGTTGGTAATATCTGCATGAGAGCGCACATTGATTTTGTACAGAATTAAAGATAAATTAATTCAGGCTTGTGTATGGGGGAGTCCACTATTGTCAGGCCTCCCTGTGGACTGGAAGTGGTGGGTCCCCACGGGGCTTCTGTCAGAGAAGAGCCTGGCAGGCAGGGCTCATTCCAACCCCTGGCCAGGAACAAGGCAGCTGGATGGCTCTAGAACAGCCACAAGACACTGGGCATCTCCCTGGGGACTAGCTAAAAGCCAGGCCAGGCCAGGCCATGGGCTTCTGGGTGGGTTTGTCTTGGAGGTCCATGGCCAGGCAGGGCAAGGTTGTGGGGACCTGAAGACTAGCCCTGCTGGGCATTGTTGGGGCAGAGGCCCACGGCCATAGGAACTGACATGGGATCCTAGGCCTTGGGTAGGGTAAGGTAGGGCAGTGGGAGATCCAAGGGGCTGGGCAGAGTCACACAGAGCTATGAATGCCCTCAGGGCCATGGCAGCCAAAACAAATGCCAACATGCAGTGCTCTCTCACTAGGCTCTGCCTCATTGACTAAGCTTTTCCCTTCTCCCTGCTCCTGTCCCCCTCTAAGCTCTGAACTAGGGCATTTATGGTTTTGGTTTTTTCTTCTCATTTTGCACTGTGTCCCTCATGGAGAGTGAGAAGCCATCCATGAACTGCCACCGCCACCAGCACCATCCTCCCAGTGAAGAAGGTGAGGTCACAGGATTCACAGGGCTCTCCCTGGCAATACCACCTAAAACCCAAGTGAAACATTTTTTTTTTCTATTGCAAATTTGGATGCATGGGCTCACTGCCAAGTAGAGATATATAAATTCTCCCTGCACAGAAACATTTTTACCTTCAGAGGCCAGAGAGTCTCCTTCCACCCATGAATAAGGGCTGTGTGAGTACTTCTACTTGATAGAAACTGCAGATGGTTGTTTTAAGTGATAAATTTTAATAGATTTATTGTAATTTTTAGTTTGAAAAGGCAACAATTATCTTTCAGGACAGGGTTTCATGGTAGGTTTTTTTCCTGCAGTATATACAGAAACTTGCAGGGGTCAATCAGGCCACCCATGTTGAACATAACCTCACAAACATCACCTATTATCTGCATAATACAGAGAACGTATATTCTTGTTTTGCATTCAAGTTAACATCAGCTGTGAAAACACTGTCATTCGAAAAGGCCAGACTATGCATAGAGTGGTAAGGGCTGGCACTGAGTCACTCAATAACTGCATATTTTTCTATATTGTGGAACTGGTTAAGAACATAGCTGGCCAGAAAAAAAAGCAAAATACTTTTTTTGGCTATGAAATTTCGATCAGCTCAAACTTCAATATCATGGCCATCTATGTCATTCACTATTTTCCAGATATGACTTGAGCATCTCATAAGAAATAACCATGAGCTTACTTGTAGTGAAAGAGGTGGAGATCTTCCTACAATGTCTATAGCTTCCTAAACAGTCATCTACTTTAGACCCACAATGGAAAGGGCAGGTAGCCCTATATTTAGAAACATAGCTGTATAAAGCAGCAACCAAGCAGTCCCATTCTTATATGTGGGGCCACCTAGAATAAGAATGGGGATTCAGTTCATTGGAGTTTCACTTGCCTCATCTTAACGGCACAGCTGGGAGAGAAAGGCAGTTGGAGGAGCACACTTTCCCCTAACTTGCTGCCCTCCTGCTGCTAGGCAAAGAGGAATCCAAGTGCTCACACATGGGAAGGAGGAAGAAAAGCAGCAAGAGGGAAAGGTCCTGCTAGATGAAAAACAGACCTCTTAGGGTCATCTGCAGAGTGAGTAGAGGGGGCAGCTATAGCATCTAAAGAAGTGGGGGTGCACTAAGGGCTAGCTTAAGCTTTTTTCACCACGTGATTCCCAGGACACTTAGATTAATGGTCAGTTTTCTATTCAGGTTTAGGCTAACTCTAACTCATTCATGTGTAGATTTTAGCAGAACAAACTCTTAGTGGTACTTGCCTGTAATGTGTACCATTTTTCTGTGGCATAATAAGCGGAGTCACCCCTAGAAATGAAACAAAGTCTCACAAGTTGGTGAATTTGAGGGCAAATGAATTCTAGAAATCACACTCAGAAATTTTCTTGGCATGCCTCATGAAGTCAAATGCAAGACTTCCACCTCAGTCCCCCATGCCCTTTAGTTATCTCAGTAATTATTTAGAACCAGCCTTGTTGCCTACCAAACATCTATACTCATTCTCTCTCCGACATAAACACACACACACTCCCATGCTGCCACACTGGTGTGTGGCATACATCTCTCCAGCTGTGTCCTGGAGGTTCCCAGGAGCCTGAAGGGAATGCTCATGAAACATGACTTTCACAGATTCTCTGTCCATCTGGAACACTAGGGCAGCATATGGCAGGGCAGCACAGTAACTATTTGCGGACATGTCAGACTGTTTTTGCCTTGTGTATTACCTGATTAAAGTAAGAGAAGATGTGCTGATATAAGCCTCTTTCTCCCACATTAACCCTCTCCAATTTTATTTTTCAATTTAAAAAGAAAGGATGTTTTGGCCAGCCCTCCAGGGATAGTGTTCCCTGAAAGGTACAAGAATGCTCACATAAATACGATGTTGCTGATATAATTATACCAGCTTTAGCATAGACAGTGATAAAAAAAGAAAGGTGTGCAAGGGAAGAATGTTTTTTAATATAAATTGCAGGGTTATCCCTGGGGCTGGAAAAATGTACAGTTAAAAAAAAAAGAAAAAGATTAGGAAATAATAACTAAAGCTGCATGCTTTATTACTTCAGGTAAAAATATCTTATGAATAATATAATCATTGTCTCTGGTTATTGGGTATGAAAAAGATAAGTGTAATCAGTGTACTGTGATACAGGAACATTAACACTTTCACATTGACTGGATACAGACTTAGAAATGAGTTAAGAATCACTGGGTCATCTAAGTAGAGGATTATTCTACACACAGGCCCTTAGGTCAATTTAAATTATTTAATTTATCTCAGTGACCACAGGGGCCTAACCACCCCGTGCCTGCATTTTTATCTTGCAGTCCTGTTAGCATAGGTTTGATTCTGGAGAATTAGAAAGGCTAGACTAACAAGGCAGTGTACCAAAATGCAGGCACTGGCTCTTGTAGGGTTAATAATAGAACCACAAAGAGAAATGACTCAAATTATACCAAGGACATTTTATTACCCAGCAGCCTTAATCAGTATTTTTTTTTTACACATTATTATACCAAGGGTCCTTTCAGTGCTCATTGGCTTATTACAAGCATTAAAAGAGGGGACAATGCATTGCAATTAATTCCTTGTCTTACCCTGAGTCTCACTATTTTCTTTGAGTAGAGTTGGAAGGAAGCATACAGATACAGCATACCCCATTGCTGAAAGCTGTCCAAAGAAGAAAGAAGGTGAAATAAGTATACTGCTGTGTTACGTTTTCATACATTTCTTTCACGCACGATTGGGACCTCTGCAGTCATTACCCACAGACCATATCTAGTGCCAAGGCATGCAGGGTTTTTGTAACACACTGCCTGTGAACAACAAGTTGGTTTCACTAAAGGATCAGTGTGTGTAATATTCACACTGATAAGTTTTGGAGCTAGGAAAATTAAGCAGTTTGACTTTTTCTTCTCAAGTGAAAGATTTTAAGATCTCTGCTAGTTAGTAGAATTTCTCTAGAAGTTTCAGCTCTAGTGGTTTTCTAGCAAAGAGAAAGAATGAAGAAGAGAGTACAGTAGGGCCAAAAGTGCACCAAAGCACTGATGAAATAAATCAGAGATGTTAGTGGCTAGAATCTGTATTGAATTATTGAGTTATAGTCATGCTTCAATTTGAGTTTAAAGTAGGTCAGCTACACAACCAACTCTAAGATCATCTTGACCCCACAGACAGAAAGCCTGCTTTCAAGTAATGCAAAACCCTGTTGAGGAAAACAAACCAGCAACATCTGTGGACTAACACAATACGCAGCCAGGATCTGAAATTACCAGAGGCCTTGTGCTCTTATTTTCTGGGAAGTTAGGAAATTCATGTTATCCATTTAGTCATACTCTACAATGGATCAATAGGTTTAAGCTTCTTATTGGTTTCACTTTTGATATTCTTGATATTCTCATAGATAGTGAGATATTCCCCTTGTGTGGTGCTCTTTGAGCAAGCAGGTGGTAGGATGTTATGATGACTGCTATTCTGTCAGCTGTACAAGGCTTCAATTGAAGTAATCACGGTTTAGTGACCGAAAACACATTTTTTTAATATCATCCTAGGATGATATTAAAAGGATAAGGAAGAAACAAGAAATGGAGAACTGACAGCTATGAGGTGTCCTTGTGTTAAACATTTTACACCCAGTTTGGACCTCAGCAGGAGCTAAGCAACACCAACCGAGGCAATGTTAAACATGCTGCCAAAGATGCCTGTCAGGCAGAATTCAAAACTTGGTACATGTGGTTTATAGTTCCAAAAAGGAAACTATGCCCAGTGAGGCAAGCTGGTTCTCTAACCTTTTGCTTTTCTTTTATCCAATGTTCATTAGTTTGGTTCACTTTAAATTCTAAGTATAATAATATTCCAAATCTTAATGAGAATTTACCTGAAACAATGAACTTTCCTCTGTTTAATGCCTGCCAATCTGTACTAGCACCAGGTTGTATGTTTAATAAACTTAGCCTAGGCTTGCTCAAAGCAAACTCACAGATTCTCAGTTTAAGTTTAAGCTGAAACATGAGGCAAAGGAAGAGTTAAATCTGGTGGTTTTCTTTCCCCAGAGTAGAACAGAAATCTCAGACACCTCTGCAGTGCCAAAGTTTCAGATCTGGATAAAATTTCTGCAACTTTCAGTCGTGGCAAGGTTTCAGAACTGGTTCCAAATATCTCTTGCAAAAAAAGCAAAACAATCACTGATTTAATCCTGGAGTAAGAAAAGAAAGGTTTGGGGTTTTTTCTGGTTTGGTTTTTTTTTTTTATAATTAACAGGTGAGAAATCAGTCTTGACAGTATTCCCAAAGCTAGTACTTCCACTGTCACAGATTAACCTAGGCTACTCTCAGCAGTTTCATACAGCATATTCTTTGTATTAAGACAACCTTTTCTACCCATGTCAGAAAAAGGATCATTCTGGTCTCCCTGTAAAAGCCTGTTTACATGCAGATGTATGCAGTCTATAGATAATGTTTCAGGTGAAACTCAAGGTGGAATTTGTTGACTTTATATATACTGTTTATATATACATGAACCTGAAAAAAGGTTGTTCAGTGCTGTTCAATGGAAGTTAATAAAAGCTATTTATTTGGTGCTTGTTTTTCCCTTTTAATTGGAGATTCACAGCATCAATGATATTTTAAAATAAAAACACTTTCATTTTAAAAGATTATGTTTTCAGAATGTGTTTCAATTTAGATGTCCTAAGAAGGGTCCTACAAGATACTGTACTTCAGACAACTAGGTAGAAGAAAACAAACAGATACTCCCAAAATGAAATCAGAGTTGCTAGACATCAGATAAAAACAACAGAGGAATCTGGAGGAAACAGTGAAAGTCTTGAAGCCATTGGCCAGCTGTAGAGCTTTTTAGCTGAAAATGTGCATCTATTGAAAATAAGCTTGAAAATATCAGTAGGTCAAATATTCTTCCATTGCTTCTCCAAGACACTCAAAAGAACAAAGTTTTTTATTTACTGTCTCCTTTGAATTGGCCAACGTGTCTAGAGGCCCAGAAGTATAATACTGCCTCTTCCAAAATGTTGCAGAAGTAGTGTTGGTTATTACCCCAATGTAGCAATGCTCCTTGACTCCATCAGTATTTCCTTTATATGGAGAAAATACTTTAGTTTTCTTCAGTGAATAAGTAGCATACAACCAACCTCTCCAGTGAAGCTACAGATTTACTCCTCTTATCCCTCAAATTAATGGAGAAAAGTGAAGTTTATAAACACACCGGAGTTTATAACATTAGAAACACTTGCCTGTGTTTGCAGCTCCCCAAATGCACAGCCTCATTTGCTGCCCGATAAAACTCAGTAGTTGTAACAGTTACCTATGCAGGTCTTACTCTAGAGTTTAAAATTCCCCACCTACAATATATATAGTTAGTCTTAATAAATAAATGACTTGGACCATGCATTATATATCATTCAAATCCATGAGGACACAAATTATGTATAATACATTGGCTGTGTAATTTATTTATTAAGCAAAATGTGAATTTTCCATGGTTGTGTTTTGAGGCACAGTTTGTCACACACAGCTAAATGATGTATTCTTATTAGTCCCACTCAATTACCAAGTCATCCCTCTGTGCACTGTATATTTGTTAATGATAGTGCCACAACGCTGCATCTACAATACCTGTGATTTTAGTGATTCATAACCACTCACTAAAACTGTGAAAATGATAAATTGACTGCTGTTGATTAAATGCCGCCAACAGTATGTTTCGTATGTGTTTGTCGCAGTTAGGAGTTAAAGAAACAGCATTGCTCCAATCATTTAAATATCTAATTAAGCAGAACTCTGGCTAGATAGAAAGAGCTTGCTGGAATGAAAAATCATTAAAAGAAAAAAAAAAGTATAGCACTGGTTTTCGCATGTGTGTACATAAGGAATTTTCATCTCAAACCCACATATTAATATGTCATGAACAAAACAAGATGAAAAGACAAAAATTAAAAGGATGGAGAACTTGGAGTGCAGTCCTCCCAGACTCACTGCACAGCTGCACATGTTTGATTTGATGGCTTTAGCTGATATCAGAGATTAGCTTGAAATAACAATGAACTCCAGTAAGATAGAAGGCAGTCCTTGATGACAGCCTTTAAGACTGGGGCAAATAGAGTGGAGGGGAGATGACGAGGGGAAGCTATACTCCAGTAGAGCAAATAGCACCTCTCAGCCTCCCACTGTAGGGAAAAAGTTTGTACATTTGTAGCAAAAGAATGGCAGAAAAGGGGGAAAGTATCTCTTTCAAACTTAGATTAATTATCTTTATTGCTTTGCTTAATGCTTTTTTTCTCCCTTTAGATTAATCCTGTGTACAGTCCTCAAGCTAATATTGGAAGCAAAGTGGAACAAGACCAAAAAAGCTGATGTTTCTGTGCCAACAATTTGACTCCTATCTGAGGATGCTGGAGTAGACAGTAATAAAAATAAAGACTTGCCAACTTATGGTCATCTTATTTCTCCCTCATTTCGAATTCAGAGCTAAATAGATAGGTATCAGAGTACATTAGGAGTTTCTGCCTTTTTCCGCCCTAACCATTCTTAACACATGCAATGCTTCCATATTTCTGTACCTAAATAGTGAGTTTGACTTCGAACCCCTTTGCACACTCTGTGGCCAGAAAACTCCTGCTGTTTTAACAGGAGAGGCAGAGGGGGAAAATATCTAGTGCAAAGTCTGTATCTTCTATAATCCATTGTACATTTTCTCTTTTAAATACAAGAATGATGCCATGTCCAGAAATGCTTCCCATTTTAAATCTACAAAGAACAAATATTTGCAGTTTATTGCAACTCAAGAGTGGAGGTTAAGCCATTTCTGCCTAAATTTTAGACATAATGCTTACACCACAAAATCACCTGCTGCAGCAGTCTTACTAATATTGTTATCTATGATCTTTTCTATTTTATTTTCAGTAGGCATTCTCTCTGTCTACAGGAAGTGTGCCTCCAACATTGCACATTACTTCCTCCTCCTATACCCCTGGACTCCCAGTCAGAGTTTTGTAGAAGCCAGTAAGCTAGGAGAGAAGGAAAGATATTTGTCTTTCCTGAGAACTGCTTTCTACAAGGCGAACAAATATTAATTGTGATAAAGAAAGCAGCTCCAGGCTATGCAGTGCTGCCACTGAGAAAATAGTCTTTGAGGTAGTTAAGACTATGGTTAAAGTGACATGTCTAAATTAACAAAGAAAACAGGGGCAAAAATTGTAACTTGTACTGAGTACTCAGAAATTTAGACTGATGTCTTATTTCCAAAAGCCATCCAATCCTCTTGTCAGTTAATGGATCTGTTATAGATTCTTTGCCCTTAAAACATTTTTATATCTGTAGAACTGGACATGTATATTCCTCTTTATGCTGTACATTTACATGCCACACAGCTAAGACCACAAAAAATAGAATATTAAATATTTGTTAAAGAAAACTTGAGCTTTCACATTCAGTCTACTAAGTGATGCTATTGGATAAAACATTCACCTGAACCACAGAAATGAGAAATGAGACCTCTATGCAAGGTCCACCCTTACACCCCCATTGGTAGGAGTGGCTTGACCCAAAGACAGCACAGTGGAATTTGTTGTTCCATGCTAGACTTCGCATAGCAGCAAAGAAGTTACAACAATATAAACTAGCTAGAAAGTGCAGCAAAATAGCAAGACCTTCATTTACTGGGATCTGTGTAAATATGCACTTGCACCCACCTAAAAGAAGTAGTCCTACAGCTAGCTGACCTCAGGTTAGAAGGACCAAAGGACCAGTCTGGCCTGTAAGTTTAACATTTGACTGCATGCAGTAATGCAGATAGAGCAGCACTGATCTTAGCACTGGTTAATTCACCCTCTCAAGGCAAAAGAAGCCTCTGACAGAATCCCTTTCTTTTAGAATAGGCACTGTTGGTGAGTAAACATTTCAAAGAAATATAGCCCCAGATTTTAAAAAAGAGCTAAAAGTCTTGAATGGAGTAGAAGGAAAGAAGGAGAACGCTTCTAGTCTATGCTAGAGTAGTCAGAGGTTTTTCTCAACACAGCATTTCCATCACAAACTCCACTAGAAGCTCTGAGCAGCTTGGAAAATCTTCATGAATAATTTCTTAGGCAGAACTCAATCCCTCCAGTACTCCAGAGGATAAGCCACCCCTGAGGATAAGTCATCCTCAAGGACAAGTATGCAAAGTATCAGTAAGGACCAAGCTACCCAGTAGGGAATGGATCCCCTCCAGAGGGCCTTGACAGGCTTGAAAGGTGGGCTTGTGCAAACCTTATGAAGTTCAAGAAGGCCAAATGCAAGGTCCTGTACCTGAGTTTGTGCAATTGGGCTGGGCAATGAGTGGATTGAGAGCAGTCTAGTGGAGAAAGACTTGGGGATGTTGTTGAATGAAAAACTGAGTATGAACTAGCAATGTGCACTCACAGCACAGAAAACAAATCATATCATGGGCTGCATCAAAGGAAGCATGGCCAGCACGTCAAGGAAAGTGTTTCTCACTCTCTACTCTGTTCTTGTGAGACCCCACCTGGAGTACTGTGTTCAGCTCTGGGTCTCCCCAGCATAAAACAAACATGGATCTGTTTGAGTCCAAAGGAGGGCCACAAAGATGACCAGAGGGATGGTTCTCTTTCTTATGAAGACAGGCTGAACGAGTTCAAGTTGTTCAACCTGGAGAAGAGAAGACTCCAGGGACACTTTATAGCAGCCTTGCAGTACCGAAAGAGGGCCAACAGGAAAGATAGAGAGGGACTCCATATCAGGAAGTGCAGTGATAGGACAAGAGGCAGTGGTTTTAAACTGAAAGAGGTTAGATTTAGATTATATTTAAGGAAGAAATTCTTCATTGTGAGGGTGGTGAGACACTGGAACAGGTTGCCCAGAGAAGTTGTGGATTCTCCCTCCCTGGAAGTCTTCAAGGCCAGGTTGGATGGAGCTTTGAGCAACCTGATCTAGTGGAAAGTGTCCCTGTCTATGGTAAGAGTGCTGCAACAAGATGATCTTCAATGTCCCTTCCAACACAAACCATTCTATCATTCTATGACTCTATGATAATCCCTTGGAAAAGGCCATCTCATGTCAAAACAACAAATTACAAAAACAAGAAAAAAATAAGTTCAACAGAACAACTGGAGGACATCAGCTCATAACCATCAAAAAGCCTTACTGTTAACTTCTTCAGTGACCTGCCACAAACACAAAGAGAAACTTCATAAAAAGCACAGAGGTAGAAAGAAAAGGCAAATAAGTAACATAAAAAAACCCAAAACAACAAACTGAGAACATGCATGTGGTGGATGTGTGGCTGTTTGCATACTCTTGTATGTGTATAAACATCAGCCATGTGCCCAAGGAGACAGGAGGGAGAAAAGAAAGCACGAGGGTGCTGGAAAAGCTGCTACTAGGGTTAATTTAAAATTAAATTACAGTTAATTTAAAATTCAAAAATAGTTAGTTAAAGCTCTTCCACTAGTGAGTTTTGCACAGGGAAGTATCTGAAGCACATCCCTTAAATGGTGAGGCTTGATAAGGTTCTGAGCAACCTGATTTAGTTGGGGATGTCCCTGCTCACTATGGTGGTTGGACTATATGACTTCTGGAGGTCCCTTCCAACCCAGGTGATTCTATGATTCTATAACTGTACTTCAGCAGTATCTGTGAACCATATAGGAAAAAAAGATTTTCCCCAGGCCAGAGATAAGAGATATTAGGAATTAATGACTTTTCATGTTTTGGGGTTTTTTTCCATGCTTACCCCAACCAGACCCTAAATGTGAATCCTGCATCTTGCCACAATATAAATAATAGAACTATTATGCCCCAGTGGAGGGGAGATCTGGAAGCATGGTTGTATGTCTAAACTGGGAAGAAAACAGTGCCAAGCCAAAATCGTATAAGTGTCCTGATTTTTCTTTGGACCAAGTCACCATCCCAGCAATTAAATACTTTTAAAAGGCTAAATCTCATGTTATTTTGCATCTGAAAGCCAACAGGAAAAGAATAAATAAAAAGCATTGCAAAGAAGTGCCTCATGTTAATGCTTCAAACACAAAATTCTACACTACAACAGAATCCTATTGAAATTTACCTTTCAGACAAAGTGCCTAACCAGATTTTAACTATAAATAATTGGGGGAGAAGGGAGTAAACCAACAATTTTGTCAAAATAAAAACCCAAAGTATTAGGTGTCATAGAAAATGCACATGTCATTCTTCCATAAATAAAGTTGCTAAGCAGATTTACTGTGAAACAATTTATGCTGTGTTATGTAAATGGCAAAATTCTTTAGCCTGCTTGGTTGTAAAGAACAAACCTGTGAAAAGAATCCATTTTTACCATCAGTCACACCATACATTTAGCAGGTGTCTATTTTACCCACAAGCCTTGCAGATATGCAAATAAATACATAAAATGCCAAATGTATCAGCTCTTCTAATAATGGTTTTATCTTCTTTTTTTTTTTCCTAAAAGAAATGAATTATTGCTTTATTAGACCTGGACGGATGTCCCTTTCCAATTTCTTTATAATCAAACAGAAACTTGGCAATGAACCAAATCATTTATTCTTCAGAAAACACAATGTTTTAGCTACTACTTAGCTACTCCCACTGTAAAAGACTCTTATCAAGGATTCTATCAAGAATACTATAAAGTATACTCATTATAGAGAATAAGCTTCTCAGCTGGCCTTTTGTTTACCCACTGCACAAGCAACACTGAAAGGCAGGTTAGTGAACTACAGATATTGCTGGTTAGAATCAAGGAATCAAGATAAAATACCAGGAATTTAACAAGGACAAAGCAGGGAGTGGAACAGAAGGTTTAAAACAAAAATCTAAACTGAGGACTTTCAGAAGGAACAGGGAATACAAAAAGAGGTGACAGAGTGGTGGGGAGGGAATAAGATGGTGTGGAGGAGAATAGGATGTAAGTGGAGAAAAAGATTCAAAAGAAAGAGCAAAAGAAATAAAAACTGATTTCAAGGAGCTGAAAAGATAACACTGAAACATTAGAAACCAGAAGGTCCATTCACTTTCCACTGAATATTAGGGAATTATTTGGGGAATTAAAGCTAACAAACTGGGTGAACTGAACCCTGCTTTTATTTTCAGGTATGAAAGCAGATAAGTGTTAATTGAGCAGGATGAGTACAAGTTATCCATTGCATGACATATCTGAGTCAGATTATATCTTTTAATAGCTATGATTAGTCATTACTGCTAAAAGGGTGCTTCCTTACATTTTCTGATATTAGCTCTGCTCCCTCAATTGGAAGGGAAAATCTCAATTAAAGCTTTCCATTCCCAAAAAATTCAGAGTTGTAAAAGGAAAATCAATCCATCTTTCAGTCCATTCCTGCTACAGGCCCAGTATTTATTTTCTGTGCACATCCACAGGAACAAAAATGTCAAGCGTTCAAATATCTCTGAAAAGGGTGACTGCAGTCATAACTGGACTGTTTTGAAGCCAACAAAAGACTAGGAAATAATTTTTCCATACTTGCTTGGTATAGTCCAAACAAACAAACAAACAAACAAAAGGTTGAAAGTAGGCAGAAGACTCATTGCTGATGCAATGAGAAATAAAATGTCTACAATTTAATTGGTAACACTCTCTTCACACATCTTTGATACTAATATTTGAATTCAGAACTAGCACATGTCCTTCTACCTACCCAGACCATGCAAATGAAGAATGCAGGCCACATGGAGGAAGAGACACAAGGTGCTCCTCTGACATCTGACTGGGGCACACCTACCCAGTACTCTGTTTGCAGTGCATCTAGGAAAACAGTGCACCTGCTAAGCAGAAGCAACATCCAAACTGTAAAAGCAATTGTCTTCAGTTTTGCTTTGAAGTTTCATGACTAAAACAGCCAGAAGAGATTTCTTTCTACCAGCAGTGTTTTTCTTCCATTCTCCTAGCTGTCCTCTACCATTCACCATTATTGCTCAGTCTCCGTGATCTGATCTCTGAATGAATTTTCCCCTTGCAAAACTGCAGCAAATGATTATACAAGATACTGCCATGAAATTCAGTCTTTCAATCAAGACATTAGAGGGTGGCTAATGAAAGATTGTTTATTAAAGGGTGTTGGTTTTTTAAGTTAAGCAGTTCTTGAAATTGCTATGGATGTTAGTTTTCTAATCTTTTTAGTTATTTTCCACTGATCACTAAGGATGATTGGCTGGCAGATGGTGTCAATCAGCCTGAGTGCAAGGATTTGCACAGCACTGTATTCCCGAAAAATGCACAGTGAATATTCAAGTCTCCATCCTGACAGGGTACCCTAATTAGTCTGTCTGACTGGGTCATGTCTTCTATTTTCAAGCTCTTTGCTAACAACAAAGGTGTCACTCAGTTCCAGACTCACTTCAAATAAAAGAAGAACTTCAACATGTATGAGAAAGAACAGTACCAATAGAAAGTGGGACATACAAATTAATAAAGATGAAAATTCTTAATAAATAAAATACTGTACCCATTCAGTGCTTAAACCTGCATAAAGTCTGAATGTAAACAAAGTAGGCTTTTATTGGTATTAATTCTTTTAAGGCATTCCTGATAACAGAGACACAATTTTTTTCCATTTACTGATACCTTCAAGTCTCATAAGATTTTTTCCATTGGAAAGAACCTTGAAATCATCAAATAGGTATGTGGCCTTCCAATTTGCTCTTACTTTTGTTTAAAGGACAGTTAATACTTCATTAAAAACAGAAACACAAAACTAAACAAAGAAAGCTCCCATACATTTCTAGTTTGGCTGCTTCCAATACATGCAAAGTTACAAAAGGAGTCTGTCATTTATAAAAAGGAGTAGGCTTCACTTCTATTGCAAGAAGTAAACTTCGATTTCAGGGGAAATTTACCCTGAGACAACTGTATTAGTCAATACATAAAATAATGACAGTTCCTAGGGAGTAAGGGAGTTAGAGATTAGTGATGTATCACAGGCTGCCAGAATTAGAAACACAGGGGCTAGGAAAAATTTTATTCTGAGCAATAAGTTCAAAAAAAAAGGAGAGAGAAAAAGAAAACAAGGAGCAAGAATGAGTTTACTTGAGCCATACAGAACAGACTTAGCCAAATGAGGACACACAGGAACCAGGGAAACCTCAAGACTGTTAATTGCAGATCTCTGTTATTTGAAAATAATGAAGAGAGCAACGAGTACTTTGTGGGGTTTTTTTAAAGTACTGTGGGAGAGATGATGCTTTCTTCCTGTTTCCTAGACTTTGTAATGCACTTTTTGACCATTCTTTCCCAATGGAAGAACTAAAATTTTTTTTCTTCAAAAGCTAAAATTTGAGAGGTTCACCCATAACCTGATTCCAGAAGCTGCAGATTTAGGGGTCACAGCTCCCGATTTTCCTCTCAGAAGACCACAGGATGAATCAAAAACCCAAATAAAAACCCATTTGTCTCATGACATAGTCACTTCAACGCCAACAGGCGCAGGTGCTAAACAGTATGACAGCTGCTATATATTCAAATAACTTTCCAACATCCCAAGTGAACAAAAGGTACTGGGACACAAACACTCCAACCATTATCTGCCAATATATGTTGAATCTGAGTGAACAACGCTATCTGAGAATTTCAAATCACAGTTCCACTTCAGTGCTTTTGTCCTTATTTTTCCACAGTTCTGTATGTAAGTTCTTACCATGCTGTCAGAACAGACCTATGACATAGTGCAATGTAAAGCTATGCTTTGAATCTATTTTTGACACTATTCCATGCAGTTCTTGGTCTGTTTCCTTAAATAAGAAGCATGTTAATTACTAGCATGCATTTTAAATGAACACACTAGCTTGAGTACTGCTGCCTTCTCAATAGCAGATTTCAGTCTACGTTTCACTTGAAAGCTACAGAAATACACCACAAATCTGAAATTTCGGGATATGAAATCAAAGCATTTCCACCATGAAAGCTATTGTAAATTTCTGTCATTTGTAGCTGAAACTGGGATCTGGACCTCCAAATTTATTTTCCCAATTCATCTCTTGTGAAAACCAGCTCTATGTAGGTGTCCACAGAAGAGACTAATCTGTTCAGATTCAGTTGCTTGAGCTACTTTGTATCAGTTTTAGTAAATAGCAACGTCTTCCATTTTTTCTTTCTCAGACATTTTCTTTCTTCTTAGAGAAAGCTTAAAAAAAAAAAAAAGAAAAAGAAAAAGAAGTAAGTGCTTTCTTCGTGAGTCTTCGGCCTTACGTAGTGGCCTGTCCTCCCAGTGTCCTTCCCCAGGCCCCGAGTCATGCATCACTCATCTTGTCACATTGAACTCCAGATGCTCCTACCCTAGAGAATGCTCTGACTCTGGCAATTTTTCTTCATTCTCACTAACAATTTGGTAATGAAATATTGATTTTTAGTTAGATTCATATTGATGCTATTAGGTTTGCATTGATAAATCATGCTGGCCTCCTGTCTGAGAGGCTAGAAAGTGCTACACTGAACCCTGGAGATTACAATCAACTCATTGATGTGTTAATTTGATGGATTTTTTCGTTCTCTTAGAAGGAGTAGGAGGGGTAGGGGAAGATTTTTCAGTACGGCTATTGTAAAGTTTTCACAGCGAAATCAGGGACAGTAATTGTAGGCTCTTCTATGTGCATTTGCTTTAAAAGTATCTTTCTGCCTATTTGTCCAGAACATAAAAAGAAAGGAGGGGGAGAAGGACTCTGGGGTTGAGAGGATATGACACACCTTGTAAACAGAGCCCCAGACTCCCACATGTAGTGGAAAAAATAGGAACAGTTAAATCCCAATTAAAACCTTCAGAGGTCATACTCAAAAAGCATTTCCTTCTGCTAAATAGGTCTTCACGTAGAGCTAAATCCCAGGTGAAGTGAAAATACTGTGGAAATGGGATCCCCCTCTGCTGCTCTGTTCTACCTGGAGCTGCAGCGGTGGGATGGCTCCCCCCACCTCTCTCCAGCAAAGTGCCACTTAGAGAGCCAACGTTCACATGCATCTGCAGCCTATTTAAAACAGCCTCTAGCTTTGATTTATGGTACTGTGCAAATGTAATGCCTGTCATTAAGGGACAATACGTGCCGAACCAAAGGATTACATTGTGATTTCCTTCAAAGGCACAGGGTTTCAAGGGGGTTCAGCAGCCACTACAACACAAGGCAGAAAAGGCTTTTAGAGAACACTTAAGTCAAAATTTGCTATATCATTATTTTGTAAAGCAAAACCATTTTACTTTTAGGCGTCGCTTTACTTTTTTTTCCTGAAAGACTATCATCCTCCACTTCATCTACATCGCTCACCATGCCCCTTAGCACCAAGAGAGAGTAGCAAAGCCTGTTCAACCAGGGACCAATCCTCTAAGCTTTATTAATAAAACCATCTCAGTTTCTCAAGTCGTTAAGACAGATGCTTTTTTTTTTTTTTTTTTTTTAATGTTCCCATCCTTTCTTTTCCTGCCCTTTTCTCAGTGTTCACCAGTGATCAGCCTGCCAGGTCAATGACATCTTAACCAAGTTTGAACCTCATAGAGCCTATAGTGGACCAAGGGAGTTACTTAAAGAGCCTCAGTGAAAGACATTTCAGCTACCTTTGATTAATAATTATTGTATGGAGTTGGAGGGTGTATGGAAGAAGTTCCATTATTAACTCTTCTTGCCCTTCCAAGAGACTTCACTACTCTGTTCAAGGTTGAACCATTAAAAACAATAATGCCACTGCACATAGGACAGTTTATTATTGCCTTCGCTGTTCTGTTTTGGTGCCAGCTGAAAAAAAAAGAAGGGGGTCTTGGAGGAAAAGAAAGATTAAGGCATTTTGTGCCACATGGAAATGGACACCTTTTTGCTGGACCTCGCTTAAATAAACCACTTACATACTAGAATATTTTCTAATTAGCTCCATTTCAAGGCTTCCTCCCCACCTCCTTCTCTCTCTTCTCCCTTCCAGATGAAAGCATACATGTCCTAAAGAAATATGTCCCAGTACATAAGGAGGCAATCATCTGTACCTTCAAAAGATGCTGTCAGTGATGAAACTGTTAGTTAAATTCTGTTGTACTATTGACATCTTAATGCCACAAACTCAGCTGGTATGAGATCAGTAACGTAAACAGCTGAGTTCAAATTAATCTCTTTGAACCTCACTGCTGAGCTGAAACCTCTGTTTGACAGTCTAAACTGCCAACTTCATCTTCTTCTCCCAGCTATACAGTAGGCTAAATGTGAAAGAAAGCACCCTGCTAATGCAAAAAGGTTTTGTATGTAGAAAGGAAATTTAAGCTTTGGCAACCATTTCGAGTACAGCTCTTCCTCTTTGCACACATGTAATAGTTTGCATTACCACATATGCTGTTAACTAATTTACTCATTTATTTAGATTTTTACAGCACTTATCCCATGCTCCAAGTGCTTTTAGAATTATTTAAACATTCAGTGCAACACTTAACATTTAAATTTACAATTCAGTTAAGAATACTTAGGTTATAGTAGAACAACCAAATTTAAAACTAATTTACTCTACCAAAGTACCCTCACAGAAAACCCACAGGGACTTAAAGCTATCAGCCCAGCTCTATCCCAAATGTTGCCTAAAAAAATCTGAAGACGAAAAGAAAGGCAAGAAAGCCTCTGTGCTGCTGGTTCCCAAACCAATAGAGGCTTTGAAGACCAGGGAAGGGAACTACATTTCAGGATCAGAAACCCATTAAGAAGGTGCCCTGCCAGCTACTCTGTTCCTTTAAAAGCCAATTCCAGCCATTCCGTCAATGGCTTACCACATCCCAAACTACTTCATCAGGAGTAATAAATCTGTGTCTGCTGAAGTTCACGTCAGCTCTCTCTTATAAGCGCAAGGTGGCTCAGGGTTTATACCCACAGTCAAGCTACCATGGCTAAGCAAGTTACCAGAGATCAGTTGAACCCAGATAACTCTCTTTGAGTGCCCTTATAGCCTGTCGTAAATATGAGGTAATTCAATTTAGCCTGCAATGAAAATAGATTAAGCTAAGTCAAATCACCTTACATTTGTCAAAGGCGAGGAGGACACATACGGACGGTTTCTGCAGGTTGGCTGATGCATGGTAACCTGTTAAACTGCAGTAACTCAATTGCAGGTCTCAGCCCCAACCTGCAGTCACTCTGAAGGGCTGAACTTCTTGACATGAAACATGTCACTTTCCAGTAGACATTTTTTCACTAACCTTAATAATTACAAGTCACCAGTACAAGTGAAAGTCCTGCACCATGATGGTTTCACTGAAGGCTGATTTAGCCAGGTGTGTAAATGTCCACACCAAACTGCATATTTGAATTAATCTTGAAGCTTTTAGGTCTTCTCCCCTTACTATAGAAATGCTCCCATAGCCAATTTAAGAACCTTCTGTGGGCCATAGGTCTCGAAGAACTAAATGCACAACTCTTGAGAGAGCACAGAAGTTATTTAAAGTTGTACTGCAATCACAGTATTATAAGGGTAAAAATTACAGGAATAGTGGGAAGAAAGGAAGAAATAAAATTAAGGGTAAAGGTCTAGAGATTGAGACTTTTCTGGCTGATTATGTAATATTTGTTAACATTTTCAGGGACTGGATGACTAGGAATAATACAAGTATCTAGAGGTCTGTATTTTCTGCATGACAAGGCACACCAAGAAGGTATGCGCTGCATGTGAACTGTCCATGTTTTTCTGGTTATTAGTCATTGTCATTATTGTACATAAAATATCCTCAAAATTTCTTAAATACTCTTGATCTAACTAAGTTTTATATGTCATCCTTAATCCTTGTGGGTCCTTTCCAGCTCAGAATATTCTATGATTCTATTAATGCTGTATTATGGGATTGCTTCCATAGACTTTAGAGATAAAATCCATCATGAAGCAGCCCATAGAAATCCTATGATACTTCATACTTTATCTTCTTAATTTCCACACTTTGGACCTTCTGTGCACATCTTCTCTTCTTTAAACCTCTCCTGCTTTCACCTGGTAAAGCTCCAGCTAACCTCACTTTCCATTTTGCTTTTAGGTTAAGTCATGTCATTCCCTGTCTGAGGCCCTGGCCACCAGGAGAAGCATTTCAGCCTTCTTGTACAGATGGCAGTCATGTCCGTGGTGGCTTTTCAGTGGCATGCAGATGTTCACTTTGTTCAGGAATGGTAATCTCGCAAACTGTGGCAAATCATTGCAGTACTGTGAGATGTGTGTTTAACTAACAAAGCCTAACAAAGACTCTTTGAGGAGAGAAAGGAAACTAACCCCTCAATACCAGGATACGTTTAGTGACTTTAGTCTAGGCAGAGATGAGATTGAAAGCCTTTCTCCAGAGAGTACAGCAGGGAACAATGTTTTTGCAACAGCTCAGCTCTCAATCTCCTTCCTGAGGCCACCTTTTTCCCAAGGTGAGACCTGGGGACTGAGGGTGCTGGCAGGGCCATTGGGGTCAGTTTTTCTGGGAAATATCTTGCAGTTTGCCATGGAAGCTCATGCGGCTGGCCTTGCCCTGACCCTTCCCCTCCCCATCCACATGCCACAATTAGATTTCACTAAAGACAAAACATCTCTTCCTCTCTCTCACCATAGGAGTTCTGGGGAGGGGGAAGGGAGAAAAACATCATCTACATGGAATATAATTTCCTGCTTGCCAGCATATCTTAAATTGATGCAGCCAACAGCATTCTTTGTGAATGTTAAATTAATCTGGAAAGTCTTCATGTATTGTTCCTTGCCATGAAAAGCACTCATCACTTCTTGCTGGCTATCTCCCCTGCCAAAGAACTGGGAGGGAAATTTAACAGGCCACAGCAAAAATGTTCACGAGGCTGCAGCCTGTGGCTTTTCATGAGAGCTGGGAAATTCCTGTTACCCAAAATATTAGGCAGCAATGACAGCTTTGTCTTGAATGCAGAGAATTCAGAATTTATTAATACTGCTGCACCAACTGTGAAAGAAAGATTGAATTGTCCTTAAAGGAAAATAAAGGTAAATAATGATGTTCTTTTGGCTTCAGGCTTAGTTAAAGCCTGCTTAAAGGTTTGGTATCTAAAAGCTCTCTGGACTAACAACTGTACAGGTATGGAAAACAATATTATCAAAATGTCAAAAGAACCTAGAAATATTTTAAAACCTAATAAATCATCTTCTGATTAGTTTGAACTGTGCATGTAAAATTGTACTGGGCTTGCTTAAATGCTATAAGGAAGTAAGAATGGTTCAAATTAAATTCTGTGGAGCAGGTTTCTTTCTTTGTTCTTTTAAAAACCACTGTATTGTCAAAATTTGATTCTATATTATGTTTAATTTTCCATTGCTGCTTTACTTCACTGTAGATGCCTCCAAGTGTAGACAGTCTCTCTTCCAGTGCCTCTCAACTATTAGCTTTTTTTTTTCAAAGTTATTGAACTCACACTTTCCTCTTGCCTTATATTTCAGAAGATGCTGTTACATATTAAGCCATTCTGTCTTTTACCTATCTTGTAGTTTTGATTTTTTTTTCTTCTACTCCTCAGAATGGATTTTTTTTGTTATTAAATCCATATTCCACATCAGTCTGCTAAGTTGAAGATTGACCTTTAATTTCATTTTGCTTTTAGGCTTCTATTTCCTGCCCTAAAAATTATTTTGGTATTTCATTTCTAATTAGAAGTGAGTCTGAGATGCAAAAAATCTCTAACCCTCTAACCTCCTGATCATTTGGATCCAGAGGTTTGGCCAGCCGCAGCCAGACTGGCCAGCTGTGGAGGCTGGATCTGGACTCAGGCTGTGATTCCAGTTGCCTGAAGCTCACAACTTTGGGAATGAACATTTCCATTAAAGTAATTATTTAGAGAGGGCTCAGCTACTTTATTCTAAAAAGCTTACAATACACTAACAAGAGGAGCAAAGCTCTGTTTTCGCTAGTGATTACCCAATTCCCATGTAAGAGAGAAAGGTCTTTTGGTTCATTCACTCAGGAAGTAGGGTATTGACTCATAAAACAGACCAGAATGCCTCAGTTATTACTCAACTCATTCGCTGAAGATTAATTATGAGATATTATGAAAAGAAACATTTTAAAAGCCCATTTCTAAAACCGGCCTCAATAGTGATTATAAGAGACCAGACTAAGAGACAAAATAAAATGGCCAAAACAGTATTATTTCCTTTATTCTGCAAAACAAGGAAATCTCTTTCTAGGTGAGAGCCCATGCTAGAAAGCCACAGGATTCGTAAAGCTGCATTACTGTGTGTCTCATCACTCCAGACGACATTCGTGTCTAAACAATTCTAAAATACTAAGTAGAGTTCAAGGTTACTCTTCCTTCCTGACCTCAATGTCTGCTGAAAAGGTACAATGCATATTAAACATATGTGTTTAATATGTTCAACATCCTAAAGAATCTTCCCTACTCTTCCACTGCCCACATTGCACCACCAGATGCAGATAGTCTCCTCCAGAGGTATTAATGGGCTTGCTGGCTTTTCCGCCCCATGTTTCAGGTAATAATGTGAGTAGCTGTGGGTTTTTCAATTCCCTCCTCGCAGACAGCTTCTGCCCATTTGAGACTGAGGAACAAAGTTGGAAAGATCACACTCCATTCTTTCCATTTGAGACTTTTGAAGAATAATCCAGTCCTAAAGACAAATTAGTAAGGACAGTCACAAAGGAGGCATGCTCTCCTGCTTTCCTTTTCCTTTTCCAATTCCACAGTAAGGATTTCCAAATTGAGTTTACTTCATTTGAGGTAGCCAGGAAAGCCAGGGGACATGATTTTTAATAGCACACACTATCAGGTATATAGATCAATCAAAAGGACAAAGAGAGACACATTCCTGGCTTAGTAGATTAATTAACTGAAGGTAACTTGCCATTAGAGGTGGGCAAAAGGCTACTTCAGCAGGCTGCTTAAGCAAAGACACTTCAGCAATCATACTGATTTCCCGCATACACCCAACAGTCAGTAAGAATTCTGCTTCACCAGCGAGGTCCTGATCTTCGGCCCTAGGTTTGCTTTTCTAGAGTGTCCTATATAATATCAAATGATGATACATGACAACAGAAAGAAATTAAAAAGAGTTTAAGAGGTCACAAGTGCTTGGTGGTTTTCAGGAAGTGACTTCTCAAACGTAGGTTGTCAGCCTCTGCCTAAAAAGCAACTATTTAACATTCTGTATTGGCATTAGCATATGAAGGCCCAGGGAAATCTCAGAGAAGCCAATTTCTCAGGGCTCTCAAATATCACTCAAATTTCTGGAAAAATCAGTAGAGCAAACAACAAACATCTCTATCCTTTCTTCCATAATTCAATAGCAAGAAAAAAGTTTTCTTCTGCAAAACTATTAGTTAAAGGGGAAAACTTTTACCATTTTCTCTGTGTCCCAAGGTATGTATACATCACTTGAGAATTAATCACAGAATATTAGGAGTTGGAAGGGACCTCAAAAGATCATCTAGTCCAACCCCCCTGCCATCTTGTTCTTTTTTTTTAATACATTAATTTGGAAGCTTGCCTGCTTCCCTTTGCTAGCCTAGCTATTCCAAAAATTTTATTCCTAACCAACTTCTGACATAAAATTAAGATAATGAGTTTTCTTGAATGTATCACATCAGTTGAAAGACTAGATGGATGAGTGTATAAGGTACATCTGATCAAGTCTAAGAGTGGTGGTGGAAAAGCAAGGTGGTGGTGGAAAAGACATGCACCTGTGACTATCATATGCAAAATCCATGCCCAAACACTCTTTCCCACTCATCACCCTGGTCACAAAGAAAACCATGCTCACAAATAATCAGGGAGGACCTTTGCCATTATAGCTGACTGCTGAATAAAAGGAAACGCAAACTAAAGAGAAACTCTGAAAATTCTCCACAACAAACCTATTTCACAAAGGCAAGATAAATACTTTGGAGGATAATATTTTAAGCATTTGGAAGGAGAAAAGTCAATCACTGCCATGTATATTTTCCATCCATGTATTTCTTGTATCAGCTCATCTGGTCTGGGTAGATTTGTCAATCACAGTGTTTACTGCAGAGCTAAGCTGGAGATGGAGACATTTCTCTGTATCCAAGTCACAACCCTTTAGATAAGATTTGAGCATGGCCTCCTGAACATGCAATGCCTTTGTGTTTCCTTTGCATGTGAATCAGGTAGAGGTCCACAGGCCACATTAACTGGATTGCAGTCTTCTAGCAATTACCAATAGGCAGCCTGTCTCTTTATGCATACCTGCAGGGGAAAATGGCATCTTAGCTGTACAATCTCTATCCCACATTTTAAAATCTTGCTACTTATTCAGATTAAATCTTACTGTCATTGATTCTAGAAGCTATCAGGCCTTGTTGAGAAATGTTAGGTTGTTTCTCCAGTCTATTCTCTGTGTTAGAGATACAGTTTTGTGGAGTTACAAATCAGAATTTAAAAAAAGAATCATCAATCCATCAGGATTTGATTTTACGGAACCAGCTAATAGGTGACACAAACAAGATACATTGCTTTACTAAATGAATAGAAAACAAACAAAGGAAATGCTCATCTTCCTGTTTTAATACATTACTTCACTTTTTTCTAATATTTAAAATCTGACCACCTGCAAAAGATTATGAAGAGCCTCTGTGGATTTGCAGGAATGCTTGCAGCAAATGAGATACTCTCACTTAGCACACACTACTCCCTGTCATTCAGCATGCTAACAGCAAGAGACAGGGCCATCAGCAGTGCAATTGTTATTATTTGGTAAAGGCTGGTGGTGACTTATGAGTTTCAGAATGCAGCTTCCTCATTTGTTTAATGTCGAGAGATTACAGTTTCCATTTACTGTGATTTTATATCATGCAGGTGGGAAAAATCTCTTCTCCAAAAGCCTGTCAGTAACTGGTGCCAATGCTGAAATATTCCTGCTCAATGCTTGCAAATGAACCTGTGCCATATTTGGGTATAGCACACGGTCCCATAAATGATGCCTGCTGCCAGCTGCTACCACGGACTCGGACACAGCTCCCATGAACAGGGCGCTCTGGCCACATGCCACAGCTGGTCAGAAAAGAGCCAGGCAGTGATCAGGCTCCGATGAGTTGCTGGGGTACAGCCGGAGTTGGGTGGATGTGGATGGGTCAGGGGTAGGACTGCCGCACACTCGCTGCCCTCCAGCATGACTCCTGGCCCAGCTGCCTTCCTGTCTTGGCTAACCCACCACTGAGGGATAAACAGAGTATTTCCTGGTGTTAAAAGGGTCCTGCAACAGAGAACTCTGATGTCCTGGAGAAAAGATCTATCTGTACACTAATGTTTTAAAAGGCTGGGGTGGATTTCATGGACTGAAAAATGGCAGGTTTGAATTGCAAGATGTTTGAGGCATGGGCCCTTCCAGTCTCTTACCCCTCGATAAACTCAGCCTGGCACTGTGGCATCAGGGATGGCTTCACATAGGTGCTGCCAGCAGTGTTGCACCTCTGTTCCAATCACCCATGTGATGCCAGCCTCCTGGCTGCTAAAACTAAGGACTTGGTTTAGGGGTTTAGGCTGAACTATGTCTTCAGTGTTTCAGCTCCACATTGCTTCAGATCAAAACCAGTCTATTAAGCAGTTTGGCAACCCCAACTCAGTATACCAGAGGGTAACGGTGGGAAGGTAGCTGTGGGGCTCTGCCAGGGAGGATGTAACCCCGTGCTGTTTGACTGTCTGCACTCCATTTACTCTCTCAAGGCAAAAGTAGCAGCGCAGTAGCGTCCTCAATGCAGTGAGAAGGTGGAAAAGAGAATGAGGTAGTAACAGTGTAAGCAGAGCCTAAACAGGGCAGGTTTGTAAGGTGGTAAAAGTTTTAGGCAGGAAAAAAACAACAGTTCTTCACCAAAGCCGGTTGTCCCCTTCTTCAAGGGAAGAGAGAAGTCAGATACTCCCACCAGCAGTAAAAGCTCAACATAGGCAGATAAGGAAAATTTCCATGTTGAATGGGTCCCCACAAACATTTACAGAGCATGGGTACACAGAGATAAAGATACATAACACGTGTGCTGGCATGTCACATGGCAAGGACAATGAGGGGACTTGCAGTCTAACACTGCCCTGCAGAATCTGACGGGTAATAATGGACTTTGTGCTGAACGGGCCCCAGATAAGATATGACTGGTTGTGTTTGAATTGTTACTGTGAACCAACAATAGGATTTTGGGAGGGTGAGTTTGAGGCTGAATTCAATACATTTCAAAACAATGCTACAACTTGAATTCAGTCTCAAAAAAAAAGAAAACTGAGATGGACAGGTTAATAGCAGGGTTTTGTGCCCCTCCCTTTTTCCTCACTCATATTTGCTGTTAATAATAATCGTATCAATGTGAAATACATGTTTTTAGCACTACTTTGAAAACTTGACTGCTAGGAGTTCCTAATACACCAGTATATAGGCATAAGCATGACTTGGTTAGATTACTTTGAATCTTTCTTTTGAGATCTGCTTGCATTGTCCAGCTTTGCACAATCACAACATCAGCCATGGCATGAAATCAGAGTGACAGAGGGGGTAGCCTAGAAGACTCTGGGTCAGCTTAGTGAAAGTCTCCATGGTAGAGTAGGGGGACCAAGTCAAAACAGTCTGATTCCCCTCAGCCCTTAACTTCAGTGAAACTATGATCCAGGTGATGCAGCTGTAGCTGATCTCAACAAAAAACCTCAGATGGAATGTGAAGTTAATCTTAGTCACATTAACATTCTAAATATAGGCTTTCATTTGTCCCTCTTCATCACAGTCTAAAGGCACAGTGTATTTACTGTGGTTTTCCTTGCCTCTACATCCAAGGGAGATGCTATTCCATCCCTTTCTTCCAAGCAGAGAGCCGGTACATACTTCCATAGGGAATTTACTGAGCTTAACACAGGTACTTCACAAAAGACCAAGGAGCTCATCTGACTCCAATGTTTATTTGGCAGACTATTTGTCCTCTATAGTTATGAGAAGGGTCAAAAACATATTCAGATTTCACAGTCTTGGCTCAGTTCCAAGCAAGCCTGCAGAACAGAGTAGTTTCACCCAACAAAGACTGGCATTTTTGCCTTTATTCTTTAATACTAAAGCTTTTTTCCCATTGCTGCTTGTAAAGGCTGTGGAGGTGTGGACACGTACACACTGTTCTAAGCTGGAGGTAAAAGATGAGAGTGAAGTTTAAGGTTCATGCAGGATTCAATACTCTACCTCACAGAACTTGTTAGCAGGTGTTAACCTGGCCCTTTCAGCACAGGAGATGCCCTTCATTTAGTCATGAATTGCACATTTGGTGAAACTGGAGCCTGTCGTATTTAGTCCTGAGATAAAGAAGACAACAGAGCAATTTATTTGCGTCCCAGGAGCTGAAGAGATATTCCTACTAATCTTAAGACTTGCTGAGGCAGGGATAGTTTACTTGTGCCTTAAAAAAAAATCTTTTTCATTTGAAAAATAGTTACACATACAAAGAAAGAAAGAAAATATAGCTTAATATACTTCCTTTATAAGCTAGGTTGAAACAGACTGCATATCCCTTCCCCCACAGACAAAATTCTGCACAATGTGTTTAATTATATCTCACATTCATTTTAGGCTTTGTGTCCAAAGATATTCTAAGTCAAAGCAGAAAAATCACATCTCTGGGATGAAGAATGGCAGTCAAGGGGACAGCTAGTACACAGTAACCTTGGCCAAAAACCCAGGTGCAGAAATCTGCTACCACCAAAAGTGCCATGGGACCCAGCTTTTAAAGACTTTCCCACAGTAAATTAAATGAAAGTGTATTTATCTGCTTCAGCAAAATGAAATGTTGACTTGACTCAGCCAAGCTTCAATCTCTCATGTTAGAGACTGTGGGCATTTCAAGCATAATGCAGAAAGCATCATGGTCTTGCACTTCCAGCTTATGGCAATGGTAGAAAAAAGTTGTAACAAATCAGTGACAAGGAAAGACTTTGAATTTCCCCAGAACTTGAGCTCCACAAAACCACAAGGTGATGGCACATTCAAAACTTAGATTCCCCCTATTATATTTGCTCATCTACACTCTATTATCAGTTCAAAAAAGGAGAACAGCTTTTGTCAGCATTAGGACTGAGTCTCACATTTATCTGGCACAAAATACCAATACAGAAAACAAACATACTGATTCGTTGCTAGTTCACTGCAATGTTATTCAGCAGACCAAATGATACATTTACAAAGTTACTTAGACAGTTATGTATATAAGATCCTTCTGAATAAAAAGGTCTATTGTTTCCATAAGTTCAAGTTTGTGATGGGGAAGAAAAGTGATACTGGTCTTTTGAGCATATTTAGCAAAAGTACAGATAATAGGCACTGAAACATTACTGGTTTTTTCTTAAGAACACCAGATTTTTTCCTTCCATTTTCTTAGGCCTTGGAAAGACAAAATTTCATTGGAAAAGCAGATTTAATAAGTGATTAGAGGGTAATTACTATTCTCTTGTAATATGCACAGGGCAATTTTGGGTTGTGAGGTAGTCTGTGGGTCATGTGAATTTAATTGTCATATGCAGAGACTTATACCATATTAAGTGAATCCCTAGTGAAACTGCAGAGCTGTAAATCTGTGAGATATATATATACGTACATATGCACACTATTTTACAACAGAGCTATGGGAATAGTCCATTACCTATAAAATAAAGAAACAATGTTAAATATGCCAAATCAATTTCCTCATTAAACCAGCAACAAATACTTAGCTAGTTACTACAAGAGACGTTCAGCTCAGGTTCCACACATTGTCCTCCTTTCCACCACTTTAGCTAGCACTTGCAATGCCTATATAGAAAGTGTCAGGTTAAACAAACCATCTGGGAAGACATGTGAGGATAAAATCATCTGTTAAGTTTCTTTTCTGTATTTCTTTTAAAAAGAAAATTTATAGTAAGTGGAGCTAAACTAAGCAGAGAGGGACCACAAGATTGCCTGTACACAACAGCAACTCTGACCATCTTGCTTGTGAAATTGCCAATCTGAAGCTGAAATCCTGACACACTTGAAATCATTGGGAATTCTGCCTTAGATCTAAATACTATCCAGTACTATTCTGAATCCTCTGCAGACTACACCTTGGCTCTTCTGCTGTTAAGCCAGCACTGACTTCCCACTTCTTTTCTCTGTCCCTACTACTGAAAGCAGATGAGTCATCTGTTTTCTATCACCTGCAACTCAGCTTTCTCCCTGAAAACTTCTTTTTTCTCTGCTGCCTTCTGTAACTCTTAGATGATCTCCAACATTCAGAATTATGGTTTAAATAGAAGTGGCTCAGCTAGGTAACATAAGTAGATACAATGGTACACCAATTTGTCAATATAAGTCCTGAGATAGGAATCTTAAGAGTCTCTTGACATAGACATTGCTGAAAGACATTTGCCATTTCACAGTAACTACATTACTGTGATATCACTACTTCCACCCTCAGAAAGGTATCTGTTACCTCAGGTGTATGAAGCAGTGTTTGAGAAGCGTTTGCTGTAACAACAGAGAGTAAAAAAAAAGTGACTGAAGAGAAGGGTACTGTAAAGACAAAAGGCCATAAGTGGAGTCTGAAATCTAGTGTGCCACTGCAGCCTTAATGCAAGGTTTTTTGCATTATTGTTATTATTTTGGCATAAGGCCTTGCTCCAAACCAGAGCAGCAGCTAGGATTTTCAGTCTTAGCCCTGAATTTTCTGGCTTTTATGGGTTTAAAGACAACCTTTAATGTTACTCAAGCATAGTCCTATGTAGCTGAATTGATTTAAGAGAGTGCTTTAGCTAAATGGAGAATCTCCGTAGCAGTTACTTCAAGGGGCTCAGAAGCAGCTCACCTCCACTACCAGAACTTCAAGACACCATTTCAAATCTGCCTTCTGATAATGTGCTAATTCCTGGACTCCAGGGGCAGCCAATTTCACAGGAGGCCTATGCTAAGTATTATTCGTATAATAGCAAACCAACCTCCTGGTTATTGTTTTAAACAAACTAAAAGTTATTTGAGACCAATTGTTTTGCACAAGAGGACATCAATGCCTACCTCACTATTTGAATCCATTTGGTCTTTAATGAGAACTCTAACGTTTCCAAGCTGAATCTTTCCAAGCCAAAGCTACTTGAAAAGCAACACTAGTTTACCAAGACTGCATATGGGGCTATGAGGTGGTCTCACAGCACTGAATGAAGCACAGGGTTATATATGTTGCATGGAATGTGATGAATACGTTACTGACATACAGCTTTAGGTGGAGGGGAACTGATTTAATATTTCTATTTGGAATGCTTAATGCTCAAAAAAAAGTTTTAGAGGCTGCCCTACATTAAAGTTTTCTTTCTTGCTTTAAGAGGCATTATGCAGACAGAAATAACTGTTCAAAAATGACTCCACAGTAAAGAAATGGATTGCACTATGGTGCTACAGATATTAAGTATTAAAAATGAGCAGCTGGCTATGTTTTTCTTTCCACAAACCTTTTGTTTCTTTTTCTACTTGCTTTTGTTTTCTTCTAGTGTCTAGTTATGTATTTTGTGAGCATAAAGCAATCTCGCATGCTGTAAGGCCAAGTGTGTTTAAAACACAAATCATTATTCAGAACTGTAGTGTGGAGATTTGAAGTTGATCTTGAAGCTGATAATTATTGGCTTTGGCTTCTTACTGCTTCTATTTGAAAACACAAGCCTCTCTTAAAAAGCAAAGGTTGTCCTCTATAGAAAAAAAAACCCCTAATTCAGAAGTCACCCAATGCTTTAACTGAGCTAAAGGTACTCTTCACGGTACGTACACATGAACAGAGTACACATGATCAAATGGGAGAACTTCTAGGTCTATACACCTGATTAGCTAAATCACATAAGAGCAGTCTGTTCTGATGTGGAGGATAGAAAGGCTTGGTTGCTTTTTTAACTAATGAGAAAGGAGGAGGGAGGAGACCTTGTCCTCCATCTCCACAAAGATGGAAGGAATAAAGTGTATTCTTGTAAAATGTTAAAAATGTTGCATTTAAATAAAGAGGTCTCAAACTGTGGTGCTGGTCCATGTAATAGAAGAATCAGTGATTTTAAAAGAGAGCCAGAAATGAGCCAATTTCACAAGCTACTTGAAGGATATTTTCATGTAACTCTCGGCCAAAGCTCTGTTCCAAAAAGTCTGAAAATTGAATCCTAATTAGTTACAAGAATCCTTCTGGCTCACAGGTTGACTATTATATTGTGCTCCATGCTCCCAAAGCAGATGAGAGCCATCACACCTTGGCAACATATGACAAGGAGAAAGGTAAACTCACCATGCCATTGCTTTCAGAAGAGTTTAAATCAAGAAAAGAGCGAAAATTACACAAATCTTGAAGGAGAATTGCCATTCTTTCCACATAATAACAGTCATCTGGGATAATATGCCTGTATTTCACTTGTCAAAGCATGCTGTTTACTATTTGGTCTTTTAATAGTGAATTTGGTGAACATTAAGAGACATTAAGGCAAAGCAAGCATTTTTATGTTATATCAGTTCATTCCCCTGCCCCTCAATACACAGGTCTTTACATTCCTTTGTGTGTTCTGAAAAGACCTTATACATCTTTCCATACAGGTTAAGCTGACACTGCAGAAAAGAACATGACCAATTTAAATCTTTATTAAAAATATAAATGTCTCAAATACTAAGCCTGCCTATTCATGAAACAGAGACTTTTGCTCTTGCACATGCAGAATAGGTTTGGGGGTTGCTCTGGGGACAGGAGCATTCTTTGAGTTTTCGGTTAGAGTTCTCCCTCCTCCCTTGTGAATTTTTTCTTGTTGTTCTACAAGAAATGAAATGCTAATCTCAGCTCCACCTCTATTGGGTCATCTCCAGGTCAGCAGATTAGAGAAATCAGCAGAAGAATGAAGACAGTCTACTCCAACTGCAGGGCAGGATGACCCAGTTATTAATCAATCTGATGGCAGCATTTGAACAATGACAGTCATCTGTCAGAAAACAGGAGGTGGCTCCTCATTAACACACCACTCACCTGCCCTGAGCTACAACCCTTTTATAATAATATCTATCATTCACCTCCAAGGTGTTGCTTCTTTCTCTGGCTACATGAAATAACAGACAGTATTTTCTGCCCCCTCCCTGGTACTTCATTTTCTTGGATCTTACTCAGCCTGCATTGCCATATATACATATATATATATATATATATATACACACATACACATAAAGCAATACTAAAGAAGCAAAAATATCCAAGCAAAACCAGAGAGACCAGAATGATTTCTAACTATATTTTCTAAGACTTTCAAGCCTTTAGTTTAAAATAAGTAAACTGAGTTAAAAATATCATTTTTAGCACAGTAATATAGCATAGCTATAAATTGCCCTCTCTCTCTTCCAACTAACAGGTCAACCCTTATTTCTGCCAATTTGATTTCATCACAACTGTCCCAGCAGGTTCCCTCACACCAGCTTTATACTATCATATACCTTTTAGAATTATTCTGATTTGCTCTGCCAGTTTTCAATCCACAAGCAGATGTTAAGCCAAAATAATATTTTAAGCAAATAATTTTTTCATAAAATACTACTTAATCAACACACATTTTTGTTATTAGATGCACACATGCATGGCGGTCAAACACAAGGCTGATGAGTAACCAAACACAGCCAAAGTTCTGCCATTAGCTATGCCTAGGAACAGGCTTACAGTAATTTCCATCAGCCTCTTCAGAAATCTGACCACAAGAGGTACCATTAAAGGGAAGAGAATATACAAGTAATGTAAATGAAAACCCACTCCACCAGTTGTATTCAGTATTATACACAAGCTGCAAGGCACCTATGGATTTCTTGCTCCCTGTCTTTGATTCCAGTGCTTCAATTATTGTTCATCCTTTAAAATCTCCTTAAACAAAAAACTGAAGACCTATATACCTTGAGAATTTACATTAAAGAAAATCCTTATGGCATTGGTTATAAGCACAGCGGATAGTGTAATTTTAACAAAAGGTTCTACCCACCCTATAGCTGCATGTAACCTGCTGCTGCTTCTCAGGATCTTCTCCTGACCCCTCAGCCCATAATCCTCCCTCCCTATTCCAGTAACTCACTTGTTTCTGATTTTGTGCCGGTTATTTGAGGACAAGTTTACATACGGTAGGGATCCTAATAGGCTGCTGATTATTTGCATTTGAAGTAGTAGCAACTTGCTTGAACCTAGAACAGGTGTGAAGCATCTTCTGAAGTGACAGCAAACACCATAGTGGCCAAGGAGGCTTCAGGATTCTCAGCAATATTAGACTATTTTGACTGTATAAAGTATGGCAATGCCTTAGCACCAGCCAAGATCAAAAGTCTTGGTGCTGGCAGCAAGCTGGCCAGGACTAGCAATGCATCCTGAAAAGCCTGCAATGAAAATGGACAAAAGAAACAAATGATGGAGAAAACCTCTAAGCACAGCAAACAACATGTTTGCTGCCAATGCTACATGAAAGCTACCCCATCCTTTTGGTGGATGTACTTGTAAAAGATAGCTCTGTTCTCAGCTGTTATGGGTCACCTGTAGCAAATCCAGGTGTGGATAAACCACCTTCCTCACACAAGCAAGCCCCTGGTGAACAGACTTAAGAAATGAAAGGCAGCAGCTGCTTAGCCAGTCATTAGTAACAGGTAGCACCGTGTCGATGTGTTTCTGGAGGAGGGCTGCAGTACAGCCGTTGGAGAGAAGGAAAGAATCACTGACTTCAAGTGCCCTGAAAACACTGAGCCCCAATCTCCATCCAAGAACATCTGTCTGCTCAAATAGGCTGGAAATGTAGCAGTTACAGAAGCACTGGTATTTCTGGCCTCCTTTCCACTTCTATGGCAAGGACATCTCACAGGCTGTGTGAGATGCTTCCAGTTCCACAGAATCACTGAATGTTGGGGGTTGGAAGGGACCTTTGGAGATAATCCAGTCCAACCACACTGTCAGAGCAGGTTCACCTAGAGCAGGTTGCACAGGATGGCATCCAGGCAGGATGAATGTCTCCAGAGACAGAGACTCCACCATCTCCTTGGGCAGCTTGTTCCAATGCTCTACCACTCTCAAAGTAGAGAAGTTCCTCCTTATGTTTAGACAGAACTTCCTATGTTCCAGTTTGTGCCTGTTACCTCTTGTCCTGTCACTGGGCACCAGTAAAAAAAGACTAGCTTCACTCTCATGACACTTGCCCCTTAAGTATTTAAGTATTAAAAAGACCCCCGCTCAGTCTTCTCCTCTCTAAACTAAACAGATCCAGCTCTCTCACCCTTTCCCTATACAAAAGATGCCCAAGACCCCTAATCATTTTTGTAGCCCTTTTCTGTGCCCTTTCCAGAAGTTCCTTGTCCTTCTTGAACAGGGAAGCCCAGAACTGGACAGAGTACTCAAGACGTGGCCTCACTAGGGCAGAGTAGAGAGGAACCTCCCTTGACCTGCTTGCCACACTATTCTTGATGAACCCGAGGATGCCATTAGCCTTCTTGGCCAAAAGGGCACATTGCTGGCTCATGGTCTTCCTGCTGTCCATGAGGACTCCCAGCTCCTTTTTCTGCAGAGGTGCTTTCCAGCATCTCAGTGCCTAACTTGTACTGGAACATGAGGTTATTCCTCCCCAGGTGCATTACCTTACATTTGCCCTTGTTGAATGTCATAAGGTTTTTCTCAGCCCACTCTCCAGCCTGTCCAGTTCATGCTGAATGGCAGCAAAACCTTCTGGTGTGTCAGCCACTCCTCCTAGTTTTGTGTCATCAGCAAATTTGCTGATTACATACTCTGTTCCTTCATCCAGGTCATTGATGAATACATTGAATAGGACTGGACCTAGTACTGATCCCTGGGGAATATCACTTGTTACAGATTTCCAACTGGACTCCACACCATTCATGATAACCCTCTGAGCTCTGTCCTTCAGCCAGTTTTCAATCCACTCCACTGTCCATTCATCTAACTCAGACTTCCTAAGCTTGCCTATGCAGATACCATGGAAGACGGTGTCAAAAGCCTTGCTAAAGTCAAGGTAGACAACAGCAGACACTCTCCCTTATCTAATCATCCAGTTATGCCTTCTGATGCCCTGATCCACAAATACTGAGTTAACGCACCCAGGCACTTACTAGCAAGCCCTGTTACATCCCTATCCCCCTTCAAATCTAGTTTAAAGCTCTGTCACTCAGCCCTCCTACCTTTTGAGCCATGGGCTGGGTGGCCACATGCAAAGAGTTGTGGTAAATGGCTGGATGCCTGAGTGGAGACCAGTGACAAGTGACATTTTTCAGGGGTCAGTATTGGAGGGCAGTGTTTCATGGATATGGACAGGGGGACTCAGTGCACCTTCAGCAAGTTTGCTGATAACACCAAGCTGTGTGGTGCAGTTGACATGCTGGAGGGAAGGAATGCCATTCAGAGGGACCTGACTTGAGAGGTGGGCCCATGTGAACCTCATGAACCTCATGACCCTTTTCCCCCTGTGAGAGAGGTGTATCCCATTTGATGCAAAAAAACATGGGGATAAATAGACTTTCCCATGATCAAAGAACCCAAAATTCCTCCAAAGACATCAACTGCTTAGCCATGTATTTATTGATTGGGTCCTCCTATTTCTTTCAATATTTTCCTCTGCTACTGTGAGTGAGGCAAATACTAACTGTGCTCCCAAACTCTCTTTTGATGGACCTTGGATTATTCTCTTCTAACTTGTCAGAGCCAGCCTGAATAACTAATAGGGGATAATAACTTGAGGTCTGCATCAGACTGAGAAGTTTTCTAGTAATATTTCCTACCTTGGACCTAGGGAGGCAGCAGACTCCCATGTGGGTTGGGTCCAATCAGGATATCAGACCCTCTGTTCCTCTCAGAGTGGAGTCACCAAGAACAATAACTCTTTTTTTCTAATATGGGTAGTTTTAATGGGAGGGGCAGGCTGCCCTACCCTGGGCAATCCCTTCATCCCAGAAGGACTAATGTCCACTTCATCATTTGTCTGCACATCTAGTGGAGGCCTCATATCTCTTGAACGTAGGCACCTGGGAGGGTAAGGCACGCCAGGAAAAGACTTGTCTGCCACCCCGAGCAGTAACCTGTTCCCATTCTCCTTTCTTTTCTATCTCCCTTTCACACTCCCTAACTGTCTTTAACCTCTCCACCTCCTCCTTCAGCTCTGCCAACAGGCAGAGCAGTCCTGTAGCTGTCAGCACCTCACACAGCTGTCTTCTGCAAACAGTGACAGGCTCTGGCATCACCTGCAGCTGGAGAGCTGGGTGGCTGCATGTTCACGCAGGAGAGTCTGGGTAGCCACTTCCCTGCTGGCAATGACTTTTCTCCTAGTACCAACCATTGCTAGGTGTTTCCTGGCTGAGTGAAGACTAATAGAGGAACTCACCTCCGAATCTGGAAGGGTGACTGTGCCCCCTGCACGCCATCCTTTCTCGCACAAACTGCTGCACTAACTGCCCCATCCCTATTTGCCTGCCCCTGTTCGCCTCTTTCCAGGTCGCCCGCTCTTCCTGGCCTAGGCTTTTCCACAAGGGGGTGAAGTCCCCTCCAGCGCTGGTCCCACCCACGATGAGTCAGAGCTACAGGCTCTAGATAACTCGCTCGGGGCGGGGGGGCTGGGCTCTAGCAGCCTGTCTGTCTCTGCTGGTTTCTCCCACGTTTCCCCTAGCGAAAAGGCTCAGCGTAGCCCTCACACCCCGATGCAATCCCTAAGCAGATCCGACTGCCTAAGCGACGTCGCTTCAAGTTGGGCATTACTAGTACATATGGGAATGCAGAAAAAGGTACCTTCAAAAATGCTTTCAATACTCAAAGATTCATTTCAAATTTAGGAGTCCGGATTATTTTTTCTTCTCATCTTCTTGTTGGCAGGCATACATTGTAATTTTACTAGAAGGTGCAAATTCGTATTCTAATTTTAACAGCAAATAAAGGCAGCATTCTCTGTATAAGATTGTTTCTTAGCATTAGATATCAGAAAAAGAAAAGAAAAACCCACGAGAACAACAAAGAAGCCTTAACAAAAATATGTGACATAAAAAACAGACCAAAAAACCCAAAACCAAACCAAACATAAAAAGACAAAAAACAACAACAACAAAAAATAGCCAGAAAAGCCAAATACAGCCACATTTTAGAAATTTTAAGATCACAGTCTTCCTGCCTAAACTCTGTTTGTTCAGGCAATTACATTGCCTGTTTCTCGCCCATAATGTTCTCCTTTTAGTTAAAGTGCTCTGCAGATGATTTGATGCTGCTAATGTCTAGTTTTATAGGAGGAGAGAGGAGAAAGGAAATGTTACTCCTGAACTCTGCCCTCCATGTATGGCTTTCTGGGGAATGTGCTCTACTAATTGTCCTCTTTTTTGAGCTGCAGTGGATGTAATAGCATATATATGGCCTGTGTTTTGCTTGTGCTACTTTTTTACAGTACAGAATGGTGTGCCCACAATAGTGCATTAAAGTAATAATCATGAAAATAGTATCCATCAAGTAATTTCAGTGCTGTTACCATGCCAGGATGTAACCACCCTGCAAGCCCTGTGTGGTTAACATCCAGGTTCCATCCGCCTCCCTGCTGTTAGCTCTCCCCTGGACAGTAAGGCAAGCAGCACCCACCTCACGATTTCCAGGTTTGCAGCTTTCTTTCCATCTAAAAAAGTATTTGGCAGCATAGTTCATCCTCCCTCCTCCGCTCTAAGCACACATGCAATTTGGTGTGTGTGCATCTTCAGTACAGCTAGAACAGGAGATTGTCAGGGAGAAACACACAAGCCCTTAGCTTCACCCTGTGAAGGAGGAAAATACTATAATTGTGTTACAGGTGAATAATCTGATATGTTTAGGTAATACACCAAGCACTAGCACGTGCATTAGTTTAAAACTAACAAAAGTGATCATGATATTATTGAAGCTCCTCTCACTCCACATAACGTGCCTGCAAATCCTTCATGGGTGGCTGTTTGTGCAGAAGGGCCCCAAAGCACGTGCTGGGGCTGGTTTCTCCCCTCATAGATTTTCCCTCCAAATAATTCCTTTTCCCTCAGAAAAAGGGGGGGGTGGGGGTGGGGGGGTGGAAAGCAGCATCATTTTATTCTTCCTCATACTCTCATTTCCTCCTTCTTTTGAGCAAGGCTACAGTTGACATTAGTTCCAGACTAAAGTGATGTATCTCAGATTTTGGGTTTTTTCCCCAGTGGAAAACCCTGTAAATAAAATATTCACAAGTAAACATCTACCTATGTTTCCCAGTTCTGCATTCTTGACTAAAGTTTTTTTCTTTATTTGATCAGGAAATTTGTATTAAAATCCTGCTTTCCCTTATTAATTTTCTACAAGTGCATATGTTAATTTTGGTACAAGTATGCATGTATTTTTGTACTGAGTCTCCCTTTCACAGTGCATATGTACATGTCTAGTGTCTCTCTACATGCAAATAATGTAATAACACATCTCTCTCTCGTGTTCTTTGTGTTTGTATACATACATATATATGTATGTAAGTGTGTTTGTATATATTCCCCTGTATGTATGCATATATATGCATGTATATATGGATTATATATATATAATTGCCTGGGCTTTACAAACAGATGCCAGGAAGCAAATACCTGTCTATTGCTCTGTCAAATGTGACTCACAGGGAAAGCTATTGGGTTTATAGAAGAGACAAACATTTCAGGCACGCCATTCTGGGGTAATGAAGCATGGCAACAAAATATACCTGTGCAACATTTGATAAAGATGAGCTGACACACCAGTCCAAATAGGTTCTTTTGTGTGTCTGCACGTGTCTACCATCATTGCTTTCATCTTAAAACAGGAAGGTAGCAATAGGAGCAGCAGCTGGCAGGAACCACAAGAGGAAGATCAGCTCACACAATTAAACATCGTTTACCTCTGGCCTTTATTTCACTCCTCTCTCCCCCTAATTTATTATGTGTTTTCGCCATCTCTATGCAAAAAACACAAGCTCAATTTTTCTTTCTTTCTCATGCTATCTAGCTCTTTCTACAGGGGGACTAACCAAGACAATAGGCAAAATCCCATGGTATTTAGCTTTGGGTCTTAACTTGAAATGCTTCTTATTGGGGTTTTTATGGCCTTTGTTGTTCTTTGATTAATGTAAAGGCAAATGAAACCCTACAGTTACACATTGGTATATCAACTAGAGAGAAGGCAAAACTGTGCTGCGTACCTTGCTTTACAGAAAACATCTTTTGTTGTGTTTAATCTTCGGAGCAAAGGAAGGGAAAAAGCCTCGTGATGCAGGGACCCTTGAAGGGAAACTGTGACGCTGAACACTGTGAGCGAGCGACCCAAGTTACACTGCTCTCCCCATAAAGGGCTGGGTAATAGCCTTTGTTTAGGCACAGCTTCCATTGAAGTCAACAGGAATTGTCCTGGTATGCAGAGCCCATCAAAGAAGTCTCACAGGCTGTGCGTGACCCCCAAAGATTTTGCTTGCAAGGGGAATGGTAACTGGAGATAACTGAATGATATGGTAGATGTTATGTGGATTTGCTCTAGATTTTACCAAAGACAGCTGGCTGCATGAATCTTTCTTCTAGGTTAAATTTAAAACAATATTTTCATTGCATAGAGATGCTATGTGCATGTGTCTGCTTGTAAATGGTTGTATTCAACTCAAATGTAAGCTTAAATGTGTATATTATTGTAGCTAACATCGTCTACTGAACAGGCTAAAGGCCTTCTATGTATATATTCTATATGGCACATACACAGTATTGGTTTTTTTATTAGATATGTCCTGCTCTCATCTCTTCTCCTTGCATAAAATCTCCTTGGTATGTGTGATTTTTTACCCTGCCAGCTGGTAAATCCATTTAATCCATTTTTACTCTGGATTTCCAGTTGTTATTCCTCTTTTTCCACACACGTTTCTAGGCAGAATGGACAACAGCTCAGCTGAAGTAAAACTTTCAGCATTACAAGTTTTTAGTGGGGTTTGAAACCAGACAGAATGAGTTTGGCCCCTTGTAATCTCTATACTGAAGCAATATGTAACTGAAATGGATTTTTCCCCCCCTCTAGTAAAACTCCTGCTAAATCTGAAAGATGGGTCATAGATTTGGCATGTTTTCCTCAGCACAGCAGTATTTTTATTATTTACTGCTAGTCACTGTGGTGGATAATAAATGCCTCTTAACATGCTTATTCTTTTCAATTTTAATCAGTAGTCAGAGCATGGGAACTTCAATTCCAACCTCTGGTTGTCCCCCACCTCACAAGCATTTCATGAAATCTATTGTATCTTTAGCCAAGTTCGCAAGCTAAATGACACATGTGTGGCCTTTCTGTGCATTGTATCTGACACTGAGACAATTCAATTGATGCTCAGCATAAAAAAAGAATCCCAAAATTACAGAGCATCCCTGCCAAGGGTAAGAATAGGTCAAGAGCCGAAGGAATTTAAGCAAACTGTCTTTTATACAAAGGAAGCAGTTAACATATGGAATGAAAGAACAGGAATAGCAATTGATGAAACATTTGGGAGGAACTTAGATAAACAATCATAAAGAAGATTTAGACAAGTCCTTGGAGTAGCCAAAAAAATAAATAAAACTAGTATAGAGTGTGTAAGTCACTTCATCGTCCTTCCGTTCTGAAATAGCTGAAATAAAATGGCAATGAGCAGATAAACTGCAAAATATCGTTGTGATTTAGTAGCCATTTCTTCCCATCAGAGCCACTGTTTTAATTTTCATTCTTCCAAATTACAAAGTAACAATAAAATATCCTTTTCGATTTATGGCAATGAGACCCTTTTAATTGAATTTCAGAAATGAGTAGATTTGACTGATGGGTAGGTAATGGGCATATACTATTTACAGTGGGAAATCCATTTTCAGTGCAAGGTTTTGAAAAAGCACAGCAAAATAGACATTTATAAGCAGGATTTTGGATGGCTTACATACACGCATACACACACAAATATATGTGTTTACCCTGAGGTACAACAAACAGTATTTCTGTTTAATCTTAAAAGCCTCTACCAAAGGAAAAAAGTTCGTGAGCACTTACACCATTTATTCCAGTAACAGCCAAATGTACACTCACTATGACCTCATTATAACTCTTACTTTTTCTCACTGTGTATAGAGACATGGGATTGAGGGTGATTTTTTTTCCTGAATGTTAAGCCAAATCTGGAAATATTGGCAACTTAGAGGCCATCTCACTCTGCCCAAGAGTTAATGTGGAGTAGCCTATATCAGCCATCACTTTTTGCATTGCAATGGCAAAATTCCAGATGACTTTAATGGAGCCAGAATTTCACCCCAGGTGCACTATTACAATTGACTAGGGCCTGATAGATTGGTTCTTGAGATGCTCTGGATTCCAGATGTGGATCTCATAAAATTGTAGTGTAGTGTGTGCAAAGCTTTTTCTCTTTTCTTTTCTTTTCTTTTCTTTTCTTTTCTTTTCTTTTCTTTTCTTTTCTTTTCTCTTTTCCCCATTAAATTAATAATAATAATAATAATAAAACACAGTCCTTATAAGCAGTGCAATAGGGAATATGTGTTGGTTTTATTCTCTGTCTTCCAAGAAACAGATCCTTGTTCTTTCTCAACTACTTACAATCTAACATTTATATAACAGGGGGAGGGGGTAATGTGTGTGAAAAAAACCCAAAACCTAAACAGCCAGTAAGCTGCATCTGGTTTAAAATATGTGTAGAGCTGAGTCCATGTGTGCCTGCTGAAATTTTATCATCAACACCTACAATAAAAAGTCTAATCAGAAGACAACTGTGTTAAGTATCATAGACTGAAAAATGCCCTCAAAAGCCAGTCAGTCTACAGGACTGTAACAGGAATAGAGCAAAAGAAGCCTTCACCTGCAGGAGGATGTGGTGTAATAAATAAAAGAAGAGGAAAGGAAAAGAGAACTCCTGCTCTAAAATAAGCTGTGTAGACCTGTAAACCACGCGGTAGCATCAGCAGAGAGGGTGTTTCCCACTCTGTGCAAATCTTACTTTGGGGAAGGGAGGTCAATGGCTCTCTTGTAACCAGGTATCTGTGATGTCTTCTCCAGTTGTCCTTCCTTCTCTCTTTTGCCCATTTAAATATTTGAGATAAGTCCATATATGTCCATTCCATGTCTATTGGGAGTCTGGGGAGAGAAAAAAAATCTCTATTCCCAGAAGCCGAGTAACAACAGAACAGTTTCTGCTCAGTAATATATAAGGACAACATTTGAGATTTTTTCACTACTTTTACTTTTACTACTTTTTACTACTTTTTTTTCACTACTTTTACTTTTACTACTTAGTGGTACCAGGGAGCAGTATTCCTCACTCCCCACAAGACAAAGGTGGAGAGACATGGACAAGAAATACATAAAAGAGGAAGACGTGCAGTCAGCAGAGTTACCCTGCTGCTGCCTTTAGCTTCCCAGGGGCTGACAAGCTGAGGCAGAGCAGAAGTGAAGGAGCCCAGCTACCAATGTGATGCTCAGTGCTGCAGTGAGGACTGGTCTCATTGTGTTTTCCCACAACTTGGTGGAGTATGTATGTGCTACACATAAGTTAAAAGCTGAGCTGGGAGGAATGTGGTCCATGTGGACATATTCAAAACCCATCTGAACGTGCTTCTGTGTGACCTGGTCTAGGGAATCCTGCTGCGGCAGAGGGGTTGGACTAGATGATTTTTCGAGGTCCCTTTCAACTCCTAACATTCTGTGATTCTGTGTGTGAGCAATAGGAAAGATGTTATGTAGGATAAGATTTGGAATACTTCCTAGCAAGAATGTGGTGTCAAAAACAGAGTACTGTGAAGAAAAACAAGCAAGGCAACCAAAAAGAGGAAACACTCAAAAGTGGGAATGCCTGATTTTAGGGTAATGTTACCTGGGGCTTTAGAGCTTACCTTTACCCAAGGCAGTGAGTGCAGCAGAAGCAAAAGCAGGCTGCACATCATCAAGTAAAAGCCCAGAAATTGTTACAAGTGCGTTAGAAGTGGTTGAAAGACAGAATGACAAAAAGAGAAGAGGTTTCAAGAAGTTACATGGAGCAGAGATCAAAAACACAGTGTTATATATTAAAAAAAAAAAATGTATCCACTATATATGCTATAGAAGCATGCCAAAAATAACTATAACTGTCCCTCTGTTTGTAAGCAATAAAGTGCTATTTTAAAACTCTCTGAAAAGCACTCTGCAGCCACTGTATTAAAAGATATGTCTGGTCTTGTATTTCTCAACAAATGCCTCTGCTTACAATTCTTACCGTGCACACAAGAATATTTTGTGTGAATTGCACAGAAGAATATTTTGTGTGAATTTGTGTTTGTGTGGAATTATCAGATGCATCTGCCCATGAAAGGACAAACATGGACAAGGTCAAAGGAAAATATTCTTTAGAATAGCCCTTAAGCAGGCAGAGGAATTAGGCCTGATTTATGAATGTATTTCCACAATTCACTTGAAAATTTGTAATGTCTGTGCAGCCTGGCAAGAAAAAAAGGTGAGGGTAATGTGAAGGAATGCTTCTATTCCACTTTATTGTAAAATTATCCCATGTTACCTGCTCTAATCCCCTGAAAACAAATTAAATCCTCACTAAGCTGACTTTAAATCAATAGTTTCATTTAAGAATAGTGTGACTTAATAAAAATAAAAAACTAACTGGTCCAGCCAATTTAAGAGGGAAATAAATCATTGCCCAAGGAAAAAAGCAGATTTGACTTGTATATGGGCCACAGTTTTGTTGAGGGGACTAACTTGCTGTCTAAATTAACTCGAGGTATACTACAAATCTCATCAACCTCATTCAGAAATCTGATTCACTGTACTGGGGAAGAAGATTGCCAGAAAAAACTCCAAACTTGGAGATATTATGAAATGAAACTATATTTCTGAGAACACTTAATAAATCATACAAGATAACATGTCTTTGAATTGCCCTGAAAAATCACCTCATGCTCCAGCATCTTCCTTGTCTAACTTGTTTGGAGAGAATGTTTGTGAAATAAAAAGGATTCCATATTTGCAGGTAGGGCAAGAGCAAAAATAGCTACCTAAGAAATGGAAGAGAAAGGAGCAGAGCAATGAACAGATAGGCAAGCTGCCAGCTCTTTAATTCATTCATACAGAAAAACTAGTTAAAATAATAACTGAATAAATTATTTGTAAATCTATAGATTGAATTATCCATGCAATCTTTGCAGCTTGGTGAAGATATTAGTTTGAAGTTATTAAGTGTGGACCTATTTATCACTAATTTACTTTTTAAATGTTATGAAACTCACCTAATAAAAATCTTTAAGATTTGGAAGACCAGAATACAAACAGAGGCCACAATGAAGCAGCTTACTTAAATCAGTGCAAGTTATGCACTGCAAGTCACTGACAGCAGGAGAATTTAATAATCCTGACTCCAGTTGACTTATTCTAAGTGTTCCCGGATGAATACCTTTCTCTGACACTTACCACATTTCCAGGCAAGCCTTTGAAAACTATCTTTTATATAACCTGTGTAAAGGCACCCCACAAGTTGGTAACAAAGGACAGGAACAGCTTCTCCAGAAACTCAGGAAATGCTTTAACTATGCAACAGTCTTGTAGCCCACTGTGATAATCTGTAGGAGCAGACAATGTTTCTGGATTTGCCTCAAATACCCTGGATTCAAGGAATGGATTGCAGTGAATCTCTGAGCTTACAGACCTGGCTTCTCTTGCTGCATTCCTTTATGTTTGTCTGATTCCCCCAATATGATCCCAAAAGATGTTAATGCATTAATCTCATTTTCCTCCTGTACAACATTCACGGACAACTAATAAACACTGAAGAGTTTGATAATAAGAACCCTAAGAAGTCATGTGATGAATGAGGAAGAAAAATTAGAGGCATGTGAAGGAACGATGAGAGGGTATAGACTTCAACCTTGGCATTCTCTGTGCTGTGTCATCAGTGCACACTTGCCAACATTGGCATATCCAACATAAAACTACCTCACAGAAATGTTTTAGTGGAGAAGGAAAACGAACAGTAAAACATCCAGGTTTATAAAACTGGGGAAGCTGTTCTTCTTCAGTTAGTTTTATTCCTAAGCACAGGCATTACCATAAAAAGTAAGGATATATTAAAAAAAAAGATTAAATGCTCAAGAGTGACCAAGTTTGCAAGGAACCTGGAGGACTTGGAAGGCTTCAGAAAAAAGAAGTATACTGCAGAGTAAAATGGTCCAACCTTCTCTGAACCTACCTGACAGAATACTATATGACTGTGTTTTTAACAGGTAGTTTGAGTTGCAGTTATCCATATTTGTATTCCCCAGTAAATGTTCCTAGGCTCTGCTATCCCACTGTGATTTTGAGATATGAGGTCTTAAGGAGAGTTGGATCAAAGTAGTGTCTCACAAGATCATCAGCAATGGGCCTTTCTTATTTTCTTTTGGTTATCATTTTTCTTATCCCTTCTTGATTCTGAGCCTGCCTATTTATTTGTTATAGGGATAACCATCTGTGTTAGAGCTAGAATGAAGGATCATCATAAATGTTACATTTGTATTTGATGGACTCCTTGCTAGATAAAAATACAGTATGCTGTTGTACAGTGTATCAGACTAAAAATACAGCAGTTAGTTTTCTTTCTGGCTCTGAATTATTTAATGAGCTTTCATATGAACTTCATATTCACAAAGAAGATTTATAGCTGCATTTTCCCAAGTGGGAAGGCCTTCACTATCCTCAGAACTTTTCATTTCTTTTATCCAAACTCTTTAGATATGAGTGGTTTCCACATAGCCAGAATTCTTCAGGAATCCATGAAGAGAACATCTCAAGTTGCCCAAATCATCAGGCCATCCAGTGCCCACATAATGATATTTTCAAAGCATACTCTCCTTTTGGGGTCCTCAACATCTTTTTGAAATTTCTTTAAAATCTCCAAGCCACAATTAGGACACTCAAAAATCTACAATATCAGAAATTAGTGGGTTTTTAAACAAATCTTATCCCTGAGCCACAGCTCATGACATTTCTGTTTGAAAATCCTTTGTCTTATCAGTCATCCTCTTGTTTTAAAGAACATTCAGAAAAAAAGAGTCTACTTTGCATTGTAGGGTACCTTCAAATTAACTGTTGCTTGCTGTAACTTGCAACTTAAATGAGCAAACTCAAACCTGCTAAAGAGATAAATGTAAGGAATGCAAATCAGGTCAGAATCATATTGACAAAATTATAACACTCAGAAGTCATCTGTAAGGTTTTACAAAAAGGCCAAACCTTGAAGCTGAATTTTGAACACTTGCCCTTTAGATTCTATTGCAAGTGTAAGGCAAACCTTAGGGCTTCTTAGCATTCAGTTTTGACAAGTGGATAAATTACTAAGAGAATATAATACATTCTTTTAACATAAGGAGAGAAGAAGATAGCATGTAAAGACAATAATAAAAGATACATTACAGACATCATCATTATGGTATTATAGACAATATTGTCCTGGGATGTATGATTATGGATAAGGAATTGGCTGGATGGTTGCATCCGGAGGGTAGTGGTCAATGGCTCAAAGTCCAGATGGAGACCAGTGACAAGTGGTGTCCCTCAGGGGTCCGTACTGGGACCTGTCCTATTTAATATTTTTATAAATGATATTGACAGCAAGATTGAGTGCACCATCAGCAAGTTTGCTGATGACACTAAGTTGTGTGGTGCTGTTGATAAGGTGGAGGGGCGGGATGCCATCCAGAAGGACCTGGACTGGCTGGAGAGGTGGGCCAGCCTCTGGTGGGCCAGAGGTAAAAGGACAAGGGGTAATGGTTTTAAATTAGAGAAGAGTAGATTTAGATTAGATATTAGGAAAAAGTTCCTTCCCATGAGGGTAGTGGAACACTGGAACAGGTTGCCCAGGGAGGTGGTTGAGGCCCTGTCCCTGGAGGCATTCAAAGTGAGGCTAGACAAGGTTCTGAGCAACCTGATTTAGTTGGGGATGTCTCTGCTCACTACAGGGGGGTTGGACAAGATGACCTATGAGGTCCCTTCCAACCCAGATGATTCTATGATTCTATGATTATTTATTTTTTTTTACCTAGTATAGACCCAAACACAGCTTCATTGATTAAAAAGAACCAAATCAGTAATAACAATGAACTAATGTAGTGAATGTACCATATGGCCCTATGGCATAGACACTACATATGGAAAAAAAGTAAATAATTGCATTTTAAAACCAAAGTGTTGGCACAACCTCTACCTTGTCTAAGGGTCTCCTTGTTACTTGTGCTTAAAAATATTCTGTTTGAAAAATTTCAGTGTCCCATTATTTGTAAAAAACACTTGTAACCCAATGGAAAATTGTGTCCTTTGTTACTAAAAATGTTTTACATATCCTAAGGACCTTGGGATCACTCCATCTTCCTGGATTCACCATACTGATTGGATTTTTAGGATGCACCCCGGTGTAACAATTGGTACACCGATGTACCAGTGAATGCCACTACTTATTAACCTGGCATGACTTTATAAATTGGATTTTGTAACCTGTTTGGTTTTGCTTTTTAATGTCCTTGCCTCCTGGTGCACCATAATATGAGTATTTAATCTGGATAACTTAAACTACAAATGCTCAGATGTTCCTCATCATTGAAACAGAAGTATTAATTCCAAGTTTTTGAGATTATACTGCAAGAGTTACACACTTCTAAAGAGCTCTGGCACAATCTGTAGATGTTTAGCTAGTACACTTCATGGAGGGATGCTCCATCTGCAGGTGGTCAGCTCAGGGAAAAGTTGTGTAGTGCTGACAGAAACCCAAATGCCTATTCCCATGTCAGGATTCTTCTTGTATTACTTTCACACATCTAATTCAATTGGAACTATATTTGTGGAGTGCAAATATGTTCTCCTAAGAGAGCTAAATTTTGGGGGCTACGCAAAATTTCTGTGTAGTAAGGGCGTTTATTGTTAAATTGAAATAAACAAATGCTCTGAAGCTTTAAATAGCTCCTTCTATTCATATTTGTTTATGGAATCACAATAAATATTTTATTTGGGGTTCTGGATTTCTTTTGCTCACCATTTGCCCTTGTCATTGCCTATCATATAACTTAACTATAAGAGGAAACTTACCAATAGACCAAACAAAGAACTATAAATCTCTCTAGTTCTTGGTAATCTCATGCATTCCTGGCTCCCAGCTGATCTATCAAGAGGTCATTTGGTTGAAAGCCAACTTGCCAGACCTCCCTTCCTTGTCACTGTTTTAATTTCCTCTTTTGCTTCCTTTATTCTTTGTACTGGTACATTTTAAAAGAAATAGCATTTGTTTCTTTACAAGGAATGCCATTTTAAATAAGACATTCTTGGACACCAACAAAAAAGACCCTCTGTCTCTGAGGATGTGTCTTGACAACTTGTTTTTAATGTTTGGAACACATACCACTTTGTTCTGTTATGTACAAGCAGATAGTTTCAGATGACTATTTAATAGTAACCCTAAAAAATTTAAAAAAAAAAAAAGGCAAAGGGAACACAAATCATTGGCTACTTATTCCAAGGAGTCTTCTCCCTGTCTGATGGCAGAAGTATTTTAAACATACATGCAGTATCTTCTTTGGCAGATTTGTATATAGTCTGACTCACAGGGAATCAGACACAGGATGAGGGGCAGCAGTCTTCCAGAACCACAAAGGACAAACTTCTTGCTTAGCCAGGTTTTTTTTTTTAAGCTTTTATAAGTGAGAAACACATCTTGGCCTTGATTGATCTAACAGTCTGGTTTTGGCTCTCTAGTCTTTGGTCTCTTTCCCAAGCTGGCTGTTGACAGGCTATGGAGTATTACACATGATTTTTAATCTTCAGGAAACATAAAGCATACAGAGCTGGCTCCAAATTACAAGGTCTCCCATACCACAGAAGAGGAAAGATGGGGTTTAGGGGAACAGCTAGAGTGCAGAGGGTTGAGAGTAACAGGAGATTGTGCAGTATAGCATATAACCCCACTGCCATGTTCCCACTGAGATATCTAAAATTACTTGACCAATGTCTCAGCTATTTGAAGCTAGGCCAAAAGCTGTTTGGTCTCTACAAATACCTGAAATGATATCAAAAATTTATCATAGCATTGTCTCTTTCTCTGCTCAACCGCAAGTATGTGCAGTGGGTATGTTCAATCCAATATCATGTATTGTGCTTACCTGTGTGCAGCTGGAAATCAAAACAGTCCTTCAGGCAGAAAAAGGAAAAAGTTTCCTACAGATGATGTCAATTCTCTCTCTGCTCTCCCAGCTTTTGTTGCTTTTTTGTCATGCCGTGGAGGGAAAAATCCCAAATAACCCATTTGATAATGCTGCCAGTCAAAGGATGTCAATGCTTTAATGTACTCACATTATGGAGTTGGTAGCACTACCAGCCCAGCAAAGACCACTGCCACCTCCTTTGACAAGTTCACAGAACAGGAGCTCCTTAGTAAGTTACTTAGGAAATTCCCTTTATCTAGGCCAGCCTTTCGCAGAAGACATGCCTTTGGATATTTTCTTATAGTCACAACACACTCCACAGCACAATCCAGCAACTGCCCCAGCTTTTCTGTAATTAGACCAGAATAATCCTGGGTCCCCAGAACCGAGGCACTTTCTCTTTCAGCAACTCAACAGGTGAGGAGGAACCTCACAGATTGACTTATGCCTCTATCCTACTGTTATCTGATAGCTTGGGGGGGGGGGGGGGGGGGGCGGTGCTCAGGGTATCATTCCTGAAGAAGGAGCTGGGAAAAAAAAGGTTTGTGGGAGAGGCAGAGAGCTGTCAGATCAGCTACATGAAGGACAGGGTTTCCTAGCTCCCACCAACAAACACACTTGCAGATTTTTTACCCTCGCACTTTTGTATTGCAGTATTATTACTCTTTAATAAGTTTCCCCATTGTTGTGACATGTGACAGCAGCACCTGTGTTGGTGGGTGAAGCAAAGTGGGAACAATGCCTTGTTGTTTGTAACAAATACCTGTCAATTCCAGATTGACAATTTCTACTTAAGCTAATTTGCAAAAGGAAAGGTAAAACACCCTCTCCAAGGATATTGTGAAAAGAAATAAGAAAGTTGATACATGCTTTTACAATTAGAACAAAATTTAAAGCTTTAGCTTAACACATAAAAGAAAATAATAGAATAAAAAAAAATTGTGACCTGATTGACAGTTACTACAAAAAAAAAAAAAAGAAGGAAAGTTATACATCTCTGTATATCTGTGTATATATTCTTATATGTACAATAAATGTATTCATCTGGAAACCAGGTGAAAATCTTCCTCCATCTCTTCCAGACTGACCTAGATGTGCCATGAACCACTCCAAAGGCCATGATGTGCAGATGATGAAAGTGGCTGTGGCCTCCAGGACCAGGACATTATTGATTCACTTGCTCAATGAACACAAGGCCAAGTGGTTTCTACCAGTGCAGCCAACATATTTGTAGTATTTAATGGAGCAGAGCATGAGCACTCCTAGACAGAGTTAGGTGTGCTTCAGAAAGGAGTTCTTTTATAAGTTCCTTTCTTCTTTTCTCTTAAGAGTTTAATGATGGAATTTGGCTTTCTCACTGAGCTGACCATCCTCAACTGAACTCAAGCAGGGTGGAAATGTAGAGGAAAAAAAAATTATGTGTCTTCCTTCAAATTCTCTGGACCAGCATGGACAGTGGCATGCAGAAGTGTGCCCTGAAAGGGACGATAAGTCCCCTTCTCTACTACTACATGAACCAAGGCACCCCCAGACCCTGCAGGAGCACACTGTGCCTAATGGACATGTCAGCAAGAGGCCACATTTGCTGTGATACAGGCAGATAGACAGCACATTTCAAGGAGGCAGTACTAATACAGACTGGAAGGCCTCCCACCTCCCTAGGGTAGAATTGGCATGATCAGCTCACTCCCTGAAATGCCTGTATAACAATGCATGCAGCATGGGGAATAAACAGGAGGAGTTAGAAATCCATGTGAGGTCAAGGGGTTATGATCTGGTGGCAATTACAGAGACATGGTGGGACAGCTCTCATGACTGGAATGTGGTCATGGATGGCTATGTCCTTTTTAGGAAAGACAGATCTACAAGGCGTGGTGGGGGAGTTGCTCTTTACGTGAGAGAGCAACTAGAATGTATTGAGTTCTGTCCAGGGGTGAATGAGGGGAGAGTTGAGAGTTTATGGATGCGAATTAAGGGGCAGGCTAACATGGGTGATAATGGTTGTTTAGCCTGGAGAAGAGAAGGCTGAGGGGAGACTTTATCGCTCTATTCAGCTACTTGAAAGGTCATTCTAGGGAGGCCGGTGTTGGCCTCTTCTCCTTTGTGACTAGTGCTGGACTAGAGGGAATGGGCTTAAATTGTGCCAGGGTAGGTTTAGATTAGATATTAGGAAGAATTTCTTTACTGAAAGAGTGGTGAGATATTGGAATAGGCTGCCCAGGGAGGTGGTGGAGTCACCATCCCTGGAGGTTTTTAAGAAGAGGATAGATGTGTTTCTTCAGGGGATGATTTAGGGGTAAGAGTAGTGTAGGGCTACGGGTTGGACTAGATGATCTTGAGGGTCCTTTCCAACCGTAATGATTCTATGATTCTGTGATTCTGTGGAGAGGTAGAAGTTCAGGGCAACCTTGGCTGCAGTGATCATGAGATGGTAGGGTTCAGGATCTTGTGTGGTAGGAACAGAATACCTAGTAGGATCACAACCCTGGACTTCAGTAGGGAAAACTTTGATCTTTTCAAGAAATCACTAGGGGAAATCTCATGGGACAGGGTACTAGAAGATAAAGGGGCCCAAGAGAGTTGGTTAACATTCAAAGACCACTTCTTTCAAGCTCAAGATAAGAGCATCCCAACATGTAGAAAATCAAGAAAGGGAGCCAGGAGACCTGCATGGTTAAATAGGGAACTGCTGGGCAAACTGAAGTGGAAGAGAGTCTACATATCATGGAAGGAGGAGTTGGCCACATGGGAAGAGTATAAGATGGTTGTCAGTGGATGTAGGGAGACAACTAGGAAACCCAAGTCCTCTCTGGAATTAAACCTCACAAGTGAGGTCAAGGCCAATAAGAAGGGCTTCTTCAAATACATTGAAGAAAAATTAACACTAGAGGCGATGTAGGCCCTCACTGAATGAGTTGGGTGCCTTGGTGACAGATAATACAAAGAAGGTGGAGTTACTGAATGCCTTCTTTGCCTCTGTCTGTACTGTTAGACACTGTCCTCAGGAGCCTCAGACCACTGAGCCCCCAGATGATGTTAGGAAAATGGAGGAGCTTTCCTTCTTTGAGGAGGACTGGGTTGGGGGGCAGCTAAGCCATCTGGACACCCATAAATCCATGGGACCTGATGGAATGCACCCGTGGGTGCTGAGGGAGCTGGCAGAAGTCATTGCCGGGTCACTCTCCATCATCTTTGGTAAGTCCTAGGGAACAGGAGAAGTGCCTGGAGATTGGAGGAAGGCAAATGTCATTCCAGTCTTCAAAAAGGGCAAGAAGGAGGAGCCGGGTAACTATAGACTGGTCAGCCTCACCTCCATCCCTGGAAAGGTGATGGAACAATTCATCCTCGACTCTGTCTCTAGGCATATCAAGGATAAGGGGGTCATTAGGAGCAGTCAGCATGGGTTTGGTTTATGGATGTGGTTTATCTTGACTTCAGTAAAGTGTTTGACACTGTCTCCCACAGAATCTTTGCAGCTAAACTGAACAAGTGTGGTCTGGCTGATTGGGTAGAGACATGGATTGTGAACTGGTTGAAGGACAGAAGTCGGAGAGTCGTGGTCAATGGGATGAAGTCTAGTTGGAGGCCAGTGTCTCCTGGAGTCCCTCAGGGGCCGGTACTGGGACTGGTACATTTCAATCTATTCATTAACTACCTGGATGAGNTGGGCCTCTCAGTTTAAGAAGGATAAGGAACTGCTTGAAAGAGTCCAGCACAGAGCCACAAAGTTGATGAAGGGGCTGGAATGTCTTCTTTATAAGGAAAGGCTGAGGGAGCTGGGTGTCTTTAGCTTGGAGAAGAGGAGGCTAAGGGGTGACCTCATCTATGCTTTTAAATATGTGAAGGGTGTGTGTCGGGAGGATGGGGTCAGGGTCTTCTCAGTGAAGCCCAGTGATAAGACAAGGGGCAATGGTTGCAAGCTGAAGCACAGGAGATTCAGTGTGAATACACGTAGGAATTTTTTCACAGTGAGGGTGCCAGAGCACTGGAACAGACTGCCCAGAGAGGTTGTGGAGTCTCCTTCTCTGGAGGTATTCAAAACCCGTCTGGACGTGCTTCTGTGTGACTAGGGAATCCTGCTGTGATAGGGGGGTTGGACTAGATACTCTTTCGAGGTCCCTTCCAGCTCCTAACATTCTGTGATTCTGTGATTCTCTTAAACACATTACTTCCCTATATTCTACCTTGAACAACTGTGAAAATGGGACTTCATTAATGCTATTCCAGACAAAGAGCAGGAGAGAAATGCAACTTTAAAAAAACCCCTATATTTTTAAATTGGGAGAGACCAATTACAAAAGCTATAAACACTTTAATCATTTCTCTGAACATGTGGAAATATATACATTGTGAACCTTTTTCACCGAAAATGCTGAAATTCTTTCTTTAATGGCACATTTTCTTAATGGCTTTACAGTTTCTCAGATCATTTCAAAGGGCTGTTATTTGTTATGTGGACATAAGTTTAGATTATGGTTTAGAATGCTGAGAGATGTTTGAAAGAATTATCTGGTGAATGGTGGCAGCTACTTTTACGTTGCCTTCTGTTCTTGCTTTGACATATATAGGAATGAGGATGCAGGAGGGTGGAATGCCTCTGTGCTAAATATTCCCCATAAAAATGTGGGGTGAATTCCTGTCCCTGGTCCAATCAGGAATATATCTCTCATTTCTTCGACTGCCAGATTTTATCCAGGTATTTTGCTTTATTAAGTACTAAAGTAAAAATAAAGTATATAAAAAATGATGTCTTTATTCTTTGCAATGAGCTATTTTTACCTTGTGCTATGATTCTTTGATCTTTAGGGGCATAATGATAGTATGTGCAAGAAAGAAAAAAAAAGAACAAAAATGTGTTGTATAAGAAGTCGTCACAACAGAGACATTGCAGATAATGAAGTCAGAAATTAGAAAACATCAATAATTTCTGAAAACAGAACACTCTTTATAAAAGATGAAATGTGGGCTACATGAATGTCTTAGAAAGATGTGGAGGTCTTGGAAGAACCAATGGGAATTACAGAATCACAGAATCATTATTCCTTTCACCGTAACAAAAACAAGCTTTCACTTGCCCTTTGCTTTAAAAGCATGTGGAGGCACAATGCAATTCCTTCTTTAGAAACAAACCTTGTCTGGTTTAGACATTCACACTCATTTCCTGCCCTGAACTCTTCCCCATATCTTCCAGAGCTCTAAGCTTGAGCTCCTTCACCACTCAAGTATCTCATAGAAGGGAATTCCACGCCTAAATCAGAGACTGCACTCATTCACCATACGCCTGATTTATACAATATGCATTGAATTACCATCAGAATCCCCCTACCATTGGTGAAAAGCCTGTTCCACTGAGCATGAGAGCAGTTACACAGAGCTGGGAAAACCTGAATGAAATTTTTTGCTGTCCAACAAATCACTCCCCTTACAATCCTCTTGTCCAAATTCAAGTCTAGCTGGAAACAGTAGAGTCTTCAGGGGTCTTCTGAAAGGAAAACAAACAAACAAACAAACAAAAATGATGGCACAGCTTATGGTTAAGTAGCCATAATGGCTAGATTTGCCATTACTTCAAAGCAAGTAGAGACTGCTAACGTAATACCCCAAAGAGTGCCCATGTGAGGTAAGAGCTGAAGCTCCCCCAGGAGTTCAGCCTCTGACTTTAAGTGGATGCCAGCTTGCCTCAAGGCTTTCCTTCCTCAGGGGGTGCTTTGCCATCCCCTGTTCTTGTTTCCACTCAACTCTAAGGAGGAGGGATGCAATTGCCTGTGAATCCTAAATGTTTGGAGTCCTCAGCACTTTAAACATAACCTTTAATATGTTACTCCACTTTTATATGCTCTGTTACAGATATTTTGCCTGCATTTGTTGATGAAAAGGCATACGCTGGGTCATTGCTCTGTTCTCTTCTATCACAAATCCAGATATTACACATCTTCTGAAATGACAAGGCAAACTTGACATGACCTATGATATCCCTCCTGTGAGGTCACCAATGATTCCAAACGGCAGCGAATACACTTGAGATGATGTAGATTCAAATCAGTTAAAAGTTGGTTTGACGGAATTTTTTTTTCCCTAATGTGGTCGATTTCACAAGCAAGGAAGATTTTTTTTTTTTAAACAGTTAAGCCTACAGCTTTCACTTTTTAACTCCTCCACCACAGACATACACTGGATGTTCACATGGTATTTGGGAAAGGGCTACAGACCTCTCCATATTAAGTAGTAATGTAGAAGACTATAGCCCATTGCTTTCTTTGTTTTGATGAAAGTCTCTTTTATGGCAGTTGCAGACTGCTGTCCTTGCAGTACTTATTCTAAGTTGAGGTACAGCAAAATTGCCTCTCCATCTGCATCATGGACTGTCGCTTGCCACATGCAGTGTTTCCACATGCCTGGTCAGCTCAATTACAGTGTTGACACAGCAAACATTACTGAAAAGTTTTGGGATAATTTATATAATTTGTGCAATTAATCTGCGGTTTACACATTGCATAAAATTGTTGGAATGTTCTCACTTATTGGAGGAGAGTAGATAAATTCCCCAAATGTCAACCTCTAAAGAACATATTCAAGCAGTGGTGTTGGTCTATGCCTGTGGGTGAGAAGACTGAGCCTGGCAACCAGATGTTCACCATGCTTTACACACAGAGAACGAAAAGGCATGTGCTTGTGTGTGTGCATCTATGTATGTGTGCATATATGTGTGTGTGAGACAGAATTCTGGAGAGGAAGATTTCTTTCTGTCTTTTAACAATAAAATTTAATTTTGAGAATTTTATTCATAGCAAACAAAACACTTAAAATACATTGAATTTGCCTCCCTCATATAACACAAGTGATTCCTATATTTTAATTCTTGGTTGTATAGCAGGGTATTTAATTAGTATTTCCATCCAATGACTTGTCCTAGCTGTTTTCAACAAGCTGGGAGGTCTGTAATATTTCACGTTGTAGTTCTTCCATGTAAATTTGAAGTTGAACTGCATATTTCATCTGTGGGTTACACATCTTAACAACTATAACTAGAGCAACATGAAGTACTTCAAAACAATATGCCAATGGTGCCTGAAAAGCCAAAATCTTCCTCCTATGTATTCAGATAGCCTGAGAATCTGTATCAAGATTCATGGCTGAAGCAGCATGTATTGTGGCTCAGAGAAATTACAGAGATCTCTCAACAACGATTTGATGGATGTATATGGGGGAAGATACTTGTGCCCTCCTCTTCTGGGGCAGCAATACCAGTCATACGTTGGTGCGTGAAAGCCTGTGCAAGGCAACTGGGGGTTAAACAATCATGTGAATACTTATATCCAATCTCATTCTACATGTCAAAGTAGAGGAAAGTTCTTAGCACCTTCCAGGAAATGACCAGCATGACCACATCTGCCAGATTAAACAGATGCATACTTCCTACCTGAGGAAGGAAGAGAGGCAGAAGAAGCTTCATTGGAAATAAAGAAATATGCACCACTCATATATTAAGAGAAAAGCAGTAATAGGACTTTCAGGAGAAACTTTAGCTCTGGGCCTTCAATGGACACCTGGAAACTGTGCAGAGCCCAGAGACATATTTATCAATATATAAGAGGAGAAGACAGAACTCCTCACATCCACAAAATCTACATAGCCATCTATAAGATTGGTTAATTTTGTTGTTTTCATTAACTAGTGTCAGATTTTAATCCATCTGAAGCACATGTTAATAAAGGATTTTCTTGCTTAACATATAATGGTCATGTGATTAGCCTTTCTACCCATGCCAGATCATGATACCATATGTACTGACATGACTGTCTTATGTACTGCCCAGACACCACAAAACCTGCAATTTATTTCTTCCCCCTAATGTCTATAAGGGTCAGGGAAGTAACATTACACACGTTTTATAAATAAGGGGAAAAATTAAAAAAATACTGAGAAACTCAGCAGAAAGAATCAGCTACAAAATTCACCCAGGATGAAAGAGGGTGCTTAGAGTCCATCTTAACAGACTGACTGAGCCTTTTTCTTCTTGACATCTGTATGCAATTTACTAATATTCCCTGAAGTGCTGATGTTACAACAGCCTTCCCTCCCACAAGTTTGTGAGCATGCTGGGAGGCCTTTCTACTTTGAAGGTTTCAGGTCACATTTAGCCTAAATCGGTCTCTTTGCAATCAAACAGAGAAACACCTGTCAGTTTTGGGGAGCACACTTAGTCTTTAGAAGGTGAGGAACACTGAATATGGAGAGAAGAACAAAAGAACATCTGCTGGTTCTTGCCCCAGGGCAGGAGATCAAAGATCACTCTTTTTCAAAGGTGGTCATACTGTCCAGGAACATAAAACTAAATAAAATACAAACTGTGATTGATAAGTAGATTCTATCACTCTGTAGACTCCTAACAAAAGAGAAAATATTTATTTATATTTTTCTGTAACACTTTCTATATTGCTTCTTCCCTCTCTCAGTGCTTGTCTTTTGATTTCAGCTTGCTTATTAATCTTTTTCTGTATTTTATTCCCTGCACTTTGGATTCTGGTTTATGTTCAAGTTCTTGTTTTACTAGAAATGCTACATCCTAGTGGAATTAAAATCCAAATTGGATTTAAAGTGCTGCTTAATTTGAGCTCCAGTGTCCCAGATGTTGGTTAGGTGGTACGAATGCTGCAAAATCTAATAATGTTGCTCACCTAAAAAACATCCATTAATGTAATGTTAAGAATGAGATGTGCTTAGAACCAATGGAAGTCAAAAGAAATCCAAGTAAAGGTTGCCAAAGTGCTTTTTCTCCCCTCAATTCCCACCCTTTTCCTGGGCTTTAAGTACTGCAGAACGTGTGGAACACCCCTATAACACTAGGAAATGCTATACAGTTGTGATTTCGTAGAACAAAACAAATAGTCCTACCTCCTCTAATATTTAATCCAGATTTGTAGTTTCCCCTTGCGCGGCTGTAAAACCACCCTGCACTGTGGGGTCCTTCGGCAGTGAGGCAGCGCCAAGTCTCAAGGTGGCTGAGCTGAGGGTTATGTTTCAATTTGGCAGTGTAACACCATTTCCATAGACAAATTAACATTGTTTCATTTCATTTTGACACCATAATGTCTTTTCCATAGACCTGCACTGACATTGTCGTGAAATCATTGCATCCCAATCAAGTGAATGGGAAATTAGCACCATGACACAAAACATACTGAGAAAGTAACCACAGCTTAGTTTATTTGTCAAACTGAAATACCTCAGCCACCTTCAAATGCATTTTCTGAAGCACTGGAAGAGCTGAGTGCAGGAATCAACACTAACAAAACATATGCTGTAAAATATGTTCCTTCCTTTCAAGATTTAGGAAAGCTGCTAAAAAAGAATGGTCCTTACTGCAGGCTTTGCAAGTTAGGGCTCATGCCCTCCCTCTCTCACTTCCTCTCTATCTCAGCGTTTCTGTTCTGTGCATCTGAGCATCTGAACTGAAGGTTTGGAATTCCAGGGAGTCACTGCCACCTGTGTTCCCTGGCTGCTCAGCACACTCAGTGAAGTGGGTGCTAGGGAACATTGCTGTTAGTATTTTGATTAGACCAAAATGGAGATCATCTTGGGGTTTCCAGAGTTTGAGCTTGAGAGCCTCAGTTGAAGTGCTACTATAAGAGCTAAATTTGAAACCACAGAATTCTCTGTTTTAAGTTCTGTCTGAAATGTCCTGTCTACCTTAACATAGAGAACAAGCATTCTCATTGCCCCTGCCAGTCCCCTCTGTCCTCCACAGTACCTCAGTGCCTCTATTGCTCCTCTCCTCCTGCAACTTCTGCACATCTTGTTCCTGCATCCCACATCCCTCCTGCCTCTTGTCATCCTCACTCCTCAGCTTTTCATGCAACAAGGGATGACTCTCCTCATTCTCTATCCTGTGACAGAAACACACCTGTAACAGCTATAAATAATAACCCGAGGTATGTTTCTATATCTCTAGTAGCCAGAAGCCATTTAAGGAAGATCCTGCTCTGCCAGGGCTAGGCCAGATTCTGCTTTTAGAATTAGATTGAGCCAAATTCACTGTTTTAAAAATTGTCTAGGCACTGCCCTTTAATTTTCAATGTCTTTTCCTCTTTGATGTGTTCATATAGTTTTCACTTACATTATGCAAGAATTTCAGCTATTCATGAAGAAGCAGCTGGGCCAACTCACCTGTCACTTCACTCTTTTGTGCTGCCAGGACAGCATGAAGCAGATGAAATCTAGTGGGTATAACCCTCTGGAAGATTTCTCTTGCCTGATGAGAACCCTCTGTTGTCATCAAGCTGCTGGCTAAAGCACTGACTTAAGAGGTGTTTGCCTCTTGCCAAATCACAGTATCTAGCATTAAATTACTGTTAACAGCTTCTTGGGTCTTGTAGAATAAGTAGTATGAGCTCAGAGTTATAGAATAATAGAATCATAGAATTGTTAGAGTTGGAAGGGACCTTAAAGATCATCTAGTTCCAACCCCCCTGCCATGGGCAGGGACACCTCCCACTAGATCAGGTTGCCCGGAATCCCATCCAGCCTGGCCTTAAAAGCTTTCAAGGATGGGGTTTACACCACCTCTCTGAGCAACCTGTTCCAGTGTCTCACCACCCTCATGGTGAAGAACTTCTCCGCAACGTCTAATCTAAATCTACCCTCCTCTAGTTTGCATCCATTCCCCCTAGTCTTATCACTACCTGACATCATAAAAGGTCCCTCACCAGCTTTCTTGTAGGCCCCCTTCAGTTTATATTCCCATCCTGTTTGTAACAACTGCATCCAGAGTCACACTTCTCTTAGTCATCCTATTTCTAGAGTGACTGATTGGATGGAGCCAGGCCATGTCACACTCCTCCTAAATGTCAGTCCTAGGCTCACAGGACTGCTGAGGTGCATGAGAGCACCTCAGTGAGCAGCTCCATCCCAAAATAATGTGCACATATCCTCATCCTTCTGAGCAGGGAATCCTCAAAAGGCAACCTCTGACCCTCTGGTATCCTACTTGCACCCTTAATTGCTTTTTCAGTGAGAATCATGGTCTACAGTGGTCTGTGGACCATTTTACCCCTCTACAGTCTTTCTATACAGCTCTAAGTGGCCAGAGGAGGGGCACAAATCTTGCTCGTGGAGCTTGCCCCATCTGTTGTGCACCAGTTTGTTCAAAGTATTTGTGGCAAGAGACTAATTCGGACTCTCTAACTATAATTCCCAGTTACTGCCATTTACCTTGGCAGAACCATTTTTAGCTATTATATTATAACCCTTTTGTATGGAGAACATACCACAAAATTCCAGTCTGGCTCTTGTGATCATTTTGAATTCCTTTCCAGCATTTTTTAGTCTTAAGTTTATGCTTATTAAAATTCTAGTTAGTCTATTTATCAAAATACTATGTAGAAAACATACTAATTGGCAGAGAAACCCTTTCTTTCAGTGTCAACTGGTTTGCACTCGATTCCTTACAAATGGAGCCATAATTTTACAAGATACCTCCCAGCCCACAACTTCCTCAGGTATCCTATGCAAACCAAGAAGCGTGCCCAGCCGACATCCTCCCAGGCTCAAGCTGAGTCGTGGGCTGAAACCACAACTGTGGTAAGTGCACTGAAAAGATTACTAATGAGGAAGCTGCTTAGGAGAAGGCTGTAAGCGGTCACGCCGCTTTCATTTTTAAAAAGCTAACAATACAAAGTTGTTGCATTGGTAACTCTTCCAAACTTGGCACTTGTCTGTTATTTGGGACCCACATTCTTATTGTTGCCGTTTGGTGGGTAGCCTGGCTGGGGAGGGAAAGAGAAAGGGAGACAGAGAAAAGTAAAAAATGAACTTGGGAATCATTTCAAGGCCTGAGATGTGGACAGGTTTACAGAGAGATATCTTGGAACTGTACAAGGTAAACACAGTCTAAATCACCTGCTTTGGGAAGATAAGTACTGCGAGTTCTCTAAGCTAAATGTACACCACTGAAATTTGATTGAAAACTTTGCGATGTGAAGACTGAAAATCACAAGAAGGAGGCAGGCAGCCTTTAATCTCCTGTTGGATGACAATATAAGATAGACTGATAGAGATACCTGCTGCCTGATAAACCAGTCAATATTGTAGATGGTAGATATTACAGGAAACAGACACTGCAAAGGGGGAAGACAATCCTTAGTATTTTTATATTTTCATCCTGTTCTCAGCTCCCTGCAAAGCAGGACAAGACTTGTACTTACCTCTGTTAAGTTACAGTATTTCAGATGTTCTGAGCACCCAAATTTCTTTTAAGGGCATGTTGCTTAAGCTAGGAGTAACATATATACAAAATGTATGCACGAAATCTAGGGAATTATAAGTGCCTGGAAACCACAGCATGATAGAAACCAGAGGTAACAGATCCTGCCACTATTCCATTTAATTTTTTTTTTTTTGTCTACTATCGAAGGATTATTTGCCCAATAACACACTGCAAAGTGAATGGTGGTGTTTTGTACCAGCAGCAGGTCTTTCAAACCAGTGTAACTGTATGTGAGAGAAGGAAAAAAAAATATGAAGTTTGAAAATGCATAAGGAAATCACTGACAAGCAAAAAGCACTATTTGCACTTCTCTTTGAACGGGCTTGGATAAGCCAGTGTGTACATACTCTCACTGCAACACTTCAGTTTTTGTGTGTACCTATCCTTCCTGTTATGTTTATTACAAGAGCAAAGACAGCAGGCTTTCTAACAGCTCTCTGCTGCTGCTGTCTTACTATGATTTTCCTATCTTTTAATTAAAAGTATATTTCACAGCCAACTCAAATGTTTTATAATAACAAGAAGGAAATGCAGAGAAACAGCAAGGAAAACTTTTGACCTGCAGTGGACTGAACATACTACTTCTTGCCACGCAACGAGACTAAATCATCACATGTGTTGCTGATGGACATTCATCATTACTTCTTCCCAAACCGAAGGCATATTTCATTTTTCTGAAGCCTGGATTTTTTCCAAGTTTTGCAGGAAAATATTGCTGCCATTGGAGCTTGTTGCGGTATGTCACCACCTGCTGGCAAACATCACTTGAGGGTTTCTGTCTTGAGTGCATGGCTGAAACAGCAGACAAGGACTTTTGTCTTCCTTGATAGAGACAGATAGGTGGTTGCAAAAAGAACATATGTTCTTTAAACAGATTTTTGGTCTTGAATGCATATATTCAGACCAAGCCTTTTTAAAGAACATGCAGTCAGGATCTTTCAAACCATTACTCAGGCAAATAGTTCTTAATAAAGGAGAAGAGATGTAATTGCATAGAAAAGGTTGCCAATGTGAGAAAATGTTCAAGGAATCCACTGATTCACAGACCTTAGTTTCCTAGAAAAATAATAATTAAAAAAATCATATTTGGTACAAACTGCAGCAATATTTAATAAAAGTAATGTAAAGTGAAAACTCAAAATAACCTCATAGAGACTGTCAGAATTAAATTTCCTAAGCTATGCTATTTATTTCACAAGTTTAACAATGAAACTTTGGGGTTTCATCTTGGGGGGGGGGGTTTGACACCAATATTTTTAAAACTCAGCCTTTTGAATATGAAAGTGTATTTTGAAGCACCTAATATTTACTCTACCCACTCTAATAGGTAAACGTGCATTGCAGTGTGGGCACTAATGTTGATAATTCATATCATTTATCTGATAGATCAGGAGCCATTACTGCCTGTTGTGTAAATTCATATTTTGGCACTCTTTAAAAAGTGGATTATTATTGACCCAATAGACCGTAACAGCTCCAAAGAAGCCATTACTGTCTATTGTGTAAGTCCTTCATGGCGCATGTTTTATTGACCCTTTGGAGCCATCATGGTCTGTCTTGTCAATCCAGACGCCATGTGAGTGTATTAAGGCTGCCTGCACAATATCCGAATGGAGCAGTAGTCGCGTTATTGATGCGTGCCCCTTCAAAATTACATTTTGAGCCACGTCAGCCAGCTGTTTTTTAAATCGGGTTCCAAAACACCTATTGTTCTGGTTTGTATCCTGAACTGGAGATGAGGGCTACAAAAATTGCCTGAAGATAATGAAGCCATTATTCTTTTTTCCTGTTGTTTTTTTTTCTGTTGTTTTGTTTGTTTGTTTTTAAATTAAAAAAAAAAATCAGATTCCCCTTGACCAGGAAGAATAGAGAAATGGCTGTGGGTGGTTGGACTACTACAGTTCTTCTTTATCAGTCTCCTCTCCCAGCTTCTCATGTATAGGACCACGCTGCAAAATGGAAATGTTCTCTCCTCCCTTCATGGTCCACAAAAGCCACATTGCTAGAGAGCATGGTAGCCAGTTTGCCTGCAGAGGGGGAAGGCTGAGCAGGGTTTGCCCTCTGCAATAGGATGATCCCAGGTTTGCACATAACACTAGATGAAAGATCTCATATGCACCAAGTGTGTTGAGGTGCCTGGATTTTGAAGGCTTTAATGAGAAACAGAAGGAGGGGGAAAATGAGCCCCCAGAGGAAAGCCTGTCCCACAACTAGTGCCTACGGGTGCTTCCAGGCTGGAAATGTTCCCCTGGCTAACCCTACAAACCAAATTCTTGTGAACCCTTCCTGTCTGGCTAATCCCTCTGTAGACGTGTAGTGAAGTCCTCTCCAAGTAATGCTCTGCCGGGTGCACATCCATCAAGGCAGACACAGCTCATTGTCAGGAGCCTGTTAACCTGCAGACTGTCTCACTCCTTTTCTTCAATGAGTCCCAAACAAAAACCACACAGAAACTACATAACCTGAGTCACCTGCAAAGCAATGTCTTCCTGAGGCTAGACGCAATTCAGCTGAACAGCCACTGGGGCTAAGTTCAACCTGCAGCTGCCTAAACGCTTGAATTATTCCTATGCCTGGCATAATAAAGATCTAGTGTTGGCAGTGGTTGCTTGTCTTATACATTCATAAATATTTATCCAACTATTAATGAGCAGAAAAACAATTTATTTCTTTTTTTCCTAATTGTAACATCAATTCTAATATGTTTTGTTACTTAGTCACCTCACAAGTAAATTGATTTTCTTATCCACCAATAAGTATTTAAATATTTTACAAGTGCATGCCAGGATCGTGAAAAGAGAACTGTGTTTGGAACTCATAGCAGAGCTGATACTTCTAGATTTATTTAAATTTTTTTGCTAACACAGTAGGAGTTATGTAATAAAAATTCATCATAAAGGATGGGTAGTGGTTTCATGCAATGTACATCTCTGAAGCCTTCTGCAGACAGTATACAAATGCAGTGTACACTGCAGAAGAACATTTGCTCCTACTGTTCCTCTATACGTGGTTTTTTCTCTTCTCTTCTCTTCTCTTCTCTTCTCTTCTCTTCTCTTCTCTTCTCTTCTCTTCTCTTCTCTTCTCTTCTCTCTCTCACACACCACTCTTATGCATAATATTGGCATAACATATGATTTCCAGTTGCAATTGTGGGTATCTAATTTCCAAGATGGCATTCAAGAACCCTGGAAATTCAGTTTCCAATTCAGCAACCTGCTAAAGCACACATCTGATTTAATGCACACAACAGTCCTGGCAAAGTCAGCTACCTGCTTGGCCACCTTGCTAAATTGAGGCCTTGCTTTTGATAGATCTCAACAAATTTTCATCACCCACCTTGATAATGAAAGATGCAGGTAGCCTGACCTTGCGTAGTAACTGAAAACTTTTCCAGTGATATTACTTGTGACAGCTCTGTATTTCCTTGGAGGGGAAAATGAAGCCTTCAGTCTATCTGATTCACTAAGAGGACACTTTGTGTGTGGCTGGAAATTTTATCTGGTGCTCACCAATACCCAGCTGTCCACTAATGCCAGAGGACCACAGCAAATAACCTATAGTGCTGATAAGAATTAGGCATGAGATGCTTTCCTTCCTCTGTAGGTACCCATAAGCTCATTAGGTGGTATGTATGAAAAATGGAGCTTCTTTCACATCAGTGGAATCACTTCAGTGATCCAGAAGGGTCACCTATTTCAGGAAGTCCAGAAATGACTCTCAGGGTCCTCCCAAATGAGAAAAGTGAAAGGGCTTTGAGTGTCTTTTTCATGGTCATATTTTGTCATTTTCTATTTATCCTGACAGCGGTTTGTTTGCCACTATTCCAACTAAGTGAATAAGAAGTCTCCTGCTTTAGTGAGAGTATGCAAAATCCTTTTGACTTTTCCTTAAAAAAAATTAAGAAGACTTTAGGTGGACCCACTATCAATGAAGTTCATACACAGGATACAATGCTTACCAAATAAACACATTTTTTTAATAAATGGTAGCTTTTTAAATTCACTTATTTTTAGAGCTGGGAATTGATTTGTTCAGAGGTAAGAATAGCAGCTTCACCACCAGCTTCAGGGGAGCTGTACCACATACACACTGGTGTAATCATAGGCAACATTTCGACCCAGTGTTCTGGCTTAAACACTGCTTTCCTTCTCCTCCCAGGTTTCTGAGACAAGGGACAATTTATAATGTTGCCACACAAACCCCCTACAAGGAGAGCTCAAAAGTGTCCCTCAGAGATCAAAGTATATGACAGCCAGGTCTCAGTTTAAGTCAGGAATAAGGACTGCACTTTCTGGGCATATTGTCTAAATCTTAGTGGTCCCCATGTTACCTACACCAAAGGGAGACTAGACCAGGCAGCTTCACCTCAACGGTGTAAAAACTTTGCACTCCTTTATGTCCCCACTGCTACAGTTTGGATCAGAAAAATCCCCAAAAGAATTGCCCTAAACATTGTTGCAGTTTTTAAGGGTTGTAGGAGAAACTCGCAGAGTCTGATACCTTTCTGGGTCAGTACTTAGCCTTATGTGTGCAAAAAAGAAATTACCACGTTCTGGATTTTTGCATCACAGTCCTCTACTTCTTTTACAAAACCATGGACAAGTAAGCCCTTACCTGGATATCTCAGGGCACAGAGCTGATGGGCTGCCTGAAACAGCAGGGTCACTGAGGAAAAATACAAGCAAAATGTTCAGCATCAGGATCACCTCACTTATAAACCCCTGACAGACTGAACACACCAGAGCTGCAATTACTGGAAAGATGATGCTTTACCTTCAGACTTCCCAACTGCAGCCAACTGAATCCTGCCACAAAAGGCAAACAAAACCAAGAAAATATTTGATGACTTTGTGTTTTTCTATGACAACCAACATCATTTATGACCCATTATGTAATGACATGAGCATTATACATTGAAAAGCTGTCTTGAAAGACATTGTAAATAAACATTTCTGGTTTGCAAACAGGAAGCCAGAGATATTACTGTGGAAGCTGAGCGGATGGGGTTAGATTCTTGAAATGTGATTTGTTTTTCCCTTCCATCTCTCCCAAACCCACAGTGCAGTCATATTGATATTAGCTAATGCATACCATTTTCTCTCCAACCTTATAGTTAAAACATAACTTTTAAAGAGGAAAAACAACAGTTAACGAAAGGCAGACTACACAGATACAAGATAGGAAGAAAAAGTGGCAAAAACATAAAATAGGAGATACAAAGTATTTGGGACTGCAGGGATTCAAACGAAGTGCTAGAAGAATGTAACCTCCAAAAGTGGCCCACTGCAGTGACTTCAGTAGAAAGCATAAAATCACCAAGAATAAATATTCCTATGGGGAAGCATGTTCTAATTCCACATATTGCATAGTCAGGTATCTCCTGCACCATGTAGCAGGAGGTTTTTCAGATTCACATAGTCATCCTAACAATCAGAAGTGTACAAACAGATGTAATAGTTCATATTAGCCTGAGTATATCTGAAAAAAAAAACCCAGGGTCTGTGGTTCAAAATTATTCTTCAGGACTAAGAAAAGCAACAAACTTCAAGCTAGGCTTTGTTGCTTCTTTTTCAGACCTGAAGAAGTGCCTGTACCATCAAAATCCTGTCTGGTTTTTGAGCTATTTTTCTCAGTCCAGTAACTATCTCTCTACAAACTCTGCTTGGCTCCTACCCTTAAGCCATTACAACTACTACAATGCTACTAACTTCCTGCCCTTAGCTCGAGTGAAGCAAGTTCCTGACAGCAATACTTTTCAACTGGCCAAACTGTACTCTTTCCTCACCACAACCCACACAGTGGGTCACATTGCCAATGCCACTGCAGCCCGTGGGTCCAGCAAAGCGTAGCCTGCCAGCTGACACGGGAGTCAGAGGAGAGCTCACCGTCAGCTTCCACCAGAGAAGGATCAGGCCCTTTCTCCTTTTGACATATTTCAAAACATCCCCTTTTTTCTGTGCTAACTGCTCATAACAGTTGCCCAGTCCAGGCATCAAATAAACACTGGCTTTTATATCCTAGCATTAGTGTTATTGTGAAGGAAGTGTTCAGTCAAACAATACTGCTGAACAAAATCTTTTCTCCTACTGATGTCGTGTGACAATTTTTTTTCCCTGCTTTAACCTGAATTTCTAACCCATTTTAAACCTGCCATTTTTTCACACATTAATGGGAAGATTTTTATTTTTTTTCTCCTTTCTCTGCCTTTTTCCCCCCCTTCAGTAGATGAACTTTAAATGCAATAGTGTGCTCATCCTGAGTGACCCTGCCTGCTGGGAGTAATTGTCTAGAGGAGAATAGAAGAATCTAAGAGCTTTTGTGCAAGGGAATAGAGAAGACAGACTTTATTATGGTTCTGAATCGTAAGCGCGCTTTCTTTTTTTTTGCTTTCTCTCTCTCCCTTTCTTTTTTTTTTCCAGGTTCTAACAGCTGTTTCCCATCACAACCGGTGTTTGAAAGACACAGCAAAATTGAGTGTATCAGTATCACAATTAGTTTCACAGGCGGCTAATAACTTACTTGCCAGCCATGCCTGATTTAATCAGGACAGTCCTGATTTATGGTTGTTTGTCCCAGTGTCCGATTTTCTCCGCCAGCTCCATCACAAGGAGATGCATGCAGCCTGCTTCTGCACTCCGTCAGGGCCATCGGTTCACTCCGGTGGGCTCGCTGCACCGGAGGGGAAAAAGGAGGAGGTAGCTTAAATGAGAAGTCTGGAGTCCTCTAGCACAACTCAGGAAACATATTCTTCTTGCTGTGATAAACAGAGCAGCTCACACTGGTGCAGGCGTGCCAGGCTAACTTGTAGGGCCTTGTACATTTATCAAGATATCTCACAGTGGCCTGCTACTCCCCTCTTCCCTTGTGACCTGTAGGAACCTCCTGGGTTAGGGTCAAGAGGTGATTTTAGCAGCACATTATCTCAAGCCTGCAAGGCTCTGAGCTGCTGCAAGTGAGTCTTCTGTCAATGGTGCCAAATTATGCGTGGCTCATTTTTGCAAAGTGATCTACTGCTGCTGCTCACTGGGGACAGAGCTGAGACCATCCAACTCATTTTTCTTAGGACTGCAAGCTGGTCTGGAGGAAGTCCCAGCAGCGAGAGCCCGGCTCATGCCTTTCTCACTCAGCAACTCTACTCTATGGAGTTGAAAAAAATGTCCATAAGAAGCTGTTTAATGGATCGGTTGTAGCTCTTAAAAGATGAGATCTGAGGCAGCCAGAAAAAAGTAGAGAAAATAGGTTTGTAGGAGGCTTTTGAATAGGCTGGCTATACCACTGTTCCTCCCACTTAAAGGAAAGAGGCAAATCTTTTCCTCCAAGAACACAGAAAATTATGCAAGCGAAGCTCTGCTATAAACAGACATCTTAATTAACACTTGCATAGCCCTTCAGGGTGGGTTTTCCCACAGCTGCCTGCAGATCGCTCCAGCTCTCTCCTTCACACCTCTCTGCAAGGCTCTCTCTGCTGGGATGGCTACAAGACCAGGGCAGTGACTTAGCCATTGCTGAGCTGAGCCCACTGCCTATCCTGTCTTACTTTTATCTTGGGCTTCCTGAGGTAAGGCAAGAGGAAAGATCTATCTGTATTCACTGTTTCTCTCTCATCTTTTGGTTTGGTTTTGCCTGTATTTCTGAAATGAAGAGGAGGTCAAGGTCCACATCCATGGCTGCGGTTTCTAGGTGCCACTACAGTAACAATAACCCTCAGGGATATCTAATTAGTAGAGCTACAGCACATTCATGTCAGACAGAGCTTGTGCATTGTGATTAAGAGTGTTTTCAACCTGGGAACAGAGGTTTTCTGCTTTAGTTTGAAAGGTTGTCGTGGAAAATCCCTTGTGTTACCTGTTTTTAAGGATGTGTGCTACACTCCTACAGTTAGCTCTAAAACATGAAAGACAAGATGGGCCTTGTCATCACCTTCTTAATTCAGGGATCCAGAAATCTCAGGTCCCCTGTTTGAAAGGGGAGATGCAAGAAGGCAATTTGCACCTTCCTTATATGTGTTGGGGGATCATACGGCAAGGGCATTACTCAGGTCTGCCACACAGTCCTGGTTCTTGCCATGAGGAGTTTACAGTTTGGGTAGAAAGGCAACAAACTCACTGGGAGGCTTGAAAGGAGGAAGGGTGGGGATTTTTTTCATGTTTTCCTCTTTTCTTACCTTATATATAGTGTCTTGTGCTGCATGACAGAGAAGACACAGTTACTCAAAACATAACAACTAACCAAGCTACAAGACAGAGTTCTGACAAGATCCCTAGATGACAAGGCATGAGCAGAGGCCACAGCACATGTTTTTCTCCATCTGGAAGAGTCAAACCTACACTTGCAAGACCCTGCCTCCCTAAGGAGCAAGAATAGGAGCATCTCAGTTGCTGATTTCACTTAATTTTAAATAGATTCAAAATGCAAATTTGCATTTAGGTTTTCCAGCTGAGTAAAAGACGACTTGCACAATACCTTTTACAGGAGGTATTCACACTGCTTCAGCTGGAGCATCTCCCTCCACCTCTGGGTTTTCTTATCAGCTGTTTCTAGCTGGCCCCTCCCTTCAGTATGAAGACAAGCTGACTTGCCTTACAGCAGGGATAAGTCTCTCTCTGTAGTCCTTAACGGGGGACTTAAGCTTTTTCCCGGAGGCCTTTGAAGGAGCCTCACGCTCTTCTTCATCTCAAGCTACAGGGAACTGAGGCAGCATGGAAACCTTAACTGAGGTAGCAGCCTCAATTTTAGGTTTTGAAGTACTCAGCTTAGATCCTAAAGCAGAACCTGGGTCTCATACATCCACACAAGCTGGTATTCAAGTACATGGATTTGAGTGTTAACTTCTCCATGTTCTTTCAGAAGGACACATCATCATTTTCTCACCAAAGGCAGCAGAAAGTGGGACTGCAATGACTTCAGTGAGAAATCTGCACTTGGGATTACTTCTTGCAGTTCTCTTTTCTTCCTCTGTTTACACAAAAGACAGACCGGTTCAATGGTATCAGCGCAACCCACCCATGATACTCATTGAGCAGTTAGCGCACACACACTTACAAAGAGAAAAAGAAAAAGTGACAGTCTATCCATCTCACTTGGCATGTTTATATGTCCTTCTTAACTATAAAAAAGAAGCCTGTTTACAAAGCGGAGTGTCGGTAACATAGTGTAGAGGAACACTTATCCGACAAACTTTGATCTCCTTCTGAAGCACCATTACTCTGAGACTGAAGGGCTAATGGCTTTTTGGGTGGGAGAGAAAGTTTTTCAAGAGGAAAAGAAGGAAGTTTATTGTGCTATCTAGTGGACACATTTAGAAAATCCTGCTCCTCGGAAATAAGTCGTGGCTGTGTCACTGGCAGCTTTATCCCACATAGTGCAGGCTGCTGAACGGGGGAGAATAACACGACATTGAGGCCTCTGTAATGGGATAGTGGGGAAGTTGTTACTCTAGGGCAGGCCTGCTATCTCACTCATTTGAGTAATGGACATATTAATGGAGCTGAGAGCTAAAGCAGACACATAACCTGCCTATTGGAACCAACCTTTTTCCATTTACAGACTCCGAGCTGCATTTTACAATACTGATTCACATATCTAGGTCTTTCTTGAGTTAGTAATCATATTGGCTTTGAGAGCACAAGCAGAACACTGCTCTCAACAGCAGGACTAAAAAACACTGCCAGGAGAGTGATGGGATCAGATTCTAAAACATCTAATGATGAGTTTTTTAAAAAGGATTGTGAATTCCTGGGATCCAAAAAGTGGGCTAAAAACACGCATAAGACTCAGGTAGATTCAGTTTCAGATAGGTCAGAAATTCCACAAGAACATAATTTACTCCATTGCCTTTGTAAAAACAGTACAAAATCTTGCCTGATCCTTTTTTTCTTCCTAATTTCAAGTTTGCCAGATCTCCCTATGACACTGTGGTTCACTTGATGCTTCACTGCAATCAAAGATTTGGGCATCTTCAATCCTTCCTGCAAACATATTTCTCTAAGATGTTTGTTAAAATGCACTGTCAAATTGAAACTTAGTAGCACAGACCTTCCTTACAAACATAAACAGCATCTCTGGAGGCTCACACATCACTGCTCCTTGCTTGCATCTGTCTTGCCACTCTCCATTTTGTTTTTCCATGCTGCCACTTGCACTTTTCAACTTCTTAGATCTGTCTGTGAGTCCTTCATTCAAAGGCCACTGAAATCCTTGGGAGCCCATCCAATACCTGCAGCCGGCCTCAGGCCCCACCACAGCAATTCTGCCCCAAGAGCACTGAACGCTTCCTCCAAGGCACTGAACAACCCCATTAAGTAAGCTCCTTAAAAATACTCCTTCACTCGCCAGTCTTTGAACAGTGGCGTCTATTGTATAAACCTATATTTCTCTTATAAACATTCCTGGGGAGACAATACAGAGATAGGCTGAGGCTGTCTCTGGCAAGTTGCTTGGCCCGTTGAAACAATTAGCTTGAAAGGCAGACTTTAAAAGATGAGGATTTTGTGCTCACGGAAGAAAAGAAGCAGCTTCAAAAGAGTCTGATTTATATGAAAGGGAGAAAAAAAAATAAAAGGAAGCAGAATAGTTAGGCTCATTGAGTTTCCATCCTGTAGTTTCCTTATTTTGCTAGCCTGTGAAAGACAGCAGCCAGGCTCTACAGACAGTGTACATTTGAACCCAGACTTACCAGTGACTGTTACAGCAGTCATGAAAGCTCAGTTTATTTCTTTCTTATTCCAAAAAGCTAAGGCGTTGGTAAGGCACTGTATTTTTCTGGTGGGAGACAAATAAGGCAACTGTTCTTGGAGGGCATTTAAAATAGATAACGCCCCATTTGGAAACCCAGATGAGGTGCTCTTCTCTCTGGCATAGACTTGAAACATTTACAGAAAGTCTTTTAATGGAGATTTAGTGCATGTATGATAATAACACAGAATTTGATACCCTCTAGGAAAAAAAGTGGCTGGTGTTCCTTTAACAAGTTGTTATACTTAATAAACTGGAATCAAGGTTATGAATAAACTTCATTAACCAGCAGGGGCCTCTGTCTTCTCCCCTTTGTGACTGTCCCACAAGCACTGAAGCTCCTAAGTGTATCCTTTGGTTTACGTCTCCTGGGGCACACAGCTGGCCCCAAAAGCTCTGGCAGTGACTAAGATGTACTGGGGTTGAGACAAAAAACCCATAAAATAAAATATAAAATCAAATCGAAAATTAAAAAGAAAAAAAAAAAAGGAAAAAAAAGGAAAGGAAAGGAAAGGAAAGGAAAGGAAAGGAAAGGAAAGGAAAGGAAAGGAAAGGAAAGGAAAGGAAAGGAAAGGAAAGGAAAGGAAAGGAAAGGAAATATGAGCAAAAGAAATCAAAATATTATAAACCAAAATATTATAAAACAAAATAAAATAAAAAATACTAAAATAAAATACTTAAATTACTAAAATAAAATAAAATAATAAAGCAAAATAAATCAAAACAAATTAAACTAGAACAAAATAAAGGCATTTTTCCCTGCCTACCGTGCCCGTTAGCACTCCCTCAGAGCCCTCTAAAGCACAGAGGTCGGGCCGTGCCCGGCGGGCGAAGGGCAGCCTGGCGGGCCTGCAGGGCGCGGGAGCAGGGCGCAGACGAGCGGCGCGGGCGACACCGTGTGGCCACCGGTGGGAGCGCAGCCGCCACCGCCCCGCTCCTCTCCGCGCCTCCCGTACCCCTAGGGCGGCCTCCTGCCGCCTCTCGGCCGCCCCCTCTTGGCGCAGCCTATCCCGAGTTCTCCAAGTGCCCGGCGGCGGGAGGCCACGTCTTCCCTCCGAGAGCCTGAGGGGTTGGCTAAATGCGCGTTGAAAAAAAAACAACAAAACTTTAAATAAAATAACTGTCGGCACAGCCGAGGGAGACGTTTGCCTTTACACTCCGTTTTTGGCTGCTGCGAGCAGGGGAGCCAGGAGGGTGATTTGCAGGAAGGCAGCTTTTCCTGCTGTCTGGCAAGGAGGGAGAGTAAGGGAGAGGGGAAGGGGTTCACCTTCCTCACCTCTAGTTCCTCACAGGACCCTATTTTTGAACCAAACGGTAACATGGCACACACCAGCCCCTGCCTGTGCCATTTCTGGGTCAGATGTCCTCATGGGGAGATGGCTTTATTTAGACAGAGTAGGTGATGATGAGAGATCATTTGTTGGGCCAACAGAATTACAATACATGTGGTTTGGGCCTCTACAAGTCTGTCCTCAATTATATTTGTTTGGTTTGGTGCTTCCCCAAACCTTTCAGATAGAGTGTCTTCACTCATGTTTTAGCTCTTTTAGGAACAGGCACAAGAATCCAAAATCCAGGCCTCATCTGACAGCACATCCCTGTGCCAAAAAGGCCAAAGCAGTTGTAATTGCTTTCGGAAAGGAGCTTTCAAAAGGCCCCTGAGAGCAGTGACAGTGAAGAAAAAAATCTTTGCCCCCAAAATGCTCATAAACTTTGATCTGCCGACACAGAAAGGCCAGTGGTGGAAAGGGCATGCTGTGGAGTCACAATCTCTGCTAACGGACCTCCTGCTTACGAATCTGTTCAGTACTGCCACCTGCTCTCCCCAAAGATATTAAATAAGCAAAACCAAAATATTAAAAGGTCTTGTAATATAACTGCTCTCGCAGGTAGAAAAGGAGTCTAGATGCTTCATGCCCTTCATAGAGTCTTGGAATAGCAGGTTGGAAGGGACATCAAAGATATCTGGTTTAAACTTTCTTGACAAAATCACAGTCTAGACAAGATGGCCCAGCCCCTGTCCAGATGAATCTTAAGAGTGTCCAATGTTGGGGAATCCACCACATTGCTAGGGAGATTATTCCACTATCTGATTGTTCTCACTGTGAAAAATGTTCCTCTTGTGTCCAGTTTGAATTTCCCCAAGAGTAACTTGCACCCCTTACCCCTTGTCTTTTCTCTATGATTTCTTGTAAAAAGAGACTCTTCATCTTCTTTGTAGCCACCATTTAGACACAGGAACATGGTGATAAGGTCTCCCCTAAGCCTTCTTTTCTGAAGGTCAATATATAAAATGGGGGTCAGTTCCCCCTTGATAGCTTTGGAGCTCTTATTTTTTTCTTCTTCTCCTGTACTTCAGTGGTTGGTATATGAGGAGAATTCTGTCTGTTCTGCCCTCCATCCTGATCCATAAGTTCCTGAATCCAGTACCAGGATCCAGCCTCTGAGCCTGGCTCCCATCTGTTGCTGAGGCCTTCTGCCGCAGTATCAGTGGTGACATAGTTACCATCAAGGGGTGTTTGTGTTCAGTGTTGGGTTTTGTACATATTTGCATATATTTCACTTACCATTATTATTATCATTAAAGTAGTTTTAGTTTTCTTTTCCAATCCACAAGTCTCTCTCTCTCTCTTTCTTATCCCCTTTTCTTTCCCGTGGGAGGGGGAAAAGGGGGTAATAGAGGGCATCTGTCATTGGGTCGGTGGTTGGCCCAGCCTTGACCTTTCACAGCCTTTCTTCCTATGCCAGCTTCCCAGTTCTTTGATCATCTTCATGGCCCTTTTCTGGACCTTCTCCAGCCTGTTCACATCTTTTTTATATAGTAGGGACCAAAACTGAACACAGTGTTCCAGATGTGGCCTGACAAGTACAGGATATTCAATTTGAAGTATATAAACATTTGTGCATATTGGTGAGTCTCCCATTAGCCTTTCCTCCTGCTAAACATCATAGGAAAATTTTGGGGTCCTGAACATAGATTTCTAGTGCTCTTTTAGATGCTGCAGGATTTCCAAAATATCCATAAGACCTGAAAGAGATGATGTATAAGCTGTTGAAGACCCACACCTCTCCAGAGAAATGGCTGATTGTCAAGTGGGATAGTTAAGAACATCTAAAATGGCAGTAGAAATGGATGTCTAGGCAAATTTATCCTACCCACATATCCAGCTTTTTGGGCCCATACCTCTCTTAGGTACAGACACTCAAGAAGTCTGGGGCCTTTTAAACATCCTCAGTACACAGCTGAAAAGAATACAGGTGGAAGATCACCAGGAATCAGGTAGCATTTGTACATTCCCAGAAGGCTAGGATGTCACTGAAGTGGCAGTTGCTGCACCTCTGTGCTCATGCTTCCAAGACTTTAGCACAGGTTTTGCCTGCAGTAGGAAAGTCTTCATCCCAGGTTTATAACTTGTTGCCAGGTTATAACCCTGAACTGGTCTTATTAGTTTGGTGGAAGGAGCATACCAAGTTCCTGGCCATTCCACTTCATCTCAAATGGTAGATACCAGAAGATTGTCCACCTCCAGCTGTAGCCACATCAAACAAAGCACACAGTGCCCACCCAAGCCCTTTTATTACCTCTCTGTTGCTACACAAAATTTACTGACAGAAAGGAGGTCGCTTTCACTGTAGCAAAATGTACATTGAGATGACTAAACACAAAATTGGAAACAAGGTCACAAAATAGAAAAATAATGGAGAGTATGTGGAGGTATTTCAGCACAGTGCTCTTCTCTTAAGATACAATGTCTAGGTGTACACACCTGGGTTGGGGCAATCCCAAGCACCAATACAGGCTGGGCGAGGACTGGCTTCAGAGCAGCCTTGTGGAAAGAGACTTGGGGGTGTTGGTGGATGAGAAGCTCAACATGAGCCGCCAGTGTGTGCTTGCAGCTCAGAAGACCAACTGTATCCTAGGTTGCATCAAGAGAAGCGTGGCCAGCAGGTCGAGGGAGGTGATTCTCCCCCTCTACTCTGCATTTGTGACACCCCACCTGGAATACTGCATCCAGTTCTGGAGCCCCTATTACAAGAGGGATACAGGGGAGCAGGAGCAAGTCCAGAGAAGGGCCACGAGAATGATCAGAGGACTGGAGCACCTCTCCTACAGGCACAGACTGGAAGAGCTGGGATTGTTCAGTCTGCAGAGGAGAAGGCTCCAAGGAGACCTTATTGCAGCCTTCCAGTATCTGAAGGGGGCCTACAAGAAAGCTGGCGAGGGACTTTGTAGGAGGTCAGACAAGGATAGAACCAGGGGAAATGGGTGTAAGCTAGAGGAGGGTAGATTTAGGCTGGATATTAGGAATAAGTTCTTCACTGTGAGGGTGGTTAGGCAGTGGAACAGGTTGCCCAGAGAGGTTGTGGAAGCCTCATCCCCGGAAGCTTTTAAACCAAGGCTTGATGGGGCCCTGGGTAACCTGATCTAGTGGATGGTGTCCCTGCCAGGCAGGGGGTTTGGAACTGGATGATCTTTGAGGTCCCTTCCAACTCTGAGCTCCTCAGAGCCTTCTCTTCTGCAGACTGAACTACCCCAACTCTTCCAGTCTGTGCCTGTAGGAGAGGTGCTCCAGTCCTCTGATCATTCTCGTGGCCCTTCTCTGGACTTGCTCCAGCACCCCCATATCCCTCTTGTAATAGGAGCTCCAGAACTGGACCCAGTATTCCACGTGGGGTCTCATGTATCTTAAAAAATAATGATTCTATCAAACCTATACATATATAGTTTAACATAAAATGATAACACTGCAGTTAGCAGGTTGCCTCCAGCCCAATAAAGAAGCCAAGCATGACACAAGAATATTCTGAATGCCCAAGGTGGTAATAGATGTGTTTGTGTTAAACACAGCTTATTTTGGGGGACTCTTAAAATACCCTTGTTGTACATTCATTAAATGCAGTTCATTAAACTCTAAAAACTGGTGCCCACTGTCTCATGCTACAGCTCTAACTCTGCACTCTATAAGCAGTGAAGCCAGTATTCTTGACCACAGCCATTACACTGTGAGTAGGTATAGTCTAGAATTTAGTAGAATATAAAGGCAGTCCTAGGTCTATGATTGAAGAAAGTTTTACCAGTTCTTCTCACTCATCTGAGCATTTGGTTTCATGTAATTAAACATGCTAACGGAAAAAAAATTTAAAAGTCCTTTGTCAGATTGACAGATTGACTTAAAACCATAACCTCAAGTGTGTTTAAAGCTGAAAATCCAATCTGGTTGACATTTGTCTTCTAACACATGCCATCGTAACCCCAAATTAAAGGCAGCACTTATATTGCACCCAGCTAAATCACACACACTTGAGAAGCTTTGGCATGTAAAGGAAGTGTAGGGCAACATAAATATGGTGCCAGACTAAATTTTCAGCCTTCTTTTTTTTTGGTGTTTTTAATTTTACTCAGACCTTCAAGGTTATATAGATTTTATGGTTTAATTTCTGTTATTCCCTAAGGCACTGGCACATATCTACACACTAAATATAATAATTCCCCTGAAACAAAATAATTTATAATAGGCATATTATGATCCTTTCAGATTTATTGTGATCTAATAATGTATTTAGGAAATCTAAAATCCTTTTGAGACTTTTACCTTGAGACAGGCTAAGAATGCACAGTGCATAAACTACATGTTCATAACAGTTTACATATTGGTAAGGTGATCCATTCTCCAAAACCATCAAATATATATAATAAAGTTAACTGAACATTAGCCACCATTTGAGACTTAATTGTACTGCTTGCTTAAAAACAAAAAAAAAAGAGTTTGCAGAAATGTTTTTGTAAATCAAAGACACATTCAAACTGCAGACACAGAGAGAAATGGGAAAAGTCAGGCTGGGCTGGATTGTCACTTAGGCATGATTTTGAGTTTACAGATTTAAGTTAGAATCTAAATGCAACTCAAACAAAGAGTGTTTTCTCCCTGCCAATGGCCAAGCTTCAGGAGTTTTTTACCTCAAAATCAGAAAACTGCCTCATCACAGTATCATGTATCAAACCCATTTTTGGTAGTTTGATCAGTTTTCCTGTGAGTTGGGTGAACTCTCAAGCAGCTCCCACCCCTGATCAGTGGAGCTATCAGCATAATGAAGTCATGGCACAAGTCAAAACACTGACCCATTTCTGCTCAGAAGAGACTTGTGTCTACTACTTGAGTAGTGTTCTACCAGCCTGAATGTAGACTATTCCTGCTAAAGGATTAATAACAATAAATAAGTAACTATAGTAGGGCAAGTAGGTGACAAGACCTGGTAAATTGGTAACACAATAATACAGCAGCTTGATATGATGAATGGCTATATTAACTTCTTTCATGTCATTGGATACAAACCTGGTACTTCAGAGAATGAACCTGAACTATGACTAGTCTGAGGCAGAGAAACCTTGTGACTGTAGCAAGAATGCTTATTACTGCTAATAAAATATGTTTTCCCAACATTCCCTAGCAAAATAAGTCTCTTCCCCCAACACCTCATAATTAAATAATACTTATATTGTCATTAAACTTCCACTCACAAATAACCTGCTAGGATGTCTGGCAGTCATGTTATTTTTTGAATGTAAATTTCTAATTGTAACGACTGTAATGTAAAGCCTGAAAACACGAACATTGAAGATTATGATGCCAGCAGATAAGCAAAAAAAATCCAAATCTTTGCAACTTTTAAACCACTTCTGTAAACTTCTGCATGTCTTCCTCCATATCATCTTAATCCAAGTCATTCTTTTAAAACTATTCACTAAATGCATGCACACCTGCATAGCACATGATTGCTCATGACTGTTCATTCTTCTGCAGAAGGACAAGAGTTTGATACTCACTAGGGGGAAAAAAAAATGCTTGCCAGTTCTGGCTATTCTGATGAAACCAGCTATGTTCTTTGCTGATATTTCCCTTATGTAGTGAAGGTTAAGCTACAGGGATAGGTAAAGGTAATTCTTTAAAATTAAATGAAAAACATATCCTATACAGTGGTTTTATTTTCCAGACATTAAATTATTTTGCCTATTAAATCCATACTCCACAACACAGAAGAAAAACCTGTAGCAAAAGTCCTTTTTGAAAGCACCCCACCAGTCTCATCATCCCGTGCTCCATTATGTGCTGAGCTGCCCTGGTTGGTTCCTCCCTGATGTGCCATGTTCAGCAAGTAGAAGAAAGCAGCTTGGAGAGGAACTTCATAGGTTTTGCTGTTATTCAGAGCCCTATGGTACTTTTTGGGGCTGTACTCTATGTGTTGGAAGGTAGGAGGGCTGCAAAGAAAACAGGGGAAGAAGAAAAGGCAAAGGACAGCATGCAGCTGGATTAAGGGGGAAAATTCAGAGAAAGAAGGACCACTCCACCACCCTCACCCATGACTCCACTCTGGTTACCTAGATTTCAGAAACAGACATGGTTATGGGTGTCTCAGTTTGTGGATGTCTGTCTTGAGGTATTTCCTAGTATCCTAAATAAATAAACTCTGTGTCAGGTAAAGGCTTTTTCCATAGTGATACTAGATTATCAGCCTAAAGAAAAAGACCTTACTCCTTGATATCAGTGAGGATTTTTCCTGGTTTTTTTTTCAGTAGGCATTAATAGGGACCTCATTAAATCTAATCAAAGTCCATTTAAACTTAGATATAGACAAAACAGCAAGTTTTTTGGCTGGTATTTGAACTTCCATTACAGATAGGTAGTTCCAGGTTAAACATATAAGCAAATATCCTCCTCTCCTCCTTCTTCTGTGCAGGCCTGTGGGATAGGGCATAGCCAAACCTTACTCAAATTTCTCTGCTTTCAACTGCTGAAGGACAGTGAACAGATCAGGAAGCCTGTTATTCCAAATCTGAAATTCCAAGTGCATTACTTGTTCAAATTAAGCCATGTGATACTAGTTTAGTTCATTGATTTGACAACTGTGACATTTAAAACAATGTTTCTGATACAGAAACTGCTGGAAAAGCAAATGAAAAATGTCCCAAAAGCAAACCATTGTGAAAAGTAAGCACAGCTGGACCCTAATTCTTTAATAAATTGGAATAAATATTCCCAGAACAGATTGTCAGTATTTAGCTTTGTTTCTAAAATGCAGGACATGAACTTGCATGACACCTGGAAAACATACTATTCTTGCTCTCACCCCAAACTGAGTACTTCGAGAACTTCTCTGTACAAAAGAAAAGCCTCTAAGTTCAAGCATGATTATCTCTATTTTTAAGCATTAATGTTAGAGCTACAATTCAGATAACCTTGAAATCACTTAAATATCTAATGGTACAAATATTTGTTTAGTGAGATTTTCAAACCTACCAAAGCAGCTTAAAACACCAGAAAAGGTGCCTTTTAAAATGTTATCTGACTGCATCTCCACTTTCATCTTCTGTCTTCCTTCCCATTTTCTCCATTACCAGCCCTTCTTCCTTCACTTTCCTCCAAATGCTAGATTACAAAAATACTTCACTTCCACTTTCCCCACCTATATCTCAGCACGTTGACCATACCTTTGTCTGGGTTCCCAAGACCATTAAAATACACACAAACAGTCACTAAGGGATACTGTTATACAGCTTGATCACATTAGCAACAACAGCCTAGTGTACCTGTAAGATGAAAATGCAGTATAAAAATAGAGGAAAAAAAGTCGTAGTGCTTTCATTCCTCCTCCGTGAAGGAAGAGATTGGCATGGCAGCTCAGTTTTCATGCTCTTTCCTTGCCTGATTTGTTGGCCAATCTGCTCTTTCTTCCCCTCTCATCCATGAGGAGTTGAAAAGGGCAGAACCCAAGCAGCACGAAATGGGAGTGAGACTTGTAAAGACAATGAAATAAAATGAATAGACATAGGTAAAATAATCCTAAACCAATGGCAGCTCTCTTTATTGTAAAAACCGAGACGATAAAAGGGACTGTAAAACTTTTAATTGCCTCTTTACTTCACCTTGCAAAGCTGCTGCTCTCAGGGTCCTGCAGTCAAGCCATGGCCTGGCTGAGCAGGTTTTTTAGGGTTTCATTCTTCATCTGCAGATTTTAGGAATGAAAGCATTGTTCCTAGGAGAGGAAGTTAAAATTTAATTTGCCCAATTTCTTCCTTAGGCTGGCATAAATCAGAGTATCAATTGAGTTAGGCTAGCTGGAAAGAGCTGAAAATCTGGTCTGTAATCTTTAAAAGAAAATGTATTTCTATTGCACATTACTAGAAAATTATTTTTGTTGCCTCCATAAGACAATCATTGGAAAGGAAGAGAAAATTAACAGTTCAAAATACTATACTAGGTCCCATGGTCTCTTTCTGGAGTATCAGTCAGTCATCAGTCCTAAAATAAGGTTCTCTAAGGCTGAAAAGCATTCCAGCTTTAAAGGAATCCCAAAGTTGTGGCCAGAAGCCCTGAGTCCCAACAGCTGACCAGGAAAAAAGGGCAGACTTCCACCACAAGCCTGTCAGACTTGAAACATTTCCATTAAGCATTTCACGTTAAACTAATACTCCCATTTTGAGTTTTATTCTGGCTCTACTTAGCTGACCTGTAGTTGTGCCAGAAGATTTCTGTTAAGTGAAGAACAGGAAAGCCTGAATCAAAACCTTCCAAATTTAGATACAGACGATCCACAAAGCCCTGTCAGAGTCTGGCCTGAGGGAGGTTCCAGCTCTTCATTTGCCATTTATAATATTTTCCCCTACATTTATTTCAAAAACACAATTTTTCTCTTCTTTTAGTCTTGGATACATTTCATGAACTGGATGCCAGCTGCCACTTCAAAGGATGAAGCCTGCATCTATTTCTAAATTAAAGCTGTGACTAGACTACAGTATGTCTGAGCCAGGCTGGGATGAGAGGGATGCTTTAATGAGAGGGGTGGCTGAGGTACAGAAGGGACAAGTCAAAGGCTCTACGCTTGTTCTCAGGCTGTGATTTGGGGCAGACAACTCTGCCCTTTACCAATAAAAGAAGAAAATTACCCCTCTCCCTGGTGCTCTGCTACTCCATGACACAGGAATGGGAGAAGAAGGCATTTGTTTGGAGCATCCATCCACCATACAGATCCTGGAGCCCAGACCCCAGTGCTATACCCAGGCCATGCTGCTTACATCCCCAGTGCAGCCCTCCTGGGAGCGCAGCAGGCTTCAGGCTGCTGCTGTGTGTCTGACAGAGCTAGTAGGCAAACTAAGATGGATTTGAAACTTCTCCTCCCTACATGGGAGGAAAACAGATTAAAACAAATGGGCAACAGGATGGCTAATAGTACTGGTACAATCACTAGCAATAGAAGCTGAAATAGAGTCAGCCTTGGAGCGAGCTGCGGAGTGGTGCTGTTACTTTATTCTTAGTAATGATCAGTGCTAACTAATATTTGTCTGCTGAATGCCTACAGGTCCTTGTCAAGGATCAGGCCCCTACTATGGCTGGCGCTGAATACAATCTAATAAAAAGCTGCCATCCTCTAGAGCTTGAAATTGAAGCACAAGTCAAAAGACAATAAGTGAATTCTGCAAAGAAACAGGTGGACCCCAGGGTAAGAATGAGACAAATGTGTGATGACATGGCCTGAAAGTGGCCAAACAGCTACATGCAAGAGGATGAGAAACGCAGCTATTTCTGTTAATTTGAAGAGTCCCTCAGACAGTCTATCCAAGTTAAAGTTGCCAGATCTTTTGATGCTTTTTCAGAGTTGAAGTTCCCCTCCTGGTAAGCAGCTGTCACGGAGGCAGGGAAGAGGTAGCCTCTCTCTCAAGGTGACATGAAGTGAATGTGGGAGCAGCAATGTTGATACCTAAGGCTAACTCTCTGCACATAGTCCATTTGAACTGCATCTTCCAGAATCCAAACCAGACTTCCCAGGCAGCTAATAAAAGGGATTTGTCTTCTGTACGAACTGCTGCCAAATGGCCACTGCAGACTGAGCAACCAGTCCTTCCACAGACTTGTACTCTTCAGAAAATAATGATGGTTTTGCTGTCTCTGCTGACCAGCTCTGTACCGAAATGGGGAAGGCTCCATACACCTAATAGGAGCTCAGAGACCATGGTAATGAGTATGGTATAAAAAATGATAGATAGGTAGATGGACAGATATCTCTTTATCATTTCTCTGAGCCATCCAATTTCCCCAGGCACAGAGTACACCCGGGAGATTTGGGTTTAAGGCAGAGAAAGCTTTACACGATGGATTGAGTGTTGTGTAAATATGTAAATAAAGAATAGCTCTTTAATTTTTTATGAGGAGTGCATTTTAAAGCCCTGCTTTGGCCTCCTTACTCAGGCAAAATTGCCACCTAACAAAATGGCAGTCATACCTGAGCAAACATAACTATGATCTGCACATAAAATACCTGTATTAAAAATTAACTACTGAAAAAAATATTCAGACAATATTAAGAAAAGCAAAAAAACTTGTCCTGAACATCAGGTAAAAGATTCCTGGGCTACGAAGTACATTAAGCTATGGAAGATTCTCTTCACAGGCCACTTGCTGTGCACTCACGTACTCAAATCCCAAACAAACAGGTTTTGCATGAGGAAGCTAACAGGGTTCAGGGGCAAATGGAGTGTCAGAGACACCCTACCACCATGCATGATGTGTCTTGAGGCAGTGTGTGCACAGCGGTGTGTAGTGGTGGCACCGTAAAGGGCCAAGCTTTTCAGCAGCAAGAATGGTACCTAATCATCCTGAAGATGCTGAGGCCTTGATACACTCACTGGGCAGGATGGTCAAGAAAGCCTGAGATGGGGTTTAAGTATGCAGGCTCCCAAACTGGAAGCTGCAGTGCCACCATGCTGACAGAGGGAAGCAGAGAGCTAATCCCATGCCCAGCACCACCTGGGCTGGTGATAGGGTGCTGGGTCCCTGGCAGGCTTATCCACACCCTATGTCTCAAACAGACAGCCTGCTCTCAGGGAGCTCTACTTCAGTGATCTTACTTCTTGTGGGTAACTACACTCTGTACAATTGGTTTCCTGTGCCATGACAGTCTCCCCACACAATCCCTCTGCTGGCATTGCAGTGAGGAGACCTGCCCAGCTCCGTTCGTAACTGTATAGAAAGGCCAGTGTGCTCCCTCCTGCCTTTCTTCCTCCATCCTGGTCTGCTCTTACATGCTAAAACAGGAAGGTAAGGGAGCCCCCAAAGCAGTAAAATCACAAAATTACAGAATGTCAGGGGTTGGAAGGGAACTCAAAAGATATCTAGTCCAACCCCCCTGCTGGAGCAGCATTCTTCCCTGATCGGGAGACAAACCCCAGGCCCCAGCAGTGAAAGCACTGAATCCTAACCACTAGACCACCATTAACTCCTAAAATAGACATTTCAAGTGATTTATTTGGAGAGTGACTAAGGCAAAGAAATGTACTCAATTGGGAACATTCCTGAGCTGGTAGGAACACAGACAAGACAGTCCACTCATAATCACTCTATTGCTCCTCCAAGATCTCCAGCAAGATGTGAAAAGTTTCACTAATGGATCACCATCTTTTTGTTTTCAGAGCTCTGGTTCTGCTTGCATTCGAGAAAAAGGTTCAGAGCAGTTTTCCTTCAAGAAGTCCAAGTGTAAATATCATCCACGAAGAGAGACTCTTTGCCATTAAAGACATCATTGGTTTTTTTCCATACCACCAAAGACTCAGTGTTTTGCCTAAGTAAAGGTCACAAAACAGCACAAACTTCAATGTTTCTATCAGCCATCCAAGAGATTTCACGTGAAGCCTGTAACCCATCCAGTAAACATATATACATACATACATATATACAGATATTCATATAAACACACATAATGAAGAAGGAAATGTTTCTTTTGATAACATGACCTTGTTATTTAGTACGACTGTTTAAGGTTATTAATGAATTCAGTAGAAGTGCAGCAGTGTTTAAGGCAGCAAAAACACCCTTTCCTCCTTTTTTCAGCTGAAGGGAAACCCTCACATAGGATCTACACTCTTGCAGTGTTTAGGTGTAAATAACACCCGGTGTGTACAAAGCTCCCTCTTTCATATTCATTACTGTCATAGCTGGCAAAGGAAAAAAAGCAGAGGTCATTTATTAGAGGTTACTTTTCATGCAAAACACCCTGTGGTTGCTGTCATTCAGAACTACTTAGTCTACGCCCTCAGTCATCTATTAGCAGGGCTTCAGGTCATAACCTTTAGTGGCATTTGGAATCCCAGAACCTCTGATTAGTGCAGGATTTACATATCCTTCAGTAAAAAATGCTTGGCTATAGAAATGCATGAAGTGTTGTAAATTTGTTTGGCCTTTTGTCTGGAATACATATGAACTCTGCATTCAAAGTAGGGTGCATTAAACTATATTTGTTTGTCATGTTATAGCTCCTCTATTAAAGTGGCATCAGTTAACCCATTAAAGACGAACCGCCCTTTCAAAATGGACTTATAATTGAGCACAAAGAGGAGGTGGATGCTGGTGCAATTAATAGGTTCACATTACATGAACCAAATACTTGTGCTTCTTTAGGCCTGTTCTATTTTTTTTCTCAGAGAAGTAGCCAGGCCTGTACCAAGTTTGATTTAATGTTGTCTGCTGGGACCTGTATCACAAAATTTGACAGGAAGGTGCAAGAATACTATTGAGTTGTTGCCTTGGCAGATGGTAGCAAGATGTAACCAATCATGCAATTTTGAGTTTCAGTAGCACAGAAACATCATTAATTTGCAATACAGGATCAATACACATTATTTTTTTGTTGCTGGAATTTGGAAATAAAGCCTAGTTTCCCAGATATTCAAGTACTTGGGATGCTCTTCTACATTCTGATGTACTTCAAGGAAAACATTGTTGAAGGGTATAACCTTCATGATGCATACCTAGAATCAGTCTTGAGCATTTGAGAGGACCTCAACTGAAATGAAGTTAGCTCTAAGTCATACACTGTGAGAGATCACCTATGCTTTATTCAGGTTGGTTATGACTCCCTTAGCTGGATGTGAATTCAAACAGCACTAAAAAAAAGTGGTAGCCCGGTGCAATGGGGACTTCTCTATACCATCACAGAGCTTCCCCAGGATGTCCTGACCTTTGAGTCAAATAAAATTCCAGCTGGAAGATCATTTTAGCCTGTGGTCTTCCTGCTGAAGTAGTTAATTCAGACGTCAGTGAGTACCAGATAGTACACAGCAACCACAGCAGATGACGGGCACTTTCCACGCACACATTTTGACTGAGAGTGGTTATATGTCTCCTCTAGCTAAAGCTGGAGAGATTTTTACCTTAAATTTTCTAATATAAATATTAGGTCTACCTCCTTACGCTAAGTGAATACATGACCATGGATATAGGCTGGTGGACATCTTTGGTCTTCAGTTCTTTTCAATTTACAATCCAACCAAGAGGTGACACTTAGAAGTCAGTCTCAAAATCCTTTGTTCAGAGAGCAACCTCAACCACCTCCCTGCCAAATCCAGCATTATTTCTGGATGCCTCAGTGTTTCATATAGTCAAATGTGAGAGGAACTCTTCGATGTCCTCCAAATACCAATGACAGACAAAGTCTGGAGGGATGCTCCCTGCATCAACACAGCTTTGGCAGACTGGTCTGTGGTTAACAAAGAGGACATCATCTCTGCAGGTTTATGATATATCTTAACATCCAAGATTTTTGCAGTTCTGTAGGTGCTCTTTGACCCGCCTGCAACAAGTTGAGAATGTCTGAATGGCCTTGTCTCCTCAGTACAAACGCTGACTTTCAATGTCACAGCTGTGAATTGCTTCATCTGGAGGCTGCAGTTGTGGAGTAAAGAAAACAAGCATTTAAATGTATCTCCTGGTTTAAATTAAATTCAGCCATAAAGGGCAGAAAGACTCTGCATTTGCATGATTTGCTGCAATGACTTGGAACCAACCCACCCTCCAGAGGAGCAGAAGGATACAATCTCACTTTCAAATTGGCAGTGGTGGAGAACGACCACCAACACATGAACTGTATTTCAGGTGGTAGTAAACAAGATTTTTTCAACTCAGGAAAGTATTTCAACCATTAGGGGCTGAAATTGAGAGCACAGACCTAGTCATATCCTAAGCTGACAATTTGACCCTTTGGCTTTATCTTTTTTACCACAGAGGAGCAATACCTTTTCAATCATAAGAGACATCATAAAGACTATCTGTGACAGGCAGAGAAGGCTGAAATACCTACCTAGGATATGTGATTTTCTTGCAACATCAGGTTCTGGCATAGGTACCTTCTTTGATCAGGCTTAATAAGCTGCTGAGGTTACCAAATTCAGTGGAGTGGAATCCCATGTCCCATCTTATTTTACCTTTTGCATGTCCAAGTGCGCAGTAGAATCGAAACAGCAGAAAGGCAGACAGCAGTTTTCCATCTTGCAGGATCAGAAAAGGAGCCAACAATCACATGAGCTCAGGACCAAAGCTGAGGACATTTCCTATGGGAATGTGAAGTAGAGAATGATCAATCACAAGTTATACTTTCATTCATTTTGGAGGTTGCTTTGGAAAAGCTAATATTCATTAGAAGCAAATACCTTTTGAAACTAGCAAATCATACAAGTGCACGTGACAGTTTTGATTTGATAGATGAGCATGTTAGACCAGCAATGGGAAAACTTCATCTTAAGCACTTGTTGGCATGTTAGGTAGGAATGAGCCACTCCCTAAGGAGGTCAAGAGTACGTTGGCATTTCCGTGACAATTTTTGACTCTTTAAAAGGAACAAGAGTGATTTCAGGGAAGCTTTGTTGTGGCCTAGTCTAGGGAATCCTCCTCTGGCAGGGGGTTTGGACTAGATATCTTTCGAGGTCCTATCCAACTCCTCACATTCTGTGATTCTGTGATTTGTGATTTGAAAGCCTGAAATGCTATTGGTTCTCCAACATTGTATTCAGAAGTTGTAGGAGGCAGAACACTGCTAGGTGAACATGATATCAGGTACACCTAACCCACACAGAGAGTGCCTCGAAGGCACAAGAAAGGATGTCTGCCACCCTTATCCAAATGTGGCACTGCCCCATTGCACATTAATACCTAAAGTAAACAAGACATAAAAAGTGCATGAGTAGGTGTCAAGGTTGCTCTATAGGGCACATATCAGAGCTGGTTTTCTGAGCTTTCATGGGATTTTAGAAAAAACTCATCAGTCATCCCCTGATGACAAAAGCAGCTTCATGCATGGGACAGTGCTCAACACCCGCAGAATAAGAGCCCTGGGGGACATATCAAGGGTAAGGAAGGATTAATAATGGGAAATAATGAAAAGAAATAGAGAATAGAAAGGAAGAAGCAGTAAAAGTCATGGAGGAATGAGATCGAAGCAGTAAAACTACTTTGAAAGCAAACTTTCACACATAGGTGGTTGAAAAGAACAGATGGCATAAGGACACTGCTTAACTTATGTAGCTGTTTGACAGCGCAATTCATAAGGGTAGCCTAGAGATACCTCTGAGCCTGGTGACTTCTGGATGCCTGTGACATGCACATTTATTCAAAGTTCAAATGTACAAAGGGAACAGCACCCCTAACAGATATTTTTTTGGTAATATGAAGAAAGAGAAATGGGCCGACACCACAAACTCTGTTCCACATGGGCTAGTGATGTAAAAGATGACTAGCTCCAACAATTTGTAAGGGAATTTGCTTACTTTTATTAGTTAAGCAGTTAACTCTCATTCATCAAAGCTTCTACATCGTTAGACTGTTGGACATCAACAGGTCTCTAGCTCAACTTCCAGCTGAAACACAAATGTTTTGCTAAAATGAGACCCAAGGAAACCATTTGTTTACATAGAAGCAATAGGGAATGCTTCATGATCAGCTTCTGTGAGAGAAGACTGTACCCCATGTTGCACTACTACAAACTATATTTTAAAAATAAATTTAATTTAGAAATAATCTTATTAAGATAAATATGGTATTAGTTATGTCTTCCTTGAGGAACTCCTCTACTCTCTAACTATTTTCTTCAAAACCTAGTTATATAGAAGTTCAATATTCAGAAGAATATTCATGTTTCACCTGAAGATGATAAATAAATCCAGGGCTGATCAGTCGCTGCTACTGAACAGGAGGAGCAACTGCTGAGGTCAGAACAGAGAAGATATGACACAAGATATGACATGTCCCATCAGTTACTCATGCAGTGTTGATGCACCAGACACCCACTGTGCTTTAGTTAGATGAGATGTTTTTAGCTTCTGGAACTTAGAACCTCAAAGTGAATCACATATTCTCAACTAATTAAGGAAATAAAATTAAATACAATTGATGTCAACTTTCTACCATAAGTGGAAGTTTTGTGTTTGTATATATGAACAAATATATCTCCATATATATATATATATATGATTTTTAGTGGATTATTCTGCTCATCTGCCTTACAGTCACAGCACATTCACTGTGTTTGAGGATGCTGCAACCTTCCTCTCTATGAGACTGCCTGCAAGGGCAGAAGACACATGTATATGTTCTCGCCTGTGCTTTTCCCTCCTCTACTTCAGTCCTCCACCACATCCTGACGCTTGCTCAGACAAGAAGGTCTGATATTTGTCCTACTTCACAGGTTAACTCAGTCTATTACACCACCATTCTTCAAAATTTGGCACCCCTGCCCATGTTCACAGTGCCTGTGCACTGTGGCACCTTCAAATATAACTCTCTTCTGTTATAAGTACTTGTGCATTGACCTTATCAACTTCCCTTGGAATGATAATCATAAACAGCACTTTAAACACAAGATTTATTTAAAAATGAAGTGTTCAAGTGAGCACAGCATGACCAGGGCTCAAGGAACATGTTTTTTATCCCTGGCTTTCCCACTGACTGGCTATTAAAACCTCAGGCAAATCACTGAGTTTCTCTGTGCGTATGTTCAGCACTCACGCGTCTCTCTCTAAACTTCACAGAATCAGACACAAAGACTGGCTTTTACTCCAGATTCATAAAATGAATGGCACAGTAAGTCCTTGTTAGTAGCTGGGATCTGTAGCTACTATGGCAATAACACAAATGATGTTAACATTTTATAATCAAATACTGTACTGCAAGTGTATTTAGCACCTGACAGTCAAATAACATAGTAGGTTCCTTCCACAAAATCAAGGTCAGATTTCACTTAAAACACTAACAGTAAAGAAGGCATTAAGGGTGGAAACTGGAGCAGACTTGAGATACAGCATCCATGATATTTTGCTGGCTACACAAGCATTTTCTGCCTTCCTCTGAGCTGCTGTGGCTTGACAGTAAGTTAACCGTCAGCCAGCAATGTACCCTTGTGACCAAGAAGACCAATGGTATCCTGGGTTGCATTAAGAAGAGTGTGGTCAACAGGTCAAGGGAGGTTCTCTCCACCTCTGCTCTGCCCTGGTGAGGCCACATCTGGAGTACTCTGTCCCGTTCTGAGCTCCTCAGTTCAAGAGAGACATGGAGCTACTGCAGAGAGTCCAGTGGAAGAGAGCTATGAAAATGAGGGGCAGAACATCTCCCTTATGAGGAAAGGCTTAGAGACCTCTGGCTGTTTAGCCTGGAGAAGACTGAGAGGGGCTTTTATGAGTGCTTAGCAATATCTAAAGGGTTGGTGTCAAGAGGATGGGTCCAGACTCTCTTCAATGGTGCACAGCAACGGGACAAGGGACAACCAGCACTAACTGGAACACACGAAGCTCCATGTGAACATGAGGAAAAACTTCTTTGAGGGTACCAGAGCACTGGAACAGGCTGACCAGGGAGGTTGTGTAATCACAGAATCACAGAATATGAGGAGTTGGAAGGGACCTCAAAAGAGCATCTAGTCCAACCCCCCTATCACAGCAGGATTCCCTATACCAGGTCACACAGAAGCGCATCCAGACGGGTTTTGAATACCTTCGTAGAAGGAGACTCCACAACCTCTCTGGGCAGTCTGTGCCAGTGCTCTGGCACCTGAACTGGGAAAAAATTCCTACGTGTATTCACACGGAATCTCCTACGCTTCAGCTTACAGCCATTGCCTCTTGTCCTGTCACTGGGCTTCACTGAGAAGACCCTGACCCCATCCTCCTGACACACACCCTTCACATATTTAAAAGCATAGATGACGTCACCCCTTAGCCTCCTTTTCTCCAAGCTAAGGAGACCCAGCTGCCTCAGCCTTTCCTCAGAAGGAAGATGTTCGAGCCTCTTCATCATCTTTGTGGCTCTGCGCTGGACTCTTTCAAGCAGTTCCCTATCCTTCTTCAACTGAGGGGACCAGAACTGGACACAAGATTCCAGATGTGGCCTCACCAGAGTAAAGAGGAAGAAGAACCTCTCTTGACCTACTAACTACACCCATTCTAATCCACCCCAGAATCCCATTGGCCCTCCTAGCCACAGGAGCAAACTGCTGGCTCATGGTCATCCTTCCATCCACCAGGACCCCCATATCCTTTTCCCCTTCACTGCTCTCCAACAGCTCAGTCCCCAGTCTATACTCATACATGGGGTTGGTCTTTCCCAGGTGCAAGACTTGACACTTGGCCTTATTGAATCTCATTAAATTTCTCCCTGCCCAACTCTCCAGCCTGTCTAAGTCTCGCTGAATGGCAGCACAACCCTCTGGTGTGTCAGCCACTCCACCTAGTTTAGTCTTCGACTCTGGAGACATTCAAAATCCACTTGGACGCAGTTCTGGGCAACCCACTCTAGGTCAGTCTTCTTTAGCAGGGGGGTTGGACTAGATGATCTTCAGAGGTCCTTCCAACCCCCACAATTCTGTCACTTTCTTGTCCTCCCAACAGACCAGTGTGCGGGTGGGTTTATCAAGGCCACACCAAGCAGTGACTAATGTGCCTGCCAGGATGATGAGCTCAGGCTCAGGGTAGCCACAGGGCTTTTGTTTAGCCTAGCATGTGGGCATCATGGGTGCTTCTGCCTGAAAAAGGTGTTGTGTAAAGACATCCTTACTTCGCAGAGAGCTGAAAGTGACACTGCTCAACAGAACAGGCTCTAGTGTAGGAAAACAAATGGAGATAAGGGAGAGGAAATGCCTGCAGTGCTACATCTAGCTAGGACTCCACTGTGTCTTTCTGCAAAGAGGAGGTTGTAGTAGCTATGTAAATATCTACTGACCTCACTTCAAGACAGAAATCTGCAGCAGAGATAAAGTAGGTGACAAGCATCAAAGGCATGATTTCTCAGAAAGATGCATTTATAATTTGTAGGCATACACACATATTGTGGAGCAGAATGGGGACATAAACAATTTGTGTGCATTGATTTTTGCACTATACTCAAGCTGTTCTGTTCACCTCTGACATCTCTCAGAAGATTTTTTTTTTAAAACTATCATGTGACACAAAATGAAAAATCCCTGTTGAGCTCTCTCTACCACAAGCGTCTCCACCTCTCTGAACTTTCCCAGTAAAGCATCCATAAGAAATACAATAATGACACTTTTAGTCATTGTCTCATTCTTCAGCTGTTGATAATGGACACACTGTGCCTTAGACTATAATGACAAAACTGCAACTACAGTCTCTGTTTAAAGGCCTCTGCTCTTTTGAAGTGGTGACTCCCAGGCCAAAATAGGTCTTTTTTGGCTACAGCTGGAAAAGTACACCAATAGGACAGTTAGCTGAAATATATTTTATCTCGAAAGATGAGAATGATTATTTTAAAAAAAAAAAACAACTCATAAATAGAATGGTATCTTTTTATGATTTTTTAAATACTAAATATTTATAAGACAAAGAAACTAAAATTAAAAAAAAAAAAGCCCACAACAGTTCTATACTGGATTTGGTCTTTCTGTATCATAGAATGAAAATCCGTCGAATCATTTTACTTGTAGGTGCTGCTCAGTGAAATATCTTCTAAAGTGGCTGGGTTGAGTTTGGTTTTTTGAGGAGAGAGGTATGAACCCAGCAAATCTAGCGAGAACAATGTATTTACATACTTGGTATGAGCAAATGAGTGTTGCTGGGACTGAGACTGACTGGCGAAGACTAAGGAAAAGGTTGTAGCCTGGAGTAGGGAGGGTTCCTGTCTTCTGTTCCTGTGAGTCTCATACATTGCCATAAATTACCATCTGAAGGCTTTTCCAGAAGGACAATCCAATCAACAGACAGCTGAAATAGTGTTTGGCATTTAAAAACTGAGAGATGGCATGGTCCCACCTTGATGGACTTCAGCAACATACAGCTGATGGAAGAACCTCACAGGTTACTGGGTTGCACATGTGTGATGGTTTGGACCTGGCTCCCTGCCAAATGCCCAAACTCAGTGAAAGCCTTCCCCCCCTTTCCCTCTCAGAGTTTTAAAAAAACGACGAGAGAAACTAAAGAGCCCAAAACAACCTGAATTATATCAAAAGTATTTATATTTACATATATAGCAGTTATATACAATTAAAATACTATGTACACAGTAGAGGGAACCCCCCAAGGGAAAGGGAAAAGGGAAGGAAAAAGGGAAAAAAGGGGAAAAAATGGAAAAAAAAGGAAAAAGGGAAACTAAAACAGGTATGTACACTCAAAACCCAGGACAGAACTAATAAAAACAGAATCTTACAACTCTCCTTAAGACAGCAGAATCACACTGACCAACGCCAGCAACCGCTGCCTCTGAAGGCCTACAAGGCCTGCAAGCCTTGACTCCTCCGCATGGGTGAGACCGATAGCAGAGAACAAGCGTCTTCAGATCCACCGGAAGGGAAGAGAGAGAAGGCCTCTCGCCCTCCGTATTTATACCCCCAGTTACGTAAAATCATATGGAATAGTGAGAAAAAATGATCACTTCCCTGGTTACAAGCTGGTTACCAGGAAAAGGCCTAAACCAAACCATTACAACATGTGACTGCACTAATTCATACCAGCAATGAACTCTCTCTCTCAGTGAGCCAAGATTTGGGAAACCTCAAAAGATACAATGAAGTTGGGTTTTGCTATGCCACTCACTGCCCGAGGCTGTGTGTAAAACGGCCCTTGGCTGGAAGCCCCCTATCAACCAGAATCATCTTGAAGGTGCATTACCCACCAGGGTTATCCTCCTCAAACACTGTACTGTGTTTATTCCTCCTTGTTTCACTACCACAAGAGCAAGAGCAAAGCAGGTCAGCAGGACAAGGGAAGTGATCCTTCCCCTGTACTCGGCACTGGTGAGGCCACACCTTGAGTATTGTGTTCAGTTCTGGGCCCCTCAGTTCAAGAAAGATATTGAGGTGCTGGAGCGGGTCCAGAGAAGAGCAACGAAGCTGGTGAAGGGACTTGAGCACAAGTCCTATGAGGAGAGGCTGAGGGAGCTGGGGTTGTTTAGCCTGGAGAAGAGGAGGCTTAGGGGTGACCTCATCACTCTCTACAACTATCTGAAAGGAGGTTGTAGTCAGGTGGGGGTCGGTCTCTTCTGCCAGGCAACTAGCAACAGAACAAGAGGGCACGAGCTTAGGCTCTGCCAGGGAAGGTTTAGGCTGGATATAAGGAAAAAATTCTTTACAGAGCGAGTAATCAGGCATTGGAATGGCCTGCCCAGAGAGGTGGTGGATTCACCATCCCTGAAGGTTTTTAAAATAAGACTGGACGTGGCACTTAGTGCCATGATCTAGTAATCATGATAGTGTAGGATTAAGGGTTGGACTTGATGATCTTGGAGGTCTCTTCCAACCCAGATAATTCTGTGATTCTGTGAAAAGTTCCAACTACTATTCAAAAGCAAACAACGATAATACCCAGGAACTACCCCTTTTGTTTTCCCATTGTTATACCCATCACAATCACAGAATCACAGAATGTTAGGAGTTGGAAGGGACCTCAAAAGATCATCTAGTCCAACTCCCCTGCCGGAGCAGGATTCCCTAGACCACGTCACACAGAAGCATGTCCAGACAGGTTTTGAATATCTCTAGAGGAGACTCCACAACCTCTCTGGGCAGCCTGTTAGTTGGTCAGTTTAGGGTCACCTGTCCTGTCCGCTCCTCCATCTGGATGACCAGGAGGTAGGGAAGGAAAAGAGAGCGGCAGATGTTTCCAAACCTCCCAGCCAAGCTGTCTGGAAGACGCTTCACATCTGGCAGGGAAAACATTAATGTATGAACTGCAGTAGTTACTTAACTCCTACACCCACAGAAAAATGAAGAAAGCTTAAGCGTTGAGGCAGTCCTGTTTGTCCCTATTGAAAACCTCTGTTCCAGCAACCCAACACGGAGCTCAGCCTGAGATGTACCCTCTTGGAGGTCTCTTCCAACCCAGATAATTCTGTTATTCTGTGATTTCCTTGCCCCTTTCCCCACTCCCTCACCCCAATTTAAACTGGAAACCAGTCAAATGTTTTTCTTAGGCCTGAAAGTCTAATTCTTCGTAGGTTTGGACTGGTTTGGTTTTTTTTTCAGATGAGAATGCCTTGTTATGTGTAACATATGGATTTTATAAAGGTGGCTATGTATTGAAGGTAAAATAGAAGAAGAAAGAATAAAGTTTATTATTTTACACAGTGGAGTGGACACCCTATATGGCTAATTCTTGAGTTAAATGAGTTTTCCAAGAAAATGTTCAGTCTTTCATTGAACAATTATTTTAAATACTTTGCCACCAAGAAAGTAAGGCAGTGTAAGTTTTATGAAAGTGTATTTTTTTCCTTTCACGGAAACATTTGCTTGACTGATCCCTTACAGTTCCAGAAACAAATACAAGTGCATTTGCTTAAAATAACAAAACCACACACAATACTTAACTCATTAGGATGATTTAGCAGTGGTTCAGTATTTCTTTTGGCTGAGTGCTCTGGATGAAATCCCATGTATACAGTCTTGTATTTTACACCAATACTTCTACTTCAGGTTGTATAGAGTAATCTCTGTCAGAGGCTGTGCCCTACGTACAGTATGAAAAGATATCTGCTTGTGGAATGTCTCTGCCAAAAGGGCACGTGCGAAATAGATTTTAAAAATTAAACTTGTTTAATGCATTACACTTCATGGGTGTTACAGCAGAGAGCTAAATGAGATAGTAAACCATACTCTCCATCACTTAAAAGATAAATACAGTCACTCAGCAAAGGATATATTTGCAACTATAAGCAAAATATTTGCCTGAGTTCTAGGAAAACTATCTCAGATTGCCCTCTTTCCTCTTCATGCCTAACATATATAGAAATAAAATCTGTCAAACTATAAATTTAAAGAAACCTCATAAAATATATTAGTACAATCTATGAGTACTCCTCTCTACCAAAGTTTTATTGGCTTCCCTTTTTATGTGCCAGAATAATCCTTTGTGAAATTTCTCCTTAAGTATCTTTAATTTATATCCCTCTGGCTAGTGACACTCACACATGACATCCCTGCAGTAGAGGGGCAGTTGGCTCTAGCCTAAGCACTGTGTACTGAATGTTGGCACAAGATTTTCCAGATGAAAATTGCCTAATGCCATACTGTGACCTTACACTCAACTGCCTGCTGCTTGTGACCATTTAGGTGCCCAAATGTTCTTTTGCTTGAGGAAGGGTGCAAGAATCCTGCCCAAAAGGAGAGCATTGTACTTACAGGTCCCATTCTGCCATCCTTATGCAATATGTTTCTTACCGGCTTCATTAGAGCTGCAGGGGAGCTTCTAATTTTTCTCGTCACACTTTATTATCCTCTGACTACTAGCTATTAGTCTTTACATTTCTCTAGGTTTTCTTTTGGGGTTTTCTTTGTTGTGTTTTGTGAGGTTTTCTTCTATTTTAAAAAATAAAATTTTAAAACCAGCCAGCAATGAGATATATGTTGAAAATCAATTTATCCTTTTGTCAAAGTAATTTCTAGCTGAGGATGATAATTTCTTTGTTTGGAGCAGATACAGAACTATTGTCTTGGCCTTCTAAATTGGTACCCATACCCCATGCTGTCTGCAAGTATCAGTATGGAGCCAGGCACAGTAGATGCTGAATATACTATATAACAGAGGTGTCCCTGTCTGACAAAAACTGATTCCCTCTTTTTTTTTTTCTAATGGAAGAGAAATAATGAGACAACCGCATAGCATTTTAGTCCACATTTCTCTGTTTCCTTCCCATAAAAGGTCTCAAAGAAATGCAAAGCACCATTGAAGAGTTCAAAGACATACCTCAGAATGTGACTGCGCATTCAAGGCACACTGACATATTCAAGACTGGATAGCTCTATTGGAGGGGGAAAAAAAAGAGAAAGAAAGAGAGAGAGAGAAAAGAAGAAAAAGGCTCAGCATACAAAATACAATACACAGTATCTAGTTCTACTGTGTGAAACTCACTGCATTCATTTTGCTCACTGAGCAAACTAGGTCCCAGATGATAACACATACAATAAATCTAGCCATTTTTTTTTCCATAGGAGCTGATTTCTAGAGAAGCTAAAAATTACTTGGTGCAAATGATGCAGAGGCTGATGCAGCTGAATTTATAAATTGGGTTGAAAAGTTTGACATGCTGAATTAGATTATACTGTATAGTGCATCACTAAGTAATTGATATGTACATTACATGCAAAGAAACCCTGGCTAACTCAAGTGTAACTTTTTTTTCTTTCATTATTGTGCATCTTGGCCATCAGCTCATTGTCGGTTTGTCCTTTATGAGCTGAACAAAAAATACAATTTTCTTCATTCTGATATTCTGAAAATAACATACAGGACAAAGATATTTAAAAAGTAGAAAAGGAGCAGAAATGCATCAGAGCATTTAAAGCCCTTGCTAGGGGAGGCTTTCTTTAATTTAGGGAAGTTTTCCCTACATTTGATGAAGAAATGTAAAGGTCCAGATGAAAGATATGCAATATCAGCACCAATTGGAAAGGTGATGGGGTGGGGAATGAGGGGAATGGGGAACACACAGTTTCCTCAGTTAAAAGCAAACGATGTAACAGAGAGTTCACAGGGAGGCTCTGGGAGCACAATAAAAATGTTAAAAAATCCTAGCAGAAAGAAATCAGCGCTTTATACTAGCAGTTCAGTATATTTCCAGTCTTTCACTGATGATCTGCATTTATTTCAAGGAGATGAGAGCATTTCCCTCTGCAATTACTAGCATATCTGCCCTGATCCAATGCTGATTACAGCATAGGGTCTTAAATCTCTCTAATCTGTCTGAAATGTTATTAAATATTAGATTTCAGCGTGATTTGTTTTCTTACCACTTTACTTGTAACTTTACTGCCATTCACCGCCAAGAGACCTTGAACTGGAGGCTGCAGCTTTAATCTCAATTTGTTACACTAAAATGCAAAATTAAAGAAAAATGAAGGAAGTTGAATATTACCAAGGAATGTGATTGATAACATTGTGTCATCTTTTATTTTTAATATTAGAAACTAAATTTTATGATACTTTACCCTAATAGTGACATATTTAACATTTTAAGACTGGATATAATAATTTTATGGGACAAAATGGGTATTGTTAGAAGATTATACAGTAGTACTTTGTCAAATCCTTGTATATTAAATACCAAAACAATATGATAAAATAATGGTAAGTCTCACTTCTTCTCAGAAAATAAAATCAGTTCTTACATCTCATCTTTGGTTCAAGATGTCCTGAAGGTCTCTCATCAGTGAGAACTGCAGTGTGCCACACGTGCTATGCACCTCTGTGCTTGTGCCAGCATTTACAATATACTGACAGTTTTAATTTTAGAACACAAAATAGGGGCATTTTTATATCCCTACAACTTCTGCTTTGCTTCTAGGCAATTCCAGTTTGGTAGATGCCCACAGGATGTATATCAAAGGGAACAGCAAACAGCACAGGAGCAGCCAGGAGTGGATCACTTTGGTTTTCCTCTCATTTTTGACCACCCCCTCAAAAAAGAGATTCTCTCTTCCACATCACCAGCCAATCTCAGAATTCCTTACATCCAAGTCCCTCTAAAGTGCTTCTGGCACACTGCTGACAGTGATGCTTGTTGATCAGCCTTACATTTTCTTTCTAGTGTTCTCTTTCCCTGGCTTCCATCTACCTCTTGGTCCATCCTTCAGTTGTGGACAACTTAAGATACAAAGGAATGAAACACAGTTAGAAACACAAATCTGTGTTTAGAGTGAGCTACCTCACTGGAGTGTGGTAGGACATCACCAATGATTTTAACATTGATACACATCTGTCATGGTAAAGGATGGTGACCTTCTGGACTGAGAAGAGGGAATAATTTCCTGCTGTCAAGAGTCTGAAACTCAGACAGCATCCAAACAAAAAATAAAACCAGAAAAACATAATATGTTGATGACAAAATGAGATGTTATGACTGTAGTACATGAGATATATAAATGGCAGTAACTGGAGAAGAGATAGAATCATAAGTGCAGAGTACAGATGTACAAGAGGGAGGTTAGCATAGGACTTGCAGCCGTGGAAATCTGCAAACTGGGATACAAACCAACCAATTCCATTATGCTTTCTCTGCCTGAATCACTATTCACCATCATCCAAGCAACGTTCCTCCTTAACAGTCTATCCTTAAAGTGCATATAATAAAATGAGGCCACTGAGACTTGTGCATGGCTGGGTCTCTCCACTGATTTTAATTCACTAACTAGAAAAGCTGCAGAGGGTCAGTTTATGTGGAAAAAATCTGTACCAGCAGAGGCACATGTTGACCCTCCTTTCACAGGGAAATGATGAGTTCAGATTGGGTTTTCTGTATCGATAAGTAGGGTCCCACTATGAGAAAGGTGTCTATAGAAAAGAATGGAGACTGAGATTTTTATACATACATATATGAAGACTTTGAATAGGTATGACACGTTTTTGTTATTTATATAGCTCTCTTTGGGGATCTCAAAAGATTGTGAATTCACAAAAACTAAACATTTCAGAGCTGTCAAATAGAAAATGTCAAACAAATGAGGTCTGGGCAAGTTTTCAAATCCATTCGGAGAGGAGAGGAGCAGAAAGAAAGGCAGGAAGGAAGAAAAAGGAAGAAAGAAAGGAAGAAAGAAAAAGGAAGAAAGAAAAAGGAAGAAAGAAAAAGGAAGAAAGAAAAAGGAAGAAAGAAAAAGGAAGAAAGAAAAAGGATTATACTTTGGATATTCCTAAAAATGAAAAGATAATCTAGCTATATTTGATGTTCAAGAAAGGGTTAATGTTAGAGTTGACTGCTCTAGAAATTTCTGTCCAACAAGTGTGCCCCTGATGTAGTGCCCCAAGCACAACATTTTATTGCCTAAATCTGTCATCTTATTGGTAAGATTTCAAGAAAGAGTTTTTACCCTAAATCCTTCCCACCAAAGGCAGGTCAACAAAGGTCTAACTAACTGGTGTATTTTCCTGGCTTGCTTTCAGATTCACATCCCAGATTGATATCCTAACACCTCTACTGTCATTCTCCTGTTCCCTCCTTGGTTTTTGCACACTTACACAAAGAGAAACACTCTTCATTTTAGTCTGTCAGAAATGTGGATTTTTTATAAATTGTATTTTTTAATTCTAGAGCATCCCAAGATAGGAAAACTGTAGAGAAAAATTTAGGAAACTCAAGAAAGTCTATAGAAGGAGAAATAAACTAGAGATTAGTTTGTCTGTTGTATTCAGTTCAAACCTACTAGAAACCTTGGCAAATACTAAAGACAAACTTAATCCAGACCAGAATCCAAATAGATTCTCCCTCCGTCCATGGATATTCCTGGAACAAAAGGTCACAACCAACTTCCAAGGGGAAGATGACCACAAAATAATGTCTGAAGAGCTAGTTTTAAAGAAACATCCATTACCCTGCCTGCAACATTATCCCAGGGCTCAGAACTGAAAAGAAGCATTTCTCTTAACATGCCTGCTTTGTGCAAAGTGAGAGTTCCCTTTAAAATACTTTCAAAAAAGAAGTGAACAGTAATACAAAAAAAAAACCCACAAAAATGAGAGAAATTAAATTTAACTGATCATACTGAAAAATTATGTGCACAGTTTGCAGTACAAAGCAAGGAAGTGAAGCTGGTTAGTTTTCTCTGAGTTTTACTTTTTTTCTTCTCAAAAACAAAGACAAAAGAAAAGAAACAAAAACTCAGTGTGGAAACGTGAGGAGAAAAGGAAATGTTCACTCACAAGACAACTCTGATCCACCTTTGGAGAGGTCAGCAAACAAAAAGCTCTGCTGGCAGTAGGTCAAATCATTACCAATATTAGGAGCCACATATGTTGCACCAGGCTGAAGTCCCGGGGGGAACCCTAACACCCAACAAGGAGCAGCCAGTGGCACTGCCGGGATTTCGCTGCTCCAGACTGAGGGCAGAGCAGGGGCTGGTGGTGGCATCAGGCTGGATCACCCCTCCCAGCGTCAGGGAGCTGCAGCAAGAGGAAGAGGACTCTGTGTACTTCCATGCTGTGGGGTGCTGTTCTAAAACTGACTCTTCCTGACACAATTTCTGTGACTTGGCTCGCTGCTCCATCAGAATCAGAAAAAAACCAACAACCCAAAACTAGTCTTCTGGAAAAATTCTGGCTGCATTCAACCTGGAGACATAAAAGCCCAAACACTGAAGAGGTCCATCCCAGAGCCACAGATCCCCAGCAATAATTAAAGGGAACATTTTTATATTACAGCACTAAATAGCCTTGGTGTTTGGACTTGTCAAAACAAACAAACCATATTCAGTGAAATCTGTGGCACAAAAGAGCTAAACAAATTATGGGGTAGAGGCAAATCTGGCCACACCATTAGCATTCAAGACCTGAAGAAAAGAGTGGAAACTTTCAGGGTCTGAATGCAGGAGTGGAAAAGCTAATTGAGCACAAATGAAAGGATCTGTTACGGCTGAAAGAATAAGTGAGAGTACAGGCAGGACAATACTCTCATTTATGATTCAAATATCCATGGGTAGTGAAGTACAGCTTTAAATACAATTTACAGCCTTGATTACAAATGACTATGTGCATCAACTTGGAAGGAATGTGAAGACTGTGAGCGAGGGAAAGAGCCTGCCTTGTCAGAAAGAAAGGAGAAGAGGATAAGTGAAGGCAGAGCTGAGCTGGACACTCAAGCAATTGGAATGTGCAGAATTATGAACCAGTGCTTTTAAAAACCTGAAGATGAACTGATTAGTGGGCAAGAAGGCTCACATTTAAAATAACTGAATTGCCTAGTGATAAGATTATAAAGGGAGATTTATGCTAGATAATCACAGCAAGATCAGAGGGAAGAGACTATCATTCTGTCCCTGTGTCTTCCAAAAGCAAAATATAAAAATATGAATGTGGTAAAAATAATAAGTACTGGAAATAAAGAGCAAAGACAGGCTCCTACTTTTATGGAAATAGCAGCAGCTTTTTTCCTTAACCTACAGGAGACCCAAAACTGGTCTAAAACCACCCAAATATGAATTACCTTCTACCAAGAAACTGTATCCTCACTGCTTTTTTTTCCTTTTTGTTCTTTCTTTCAGCTGTGTTATGTTTTATGGACCAAATACTATCTCTGTTAAATTAACAAATTTTCCAAGAGTTTGAAAATTCTAAAAATCTTATGAAAATTGCAAAATTATTTGGGCTATGTAATGAGAAAACTAGCACCAGCCTTTTGTGGATGGACAATGGTGCCAAAGACAGTGTGCTCTGAGGCTGCACAGGCTGTGTATTCTCATGCTTTCTAATCCACATCCGTTCTGAGCTTCAGAGGACATTGCAAGAGTCAGGAAAAAGCCATAAAGCCTCCACCAGTTACTGTTTCCAAATTCTCTCAGAGCTTTCCTGAAACCAGGAATTCACCAAAAAGCAGCTGGTGAGAGCTACACCTCAACAACAAGGAGACAAGGTACAGGCAGAAGCAAACAGCTGGATGAAGATGTGACCTTCACACCTGCAGGACATCAGTACCTGAGAACTCAAGCATGCTACACTCTTTACTGGTTCTGCCTATACAGTAAGGGTAAGGATGCATTTACCTCTTTCCCTAGGTGGCCCCAGACGTTGCTGCTTCCAAGTGGAAATGGCTTACTCAAAGTGATCTGTGCATCCATGACTGTCAGGTTAATTATGGGCAGTGCACTATACGCTCAGGAATGAAACCCAAATTTAAAAAGCCTCCATGCCTAGTGCAATATGCAGCAGTCCCTCAAGTAAATAAAATCAAGGAACTGTACATATATCTCTGCAACATCCTGACCAGCTCCCACTGAACACTTTTCAGAATTGGTTTCCAAAATTTGCAGGTAGTGAGAACAAATGCCAGGGATTACCTGTCCTGTCATAACCAAGAGACACAATCTCCATCATTATGTGCACGGGAGTCCATAACTGTGTAACAAGGAGGAAGGAAATGAGAGGCTTCTTGATGACTAAATCAAGATGATGGAGCCTTCATCTATAAGCCCACAAAGTAACCTCAGAAAGGACAAAACCAAATTCTCCTCTGTTTTCCTCATCATAACCATCCACTGCAGAGCACAGTAATGCCGTGGCAAGTGTGTGTATTTTAACTTCTTTTGTAAGGGTTCAGCTGGCACTTTTCTTAAGCAAGGCAGTTATCATGAATAGCCAAACACAATACCATTTCCCCACAATTAGTCATTGTTTTAAGGACATTGTTTCTGAAAGAAGAGAATGATACTGTATGACATGCTCCTAGTCTCAGGTCGGGTGTGGAAGAGAATAATGGCCACACACTGCTACACAATTAGGTCTGTCTTGGAAAGGAATTATACTGATGTTTTTCTAAGCAATGCCAGGTGGTTTATTCACTGAATAGTGAGACACTAAATGGATCTAAAGATTCTTGGCAATTGGTAAATGCTTACCTTGGACTCCCTTGTCCTCTCTTCAAGAAATGGTTTGCTTTTCCCAAGAGTTTTCTTAAGCAGTTCCTCAGCTGTGATTAAAAGCAAATAACAGTGGTCTGAAGGTTGGTTAACTTGTACTTGTTTAATGATACAGCTCAGGGAACCGTGAGTACATACTAGATGTCTCTCATTGATTTAGTAACAGCCTCAGCCATCAGAAGATCTTGTTTACAAAGTCCATAATTCTCTTAAAAATAAATTAAAATAAAATAAACCAGAATCTGTTGTGGTTAACTTTGGTTAAATTTTCTTTACCCCATCTCTGCCCAAAATCCCATTAAGAAAAAAAAATAAAATAAAATTTTACTTATAATTTAGTAAAATCAACAAACCCCAGACAACCACTTTTCCTTATGCTGCAGGAAGAGGGCAGACAACCTCAGGAGCATTGCACTTCTGTGAGCATGTGGCAATGTCCATGCCTGTGAGGACAGACAGCAGCACAATGATGACTTCAGTGGCCATAGCTCAGCATGGACCCATGCTCCAAACTGCCTCTGCAGTTGAACAAGAAAGCGAAAGGCCATATCTCCAAAGGTTTACAGCAGCCTCCCTGCTCCTTGTCAAATGTGAAATGAATCTGCTCCATACAGGTAAGAAGCAGGACTTGAGTGGACCCAGCTCCATCTGCCCAAGCCCAAGCACCACTTGTGTTTGCAGCCTCAAAGCTGATGTTGTGGAAGCTCTCAGGGTCATCCCATTCTCCCGGGCCCAGAGAAGCACCTGGACACATGATGTTTTCATGGCAGTCCTGTCCTCCCATACATCCCCCACCCCATGCTGGTCCATCTTCAGGAACTGGAAAGCAAGAGCTTTAGCTCCAAACAAATGTGACCTGGGAACCGTGCACCTCATAACAAATAAACATGGGGCTGCTGAAGGCTTCGGTTTTTCCCCACTACTGCTGACAAGTACCCTGCAGAGATTGCAGTGCATGAGGCTACCTGGGTTGGGGTGGACACCAATGTCAGGAGAAGCACCAGCACCCAGAAGGTGACAGCAGCTGGACCTCACTCAGGGGAAAAGCTTTGCAGAAATGCAACTACCAGCAGATAACAAATCGATCAGCTGATAGATTTGGCTTCCCTTTCTTTTTGTCAATTTAGGAAGCAAAGCATATTATAAAAAAATTACAATGTAAAAAAAAAATGCTGTGAATAATTCTTTGCCTACAGTTCCTCTTCCAAATATTTGGTATTTAGAATTAGTATTGCTCTGGCCACCTCTATCCAAAGATCACTCCTGTTTCAAGAGATGACTATTCACAGACAGATTCAAAATTTCATTTGTGTGAATACAAATTGGTATCTATGCAAAAATCCTGCATCTCAAGTATATCTACTTGAGGGTCATTTTCTAGAATATTCCACAAAACTCTAAACATACTGAATACTGCAAGGCTTCCCAAGAAGAACTAATTACAATGCCCAAATTAATATTTGAAGAAAATCTTGAAGCAATGGTTCAGTTCTCATTTAAATATGTGACTACTATCTTTATAATGTGCAAAGTATTATAACCATTTATATATGTTCTAAGTGATATATTACTGAGTTGAACCTAGTTTCCCCTTCTTTTGTTCTGGGTTCATAACCTTGCTGTATTATCTTCCATAACTCTATAGCTTGCTAATGCATAATTCAAGCCTCTCTTAGTGACAAAAGGCAGGAGAAAGAAAGAATATTTCAATGCCACTTTCCCATGTAGATAGTGTTGCTTTCACTTCAACCGGTATCATTTCCATACTAAAGCCAAGTCTTTTAAAGTATATTAAGTATAATTTTCATTGCTTCTTTGCAGCTGATTCACTGGGGCACCTACAGCTGTTTACCTCCATCTTCTGAGACCACTTTATTACAAGTTTTTGGTGGTGGTGGTTTTTTGTGGGGGTTTTTTGTTGTTTTGTTTTTTTTTCTTTGTAAATATGGGGGCTTTACCAGAAGAAGAAATGTCAGTTAAAACATTATGAGCTAATGTATGACATCAGCTTCACACTAATCTCTTGATTTAACTACAGCTGGCTTTAGGACTGGTGTCAGAGTTTTCCCAGATGTGTGTAGGGAACAGGACTATTTTGTGATCATCCTGCACTGCCTGTAATAACCTCTTCCCTTCACAAAACAACAGTGCAAAACGGCATATATCAAGTTTCTGTACATCACTGACTAGAGGTCAAATTTGTCCTCACGTTCAGCCATGTGACTATGCAAAAATCCCACTGATGCTAACACGATTGCTTCAATACACATGGGTGGGGAGGAGAAGAGTTTGCCCTTTTTGCATGTTGGAAAAGGATGGAGAAAACTCCAAAGACTTTCAGTCTCTTCCCAACAGTATTTTGACATGGGCTCACAGATAGAATAATTAAACCCAGAAATTAAAGGCTCTATAGAAACAGTGAATATCAAACTTTCCACATCATTACCTGGGTAGGTTAAGACTGTCAAGATGCTGTGCCTCCACAGACCCTCAGCTCTTCCTGCTGGAGCATCTTTTGGAAGCATAAACACAATGTCTTTCATTACAAATGCCTCTAGGGCAGTGAGCAGCTATTTTCCTTTGTACCGGCCCAGTGGAGAGGTTGTCACCATGTCCTTTACACACTCCCTGCTGTCCATGCAAGGAGGTGAGGGATGAGGCTCCTTCACAGCCTTCCTACAGGCCTATGCATTTACCTGAGCTGTGAAATCCTGCTCTCTCACATCTAACATGCCCTGGTTGGCAGCCTGGGCTCAGTCTGAAGCCAGACTTCCTATGCACTCCACCTGCCCTTGTGGCAAGTAATGTTTACCACCCAGCCAGCATTATTTGTTTCATATCTTGGTTGCAGCAAAAGCAGAAGTTCAGGGCAAACTGACTGGAACCAAGAGTGCCAGGACACATCCCCATGGTAGTTAATGCCTGTAGAGCACTGCATGTGTCCCCTGTGAGTCACACCTTGCTTCTCAAAGCAGCAACTAGTTTGCCTCACAGGCAGCTTAAAGGCATTCAAGCAGGTAAGTGAGGTGGGCAGAGGGTGAATTTGCCCTCAAGCCCAGCTCAGAGTCACTTCTTCATGGCAAGCCACATGCAGCTTTCACATCAGGAAATATCTCTTACCATACTGTGCCCAGTACAGATAGACACCTACCTAAGAGGCCCTTTAGATAATAATGGAAACTGTAATCTTACAAAGAAAATTATTCTCTCAAAAGTAGTAAGAAATATGGTAAGAGGAGGCTCTACAAGGCACCCATGCTGCCTGGAGTCACCAGCCCCAGTAATACTGTGGCCAAGTCAACATCTTGCTAGGTTTACAGCCTTGGTGCTTCTCCCCCTGCTACCTCAGTGCTCACTTGTTTCTTGCAAGTTCAAATTCCTGAAGAACTGTAAATCCTGTCTGCAATCAAAATAATTTCTCTGAACTTAGGAGCTTGTTTTTCTAAAAATTCTCAAAGATTCATTTTCTGCAAAATACTCAGAAAATACAGCTTGAGCAGCAAAATTCAGGTAGGTTTAATGGTGCCTCCAGCTGTGCCTTATTTTAAAGTCACTGTTTATTTAACTGAACCAACACAAAGGAGAATGAACTCAGTTACCAAGTAATGTTATACTCTGAAAAAAGTAGCAGGTTAGGACAGCAACACTGCTGCCACTTGGACTATTCCCCTTCTACTTGCCTCACTTTAAATGCCATGTAATTTCTCACATCATGTGCTGCTGGAGGAGACAAAATTAAAATGTCAGTAACTTTGCAGGGAATGCCTTACATGTTTCTAACCCTGTAAAGTGCTAAAACTTCCAGGGGCAGTGTAGGAAATGGAGTAGTCCATAAACAGTTTGCTGTGAAGTAAATCATCAGCTTCTCCAGCAACAAGTGAAAAGCCCATGCCATTTTTGCCACTTGCTTACTACCTGTCCTTCCCCTTCCCCTCAGCACTGTAACCAGCAAATTGCTTTGTCATACACCATGTGCCACACAGAGCAAAAGAATAGACATAAAATCACCCATTAAATTGTCTTCAGAAACAACAAGTGGTGAATTCACTGGAATTTTGCTTGGACCTACTTGGATTTAGCCCTAGTGCTGCTCTCAACCTAGCTCAGGAAGTTCCAACATGCTTTTTCCAGGTTACTTCTGCCCATAACGACCCCTGGCCAAATGTTAAAGAGCCCTTACTTGAAAAAGTTGAACACAGATTTGCAGTGAGCCTTTCCAGAAGTCACTGCCCACAGTCTCAGTTACTCATTGTGTGCAGTGTCCTCCCGAGAGGCCTGAAACATCTCCTCAGCTAAAGAAGCTCAGGGCTGCTGGCTCCTGGCTTGCTCCAATTGCACAGCTGGTTCAAAACAAAAAACCTCAAAGTAGAGCAGAGACGCTTTCCTCGATGGCAGGGCTCAGACCAGTGCCAATTCCCTTCATGGCTCTGCCCTGGGGGATGTGGCTCTGGGGATGTGAACGAGCAGAACTTCCCCCTGTTGCTGGCCGTGACCTGAGGAAATGAGCGGGTCAGCGAAGGGACCCCAAGACAGAGGCATGCTCGTGTGGCACTGCTGGGGAAGCAGCACATGCATGTCCCCCCTCACCACCAGACCAGAGCCAGCGGCAGTAGCCAGCCTTACCCTCTCAAGGCAGAGATGCTAAGCCACCAGAGACCGAGCACCTGTGCAGACTTCCACATAATTCCACCTTGTAGTTAGCAAATTTCCACCACTGCTAAGAGCCCCTGGAGCCTGGCAGCAGACCTACTGCTCCTACACGTGTAAAAAACACCAAACACCACTTCTGTGCTCAGCCTCCTCCTGGCTCTCTGATAATACAGTTCAGGAATGCTCTCTTCTCTGTTAATATTTGAAAAGAAAAAAACTTGAGAAAGTCAATCATTCCCACATCCACAGCAGGTTTTTGCACGTTATTGAGAGCACAGCCTCTCAACAATTGATTTGCCATTTGACAGGAGAGGCAAGGGAGGAAAGCCCAGCAGAGGGGATGGGACTCTTAGCAAGCCCCTAACATGGACTTCTTGCTCACAGAAACTCTTCCCAGCTGCCTGTTCTCACCACTGCTCTGGAGATACCACCTCCTCCATGGTGCAAGCAACCACCTATATCTGTGGTCTCAAAGGGAGGGGAGGAACATATGAGGAAGAAAAGTTTGGAAAAGCAGTAGCCATAAAACCAGTTACCATTTAAGACCATGGTCCCCCATGGGTGAACTGACCTCAGTGACCTCCCACCCCTGGCTCTCATCTGGCAGATATCTGGAAGAAGACCCAGTGTACCTGCAGAATCAGCATGACTCATGAAAACTTGTGGTTAAAGCAAGAAATGGTTCAGTTAGTGACCTACCTTCACCAAGGGAGATGCGTAGCACAGGTGTGTTTTTCAGAGCACCGCTCCAGCACTCTGGAGGGCTCTGCAGGTCTCAAAAACCACTAGTGGCTTGTTAATTGTCCCAAGCAAGGCACAACACTGCCCTGTACCAGAAAAGTAAATTAAACTCTAAGACTAAGATGAACTGGAGGGCAGTGTCCCTTTTATTTTATGTCATACCTGAACAACAAATATTTAGAAGGTAAATAAATAATTTTCCTCTGCTTAGAAATTCTAAGTCTTCTGAGATTCCTGTGGTATTTGGATTGACGATGATGAAACATGACAGATTTTCACTTATAGAAAGGGAACATGTGTACTTCACATTTTCTCAACTCTTGACAAGTAACTCACCTTTGTAGATAACACTAATAACACAGGAACAAGGAAATCAAGCAATCTCTACCAATGAACCACAACTTAAATTTGAGATACAAAGGATTCCACAAAGGAGAGGGCTAAGTATCTGAAGCCATTTTAATATTGGACATTTTTTCCTAAGAGCTTTAAGCATTCCCAGCTCTTTTATCCAACAAATTATGATACATCTTAAAATATTCTGTACTGGAGAATGTTATCTGAATGTACCCTCTAGCAACCACAAAGGATTGCTCCAGTTCAGCATTTGCTTAAAACACTATGCCTTCTTGCCTGCCTTGTTGTTTTTTTTTTTTCTTTCTTCCCTTGCTGCTTGGGGCTAATCAGAATCTGCTTGTTTCTCAAAAAGAGCAATATACTTTTCAAAACCTCTTGGGTATTGGACAGACCTTTCAGTCCAGCCTCAACTACTCATAATTATAGTCCTACCTCTGTTTCACCCATCAGTCAAGAGAGTAAAGATCCAAAAAGACATTCCCTTATTTTCTGTCAGAACATCATTCAGGCTCATTCCACAAAAGAATATTTTTGCAGAATAAGATGATTCACTGAGTTTAAATTGGGCTGCTTATTTTCCTAAGTTTCCAATCCATCTCCCAGAAACTGCCTGCATATCCCTCCTCCCTTTTATCTGAACAGAAACCTTCTGCAAAGCACACAGACCTCTTCTGGTTAGGATTCAGAGTTCATGCTCCATCTTCACATCTTTTTGGTCTCTCACACTGTTGACTTTGGTAACTTTTCCACTCTTTCTCCTCTACGCTTCTTGCTCCACTCCTGGCTTCCCCTTGATCCTATCCTCAGCTTTGGCCTTTCCCAGACTCTGTCTTCCACCTCCTTAGGTGAATTTCAGAGGATCGACACTTAGCCCCTTACCAATTTTTCACATGCCTTCTCCATCTCTTTTTCTTATAGCCCTATGGGCAACATCCACCTCAGTATTCAAACTCAGAGGTGAGTCATGTTAATGCTCTTGCTCCCTTCACCCAAGCCACAACAGAACAATCCCCTGTTCTGTGACAGCTTCCCACTCCAAATATAACATCTTTTTCTCTCTCAATAGCAAAAATGTTCCTCTTTTTGACTGGTAACAGGTCATCAGTTTGGAAATACTGGTTTATATTCAACATACATTGTGGTTTGTGGGTTGTTTTTTTTCCATCTGTGGTTTGCCCTTTGTCCACCAGCCTCAAACCAAAGACATTTTTTATAGGGTTTAGGGTTGGTGGTTTGTTGGTTTTTTTTGTTGCTTCCCCCCCCCCCTTTCTTCCAAAAGCAGAAATAATGAACCTGATGAAAAAAATACAGGCATAAATAAATTTGTAACTACTCTGTCTACCTTGAGACAGCCAAGAATGTCAACACATGGGTATAGCCCCTCACAAGAATGCCAGTACATATGCAGCTCCACAGAGAGCAGTTAATAGGGAAGTATGTCTATGCTTTCAGAGATCTTCAATTGTTTAACACCCCCAACTGCTCCAGAAACAATCACTTCATAATTTATCATGAAAAACTGAAGTGGAAGGAATTTTTCTACAAGTTAATGTACTCCATTTCATTTGGGTTACTCTCTAAAAATGGGGATCAAGCAGGCATTCCTTACTTACAGGCTCCCAGTGAATTCATGTGAGCTTTGCCTCCTTCACTGGATTGCCCTGAACTATGGGGCAGTCAAACACAGCAGAAAAGACAGGGGAGAGCATGAGGAAAGACAACTCTGCAACTCAGTACTCTGCATGGAACTACTGGCTTAAAAATGCTGGCTTGCAGGGAGAGTAGGGAAATTGACTTGACATAAAAATGCAACCTTTCCTACTTTTAACCCGACACATTCATTTCATGGAGCAAAAACCTAATGAAGTTACCTCTTGCTTTGTTCCAGGTTTTCTCACAGCAGACTGCTTTTTCAGTAAGGAATCCCCAAAATGTACCAATGAATTCTAGCTCTCCTGTTGGAGCTCCTGAGATACGCTTAAGTAGCGCAGCATAAGAATATTGCAAGGAAGGAGAACAAACCCAAACACTAGCTTGGTCACAAACCCTTTGAGCATGAAAAGAAGCAAGCAAGGAGATACACTCCCACCAGAATGACAGAGTTTTGTAAACCAGCTCAAAATGCCCTGCATGCTGTGCCGCATCTAGCATGACAAATGCACCCATGCACTCCACGACATGCAGCACCCAAAGAACTAGAAGGTGGCAACATTTTTACAGGGATTACCATGGAATGTGCATGATATCAATGCTTGGAAATCCCTCTAGTGTCAGATTTTATGTTAATAGCAGAACACTTTTTTCCATCAACAAGAACATGTTATTTTCCAAACGATAATTTTCTTTAACTGGTTGGTTTCAGTATAAGCAGAGTCTTCCATAGGATGGGGGCAGCAATTTAGTAAGGCTTTTCACTAAGGAGTTCAAGTGGTTTTGAAATACAAAACTAAAAACCATTTTGGCTTTCTAATTTGCTTTCCATTTTGCAGTATGTACCAATTTATTCATAGCATTTCTGACAGAAGGAATTTCAAGAATGCAAACAGCGTGATGGCAATGTAGTAGCTGATTAGCTCTGTGGAAAAAGTTTCTCCAAAAACTGAATGTGGATTTGAAATTTGAATTTGGTTTGAATTTCAGTCAGCACACAACATTCAGGATATAAAAATACTCTATCAAGGAAGGTCCTTCTTTCACTTTAGCTAGAATAAAAATGATCATCTACAATTATCTATAATAAACTCCACAAAACAGCGAGAGGAAAAGAGAGGGAGAGATGGCAGATACACTGAGAATCTGCAGTGTAGATAATCAAACCCTTTATTGTCTAAGTTACATTAGACTTGCAACACCATAAAAACCTGTTAAGAAGAAGAAACAGTAAATTGGTAGAGGTAGTAGAAAGTCCCTGTAACAGTCATAAAAGGGCTTTACAGGAGTGTGTCATGCCAAAAAAAAAGTTACCACGTTGCTTAAAAGAGCTGATCAAAGACCACTGACTAAATAAATAAGGAATACAATTCATTTTAAATACTATGGCCTAACTAAAATAACAAATCAATACAATACAATGATAAAGAAGAAAAAAGAAATCATGGGATTTGCTTCTGAAAACAGATGGTCTTTAAGGTTGGCTTTCCCCCACCCGCTCTTCTTTCTTGTTTAATTAAGTGATATTCTCATTTCTGTGCTATACACAGCATATAATTATTTAAACTGATTTCCCCTACTGTTGTTCTTCATGGAGCTAAATAATGATTGTAAACTTTGCTGATTAGTACCCTGGTAATGGCAGTGACAGCAATAGCTTCTCTGTCAGAGATTCTGGAANCTAGATCAGCTTGCAAAAAAATACAATTAAAATAAAAGAAAATTACAAATGTACACTACACTTTTGTGCCATTTTGGGTATAGAAGAGTTTTTAATAACTAAAACACAAACAAATAGGCTAAGCAACTAGCTTTTGTGCATTCCTGAACTGCATCACTTTCACTCATGGAAAATATGACTCAGAAAAGCAACAAAACAAAAGCGAAACAAAACCATAACAAAACAAACCAAGAAAGCTAGTGCAAACCCAAAATGATAACCATTAAGCAACACAGCAAAACATTTTGGTTTTTTTTTTCTCCTTTTTTCTCTTTTTTTTTTCTTTTTCTCTTTTTTTTTTTTTTTTGGTGTACAATGGAATGTGTCTATGCGACCTCCCTCAAAATAACTTCACAGAACAGTTAATTACAGTCACTTATAAGTATTTGCACAGACATTCCTAACTACACCAAGACTTACAGGGAATCTTGGTATACATCTGGTATAACAGCATAAGGAAAAACTAGTTTAAAAAAAATACATATGAAAGTTAATTTGCATTGTTGCAAGTGTTGCAAAGTAACAAAAACTGTCAAGTAATTTATAACAAGTAACAAGTAGTATCCAGAACCAATTACTGACTAGATTTGTTTTTAAAAAAGCACCCCTCCCCACCAGAACTGTTAGAACAGAAAGATCAGGCTTTAAAGGTTTTTTCTGCTTTTTGATTTTTTTTTAAAACAACTCTTTGTGTCAGAAGCCTATTTCTACAAAAACAGCACTATTCTATTATTGTAGTAAGTAAACTGTTGCTCTCACCTGTATTAAAGGTTAGGATCATTTCTGTACATGTAAAATTATTGCTTTTTTGAAAAATATACTTAGCATGCTAGGCTTTTTTTTTTTTAATCAATTTCCTGCCTTTACAAAATGTTACAATTTAAAAAAAAACTAGTAAAGCTTTTGCAAAAATTTTCACAGAACATTTTCTTTCAAGGCAGCAGTTATTTTTGATAATGCATAAAATTATATGTGCAAAATCTGAAACTCTCAGAAATATTACCATCACACATAGTGTCACAGCAATAAGAAAAGAAAAATATTTATATCTGTGGAATACATTTTTAATTGCTTACACTGCACGGTTTAACAACCTGTTATGTGCCACAACCCCACCTTGAAAACTTGCAGTTAGAGAGTTACTGTAGAAGAGGTATATAAAGCGCTTTTTTTTTCTCTTTTTTTCCTAACACCACCAGTGATCAACAAGTACAAGACATGACACATTTATATCAACATTAACCTGTCACCACAAAAGAAATTGCTCATCTTCCCAAAACATCACTGGGTCCAAGAAGGAGCAGTAGCTGGCCTGCTGAACCACAGAGACTATCTTATGGGCCCAGGCCTGCCTGAACTTGTTCAGCGACACCTTTTCTCATCATACAGATCAGCGGCGTTAGAGAGCTGAGTGTTTTATTATTTCTCTTCTGTTTAAATGTAAAGACTTCCTTTGTGATCAGGTCGAAGAAAGTAGCCCTGTTACAGAAAAAGGTCCTGAGAGTAAAACACAGAAGCCTGGTTTTTGTTGGTTTTTTTTTTCTTAGTGTTCAACTAACTTTTCCTTTCCAAAGCAGAATAGAAGCTTTTCTCTCGAAGTGTTTCAATTTCCATATTCACATACTATTAATGGTGCGCAGTCAAGAGCAAGAGCACTAGAAATGCAAGTGGTCCCCAAACTGTAATGAAACAAGCCATTGCAGAATGATGGTCTTTCTCTTTAGTCCCTTTAATCCTTCATCAAGCATTGCTTTCTCAGCACCGAATGCCACCTTTCGCCTGCACTCTCCATTCTTCCTCTGTTTTGTTTTTGTTTCGGTTTTTTTTCATTTGCTTTTCAGCACAACAGGCAGTGGCAGTTTCATTAATTAATACTTCTCCAGCCCTCGAATCCACTGCTGTTTTTCAAATGTATCAAATAGTCATTGTGAGCATCAGGGAGGTTTCTGTTACAGTGCTTAACTTCTTCATGCTGTCCAAATCACATAAAGTTTAATTCTTCCAGTGTCTCAAACTTCTCTTGATGAATATAGATGCCTCGTGCTGCCACAGTGCTTGCCAACTCCACTGTTGATTATAAAGGAAATAAGGAACCATGGGACTGATTAGTATGTCAATTTATATATATCTTCTGTAGCATCTTCATTTATTTTAAAGAGATTAACAGCGCAGAGGCATCCCCCCTCCTCGCAGAGCGCTGGTTTCGGTCTCGTGCAGCGGCTCCAGGCAAGGCGATGGCTGGCAGGGAGGCTGCTCTGCAGCCCTTCGCGGGGGGCTGCCGGCACTGCCCGCCGGCATGGGGGCAACTCCGCCACGGCTCTAGGTTCCCTTCCGGAGAGGCAGCGTTTGGGTGACCTCCGCACCGCTGTGGTCTCTCCCCTGCAAGAAGGACGACACAGGGAAAAGCTCATTCTTGCCTCTGCTCCCACACGCAACTCTCCAGCAAGCCCTGCTGGCGTTCAATACCCATTATTAGCATCACATACATTCATTTTGGCCCACCACAGTGCAAGTTTTTTTGGGTTTTTTTAAGCATCTCCAGAAAGAGCAGTGTGTGTCAGGCCCACACAAAGTCCCTGATGGACTAGAAGAGCAAGTAACAGCATCTGATGGAACAATTTGGAAAAGGCTGAGAACAAGGAAGGGAAGAAGCCTCCCAAAAGCAGAACTGTGTGCTAGCCAAAAGGGATTCATAACTACATCCCTGTTTTTAAAAGGCTGAAGTCTGAGGTCACAGAGGCAGTTACAGAAGGAAAACTGAATCCTTTTGCAGGTCTGTCAAATACTAAGGCAGTTCATCCCCCTCCTTGTCATCTGCCTTTTATTTTTTTAGTCTATGTTCATGAATAATTGCCATGCTGAAAAAAAGACGAGCAGGGATATTCTAAAATCAAGTGAAATTAAAGAAAACATCATGAATAAGTGGAAGCCTGAAGCTCCTAAGAAAAGCTTTAAAATGACATTTAGAACATCACTGTCGGAACAATGCAGTTTACAATCCTGATCCTAAAACAACATGGCAAGATTAATCTTACATAAATGCATTATCCTTAAGCTAAAGTCTTGATGAAGTGAAACAGACCATTTTAAATTAATGCAACATAAAATACGGCACCCATGTAAAATCCAAGCAAGTTTCAAGCTGTGCCTATGGCAGCCCTCAAAATAGCTAAAGAAAGCCCAGCTCTGGTTGACATAATGTATTAAGTGCATCTCTTTTGTTAATAGATTTAGAAAATTCCTAATTAAACCTGGCCTGAGATTCATGACATTTACCAGTCAAAGTTTGGTTTAAGTCGGAAAGATTTGCAACAAAATTAAAGAAAAAAAAAGCTGCTGTACAGACTGCAGTATATTTGAAATGTAGGAAACAGTAACTGAATGAGAGATGTGATAAAACTTCCTTAGTTGGATGCTGAATTTTCTGCAGTAAACCAAGAAAGATGCTTTACATTTTTGTAGGGCTGCATCATGCCTGAGAGACAGAGCCACAATTCCAGGAGGAGGCATTCATCATTAAAACATCTCCTATCGAACGGGCTTTACGGACATGGGGGAGCACAGCCAGGTTTTGCCAAGCCAGGGGAGGAAGGAGGAAGGGAGGGTAGGGGATGGCAGGCACCTTGCCCCCACTTCCCTAGGTAGGAACTGAAAAAGGGGTATAATTAGAGGCGCCTTTTTGGGATGGATAGCCTGTGGCATGATGGGTGGCAGAGGTGTGCCCTGCTGGTTTGGGCATCATGGACCACACAGCACCAGGGAGCTGTGAAAAAGCCAATCCATCCTCCTCCCACCTGGCAGGGAGACACAGAGGGGCCAGGGGCAGTGGGTGGGTGGGCAGCTGGAGCTCCCTGATGCATGGCTGTGCTCCCAGTTCCACCGGGAAACAGCACCTGAGCTTCACATGTGCCAAAACCCACCCAGTGGATCACCCCTTTGTACTCACACCAGCCCAAGGGGGCAACCAGATTTTGAACCAGCTGATACACAGCTGGATTGAACTCTTTCTGAAGTAAAATGTTTTCTATTTTAAGGAGCAGGCTTTCTTCACTTTCAGCATTTTAAAGGGGAAAAACACCAGATCTTTTTTTAAGTGAAACCTACAGCATACGTGCCAAAAGATGCTTTTATACCAACTCCTAGGGCTTTTTACCAGTTAAAAGGAAAAAAAAACCCAATAGTTTCTTTGCATGTTAACATATTGGAGACAGATTATCGCATGACATTGAAATAAATTGCAATGATTGGTTTGGAGCACAGATATTGCTCCAGTTTGCTGGCAAGGGAAAACTGTTGGGACCAGAACTACAGCTGCTAATCCTGTCTATAATGCTCATAAACTAACAGACATACATGCACATTACTCAGATGCTGGTGCAGCAGCCTCCATGATTCCTTGATTGTTTGCATTATAATCTCCATATGTATGAACGAGACAAATTAGGTTGCCATTTATTTGTTCATTATCTATTATTTTGATTAATGGAATTCTTGTTCTTAGAATAACCATTTAAAAATAACATTTGCAATAATGAGGACTGAACTATTAATCATGATCTTTAGAAAAAAACTGTGCAAGGAACTGGGGCAAGACATTTTATATGAACAAATGTCATAAGTGAGACTTCTAAAAAGCAGTGCTAAAATTTCAAATGCAAAAAGCCCCAACCCATGAGTTGGGGTTTGAAACTCATAAAACAATCTGTTGGGGTTTGTTGTTTTTTTTTTCTCCTCCTCTTCTCTCCAAAGTTGTTTTAGAACAAGCAAGGCTGTAGCGTTGCCAGACTGTAAAAACATTAGAGGTAACAGATGCCTGCAGCCTTTCCCTTAAGCTCCTTGACAATATATGTGGATACGTATGTGTGCGTGTTTATATATGTATTTTTAGTGTTTCCATGATGGTTCTTTTCAATCTGTCTATCCTCCAAATTCTAACTACTCATATTTTGCTATCTCAAGCATTGAACATTGAAAGGAATATTTTTAAATACTTATAGTGATAAAAATTAAGGCTTAGGGACTTCACAATGAAGGCAGTTTTCCCTTGTCACACAGGGCCTGCTGTGCACCTCTCTTTTCAGTGAACGAGGCCTAAGTACTGTGGTGTCCACAGTGCTTCCACAGAAAAGGACCATCATTGCCTTCTGGCATAGGGAAAGCTTTAGCCAGAAACAGCCATGATACCAACAGTTGTTTTTTTTCGTGGGCTATAACGTGTAATTGATTTTCTGTGAGTAAAAAGCTGCTTTTTCTGAGGCAGGCAAAGGTTGGAGGTATGAAAGTTTTGCTTGTTTCACGCACACAAAAGGCAGAGAACTTTGCTGTCTCTGCTCCAGCACTGCAAATATGCTTCATGTATACATACTCTCAACTACACAGAACTCTTCTTCATCTTTAAACAGTACAAAGTGCCTTTTGAACACCCAACTACTTGTTCCTTAAAAATTTTAGAGCATATTGTTTGACATAGCACTGATAAAGGACCAACTATATTCCTAAAACAGGCCAAGTTTTCCTATGTTTTTAGAAATGCAGCAGCAGAAGTTAAATACAAGGTGTACAGATTAGAAATTGCTACCACTGCTGTCACCATTTTGCAAACGCAGGCTAGGGACTGACTCCTGTGCCACTGAATGCACTTGGGAATTGGGCTTCTGGCTGTAATGTTGCAGCTTCAGGCAATGTCTCTGAAATGATCCCGTGCTTTAGGAGAGCTTTACTTTCAGAGTTGCAGTAGCTTCGAGACATATGCAGTCACAGAGACCCTTCTGAAGGGGAGCCAGCTTTTGTCTTGCCATGTATAAGCAATTGGAGTGTGCTCCTTGAATTCATTCCTACTAAATCAGGTCTTTGGATGCTATTTAGTGTATTCCAAATTAAGATACATATTCATTGCAGATAAGCAAGCTTAATTATGGATATATTGGGATACATAGCATTTATAAAAATATTCAGAATATTCAGTATGTTTCATATGGCAGCATTTCAAGAGAAACTACGTGACTTTGCACAGATTGTATTGACTTGGGGTATGTAATGAGCACTTTTTGTTCTTTATTAGACAAAGAAGAGTTGGTAATATTCCCCAATTCACAGGAAATTCATTTGATATAAAATGTCCTTTTTTTCTTTTAAGCATTCAAGTAGAAGTAAGAAAACACAGCAAATAAGGTTATGAAGGAAATGAACATGTTATTTCTTATATTTTATCTGTATTTCATTGGTGCTTATAAAAAAGCATGAAACACAGCCCAGCACTAATACTATCAAAACCGGGTGTGCATGATCTCCTTTACAAGCTACTATAGGTGGCCTACTTCTCAGTGATGCTGAACACCTGCATCTCCTGTTGGTGGTTCACTACCTTAAAATAGATTTCCTATGTAGAGACCTAAATATAGATTTATCTGGCTCATTTTTGAAAAAGCCTGGCTGTAGACCTTATTTTTAACACACAGAATTATTCCGTGTGAAAACTACTATATAATGTAGCACTGTTGTTTGCTACTATGCTGGGGGATTTTGAAAGCCCTACCTAGCATTCTTTCTTAAAGGAAACCTTTAGAGATGATCTTCTGGTTGACTACTAAAGAGAACAGGGGAACTGTGAAAGTGTTGATATTTTCACTCTTTAGCAGACTACTCGGGGGAAGATATTTTACCTGTAAGGAGGAAACATTATGTAAAGTGAATCATTTCCACTTAACATTACAAGAAACCTTTCATTCTCAAGCTACCGTACATGGTAAATATTGTTTCCTGCTTGGAGCATGTGCATGGCACTTCTGTAACTTGAACTGACTTTATACCATAAACTCTCATGAATCTGTCCCCAATTAAGAAATGAAATGAAGACAGAGAGTGACAATGTTTGAAGTGCGAAATCATGATGCTACCAGAATGCTGCAGGCATTGTTCTCAGTGCAAGTTCATTCCTGAGCTTCTAAAAGTCCCTACAGCTGCAGGTAGAAACAAGAGTATTCCCTCTCTGATGCCCAGGGACCATGCAGGTAGAGTCTTCTGGGGGAGCGTAAAGCCTGCTCGCAATGAGAACAAGCAAAACTGTAGACAACTGAATAATCCTCACTGACACAGATGCTGACAAACTGAGACAAAGGCTGATACTGAAAAGCAAACAAGACAAAAGAAATGGAACTACCTCCTAGAGAAGTGATGATACCACAGCTTCTGTGGAAGAAATACTAGCAAGAGATGAAATGACTCATGAAGCTATCCCCTACTCAGTATTCTGCTATATTGATAGATACTGTAATTTAATCAAATACTTGGAAGACAGACAGACTGAGGCTGCAAGAGCAAGCTACCTTTGCTGTGGAAGAAGTCAGTCAATAAATTTTGTCACAGCAGTAGTTTACAAAGACAAGATTATGAGTAAATTTATTGTGCAGTTATATAACCTGAATTACAAAGAGTCCAGATGTGGACTGAGCTGCCACATCTCTTTTTGGATAGATATGGCCATTTCAGAATTTTTTGGAAATATATTCCCAGCTTTGACCTTACATTGTCTTTCAGAGGAAGAAAAGCCCAGATGCCTTCAGAATCCAATCTCAACTACACATGGAATAAAACTACAAGCATGAAAAGAAGAAAGAGCGTTTCAAAGATGCTTAGGTTTACTAAATCAATGAAAACCAAAGACTAGTGAAGCTAGTTTGCAGAGCTGCAGTGTTTCACTCTGTCACATACCTCTACTGAGAGGTGTCCTTGCACAAGTTTATCAGATAAGCATCATAAGGAGAGCACCATCATCTAGTTCTCCAACCATAATGTAACTTTGCTGCTACTGTTCCACAAAAGCAAACACTGCCCACAACAACAACTACTGAAGTGCTATGCCATCTCCCACAACAACAACTATTGAAGTGCTATGCCATCTTGAAAACTTTATGAAGAGAGTTTCTGGCAAATCCTATGGCTTGATGGCAACTCAGATACCCTTGTGGCAGCGGCTGGGTTGCCCATGTAGCCTTTAGGCCAGAAAGATGAAATTGCAACATAGAAGGTGCTAAGAGTCTCCAAGAAGAGTGCAGCATATGAACGGTGTGATGTGGTGATGCCCAGTGAGGATATTTACTGAGCAAGTAGGAACCAACTCCTAAACTTCATGAAGGCAGGACTAGAATGGAGGTGCATTCTCTCAGCATGGTTCAAAACATCTGCAATAGTTTTGGAAGAAACAGAAGGACAGAAAAAATGGTGTAGTCAAAATGAAACTAAAAATATTGATCAATGGCAAAGTGAGTGATGCTAGAGGCCTTTCACAATGAAACAGAACTCTCCATGAGAAAGTGTGCTTTGAAACCCACTTGCCAAGCTGGAAGACAGAGTGGGAAGGTCCAGGTTATGCCATTGGTCTCCAAAGACATAATATACAAGAAATATATTCAGTTTAATGGTTTTCCATGTAACAGCTCTGTCATTCAGAGTGCTGAGAAGCATGGATTTTTTTAAGACAGGAAACTCTGTAGTAGAAACAGGAAAGCATACTACCACACAGAGTCCACAGAAAATGGAACATGAGAGTCTTCCAAAGGTCAGACACTAGATATTAAGGTATGAATGCTCTTCAGAAAAATACAGCCTTAATTGTATTGTTGCAGCAGAAAATGTGAGTTGTAAAAGCAAATTATTTCCAAGAATTCTTTGTGTACTACCTCACTATTACATATCAATGTGCATTACAGTATTAGCTATCCCACCCAGTCCCCGGTAAGCCTGTAACATGTTTATTTAAACACGAACTACCTGCTTTACTATTAACTGACTCTCTATATAAACCAGACTTTGATAAAATGCTTAAAAAATTTAAGAGCTAAAAATCAAGCAACACCGTTATTATTTATACATGTTATGAAACAGTCAGCACTTTAGTGATGTTTATCACTGTGCAACTTTTTCCCAGCTACCACATTAAAACCCAAACATCCAATTAATTGTAAAACATACTTGTTTTGGGGCATCTGCGGAGGTGGTGTGAACTTCCGTACCTCGGAGTCCATTAGACTCAAATACCACTGTGGGAACAAGGGGGCTTGTTAACAGATGAACATTCAAGCTTCGTTAGTGTGTGTACATTATTTGAGACCATTACAGATTAACCACGTTCAAAAAAAGACACCAGCTACTAGCCTGTGGCCGGAAAATACCAATTTACCGTAACACTTACTGTAAGAGAGTGTGCTAATGGCAGCCTAGGGCCACTGCCCTTTTTAATTCAGACTTCAGCGCTGAAGAAAGCAATCACTGACAACATTAATTATCAGTGTATGTGTAAAGGGACCCTCTTCTTGCATTACTTACCATTTGGCCTCTGTCATTTTGCATCAGACTGGCTTATGCATGCATCATTCACACTTTTCAGGAGGAACTCTCTAGTCTCACTGTCTCATGCAATGCTCAGGAGGTCCCTTGACACTAGTGGCTTTAGCCTCCTACAGCCTCAACCCCAGACTGTGCCAGATTAAAAAATGGCTGGTAAGGATTTCCCATTTTAGGGCTGACTGGTCTGCGGAAAAATCTTGTTTCCCTCAAAAATGTTCCTGTCAACAGCAATGATGAGGCAAAACAAAGCCTTATGTTGTGCTGAAAGGGGTACTTTGATTTCAATTTGTGCTGGTGGCAACAGAATTCATTAGCATATTCATTTCTGAGTACTCTATTCTCTAATTAAAATAAAACATTTGCAAACAGACTTATCTTAAATGCATAGCAATTTTATGGAGTTCGGGCAGGGATCAGGTAGGCAATATCCAGAGAACAAGAGCAATAATCGTAAAAATAAAAAACCTGTCTATTAGATTTAGGTACTGGAATTACTTAGGTTAACATGGTATGTGAAATGTAATTCTTGGCATTTTGTTAGCTGGATCCAAAAGCAGGCAAGTGGGAAAGGAAGAAAGCAAGAGCGAGTGTGAAAAGGTACCTTCATGGGTCCTCTGATGAGTCCTGAGGTGAGTGGGTTGGGTAAAGCATTTTCCGCATTCTCTGCAGACACAGTCTCCTTGGCGTGTTTGTGTCCTGAGCATCCCTGTAGTTGGGAGGGAGGGAGGAGGGGGTGGGAGGGAGAGGAGAGAGGAAAGTTGAGAAGAAAACATTATGCCAGAAGAAAACATCATTAGTATGTCTAATGTGTCATTATGTGAGGCTACCTTCAGGCCCTGGATGACAACTGTCAGCCTTCATCTAGGCACTGGCTGACAGGCCAGGCACACACAGGACTGCAAGAATGCATAAATTACATTGAATTAAAAAATGCTCCCCATGATGTGCCCGCACCAGGACTGGCATGTCAGGTGTGCGCTTTTCAGAGCAGCTGGATCCACTTCTCAGCCATCACCCAGCTTTGTCAAGCAGTACATCAGGCAAATCAAAGTGACTCCAGCGTGGCGGAGACAAGTCACATGGATAATAGGAAGTGAGTAGGACCAGAGCCCAACTGTCCCCCCCGGGCGGCAATACCTCAGAGACAAATGCAGAGCGAGTGGAGCCATCACAGACTGATCAAACCTTTCGCCTCTGCCTACCTGCCTGCCGGTGCTGCTTTGACCCCAGACCTCTGAGGCACAGACGAAAGACATCTGTGAATGAAAGTGTCATTCCGGACATTTTGAGCTGGTAGCAGTGCAGCAGCCTTCCCCCCAGCCCTGGGTAAACATGTTTTCTAGGCCATTAGCATTTGTGGAAAACCGCTCAAACCTCTCCTTTTTCTCCAAAGGTCAGTTTACAGCATCTGACTTAAAGGGCTGGTCTTTGTCTTTTTGCTGCTGATCAAAAAAGACACATTTGACTTTTATTGGGCTTTTTTATTATTAAAAAAAATAATGTTTGAACATCATCATTTCTATTCTGGTAGAAAGCTCTCCTCAGAAGGAAAGAGTTGATGTTTGCCACTGCAATACTTTGTTTTTGAAAGAAATTCTCAGGGTGTTGTCAGTGGAACTGAAGCTTCAGCTTTTCTTTCATTTTTTCACCTCCCTGTTAAAAGAGTAAATTTTTTGGGTGGGAGGAGAGGATGGGAGTGGCAACAAAAGAAACCTGCACAACTGAAAAAATACACTGCAGGATGCCAATGGAAACATCTGAAATACAGATGTTCTACCTGAAAATGAATGGAAAAGATGACAGACTGCCATTTACTCTGCTGGTACAGCACCAAGTGTCCTGTGATGGTTTTCACCATAGCATATATTGAAAAGAAATGTCTGGCTGCAAAAAACCAGAACACACTCCCGACAAAGTGTTTTCTCTTTTTATAACAGCACCTCCTGCAGATGGCAGCACAGTCTGTATAATGTAGCTGAACAGACAATTTCACAGAATCACAGAATATCCCGAGCTGAAAGGGATGGGTCCCTTGTGGGATTCAACGAGTCCAGCTTCTGTTTAGGCACAGGACAACCCCAAGGTCACACTATCTTCCTAAGTGCAATGTCCAATTGCTTCTTAAAGTCCATGAGACCTGGTCCCATGACAACCTCCCTGGGGAGCCTGTTTCAATGCTCCACCACTCTCAGGGTAAAGAAGCTATTTCTAACATTCAACCTGAATTTCCCCTGGCACAGCTTCATGCCATTCCCCCGGGTCCTATCGCTGGTCACCAGAGGGAAGAGGTCGGCACCACCCCTCCCTCTCTGGTAAGGAAGTTATAAACTGCGATGAGGACTTCCCTCAGTCTCCTCCAGGCTGAACAGACCAAGTGATTTCAGCCTTTCCATGTAAGTCTTCCCCTCCATGCCCTTCACCGTCTTTGTGGCCCTCCTCTAGACACTCTCCAACAACTTCATATCCCCCTTCTATTGTGGTACCCAAAACTGCACGCAATACTCCAGGTGAGGCTGCACCAGAGCCAAGTAAAGTGGGACTAGCACCTCTCTCAATCAGCTAGCAATGGAGTGCTTGATGCACCCCAGAACCCCGTTGGCCCTTTTGGCTGCCAGTGCACACTGCTGACTCATATTCAACTTATTGATCAAAACACCCAGATCCCTCTCTGCAGTGCTGTGTTCCAGCCTCAGATTCCCCAATTGGTAGGTTGTTTTCAGATTGCCCCTACCCAAGTACAGAACCTGGCACTTGCCCTTGTTAAACTTCATATGATTTGTGACTGCCCAGTCCTCTAAGCTATTTAAATCTCTCTGAAGTGCCTCTCTGCCTTCATTGGAGTCAACAGCATCTCTCAGCTTAGTATCATCTGCAAACTTACTTATTAGGCATTCAAGTCCTATATCCAAGTCATTTATAAGGATGTTAAACAGAACTGGCCCTAAGATGGATCCCTGTGGGACCCCACTCGTCACCTGTCACCAGCCTGATGTAGCTCCATTTACTATAACCCTTTGAGCTCGACCCCTTAGCCAGTTGTGTACCCACTTCATGATGTTCTTATCTAGCTGTATATTTGACAATTTTTCAGTAGGATGCTGTGGGAGACAGCATCAAAAGCCTTACTGAAGTCCAAAAAGATGACATGAACTGGTCTCCCTTGGTCCACTAGATAGGTAATCCTGTCATAAAAGGAAATCAAGTTTGTTAAGCATGACTTCCCTTTCCTAAACCCATGCTGGCTATGACCCTGGCAATCAAATACAAGATCATAATTTAGGGACAAATCCACATATAACCCCCCAACACACAAAAAATTAAAGTAAAGTAGAATATAAAATAATAAAAAACACCAACATATATTTCAATTAGAGCTTCACTGTACCATAATGCAGTGGATTTGCCTTGTAAGGCAGTCAAGATTAAAGCAGATCTTCAGGTCTGTTACTAGCATTTTCCCCTCACTGTCCAGAACTACAGCTGCAAGCTCAAAAGCAAAGCCAAGCAAAGCCTGTTAGGGACCAGACATGGCCTTGGCCTGCTGGTCCTGGCTGCCAGACAGGCAGAGCTGGGCTCTGCTACTGACAGAGCAACTCCCATGGAGCCTGGGAGACTTGGGTTCCTCAGGTGGTTTTCTCCCACCTCTGGAACAAACATTTAATCTCCCTGTATTCCAACTCTCCCCCGGTGAAAGGTGAATAAACTTGTCTCAGAAGCCATTACAGGCCTGATCCAACAGTCTTCATGGAAGCATTGCTCCCACTTGAGACGTGCATGAGGGAAGGCTGAGGATGCTGTTGCAAGCCTGCACAAGGGCCTGTGCAGAGGCTGAAGGCAAGTGGGTTAGGACTTCCATCTAACCCCTCCCTGGCGCTCACTTTATGCCAGCTGTTTAAAACGCAGGTGAAAAAAAAAATGATTGCTTCCAGATATATTTGCCACTGTTGCATTTCCTAAGGAACACCATAAAGCTTTTGATATTTTGGAGCTTTGAGTAATGGGTATCACTTCCACAAGGCAATACCCCTATGAGTCATTACTCAGGTTATTCTACAGGTGAACAAAAGAGGGTGGTTGACTACAGGTGTTAGCAAATTAAGGTAAATGAATGTGACTATCTGAATGTGAAAGCTCCTGTGAAACTGATGCTCAAAGCTGGTCTCAAAGAAGCCCCAGGGAAAGAGTGCATCTGCTGCCACAACCCATCCTTTCCTAACACAGCAATTCACAGAAATATAATGAATAAAATAAATAACCACTATTAAACGTTAACAGTAAGATTCTCTCTACCAGCATTTGAGAAGGTTGGGAAGTGTGAAATAAACCTAGCCCATGCACAGCAAGTTTTGTGTTTGTAGCTGTATTACAACAGTACATACAACAACTGTCTTTTCCAAGGATATGCTGGAATAAACTCAAATGAAAAAGAAAGGATCCCAGAATTAAATCCAGACACTCTAAAGGAAGTTAAATACTACATTACCCCATACTAAAATATTCTAGTGCGATCCAAGATGAGGTGGTATATTGAAGACCCAAGTCTATTGGGAACATTCAATTTGGAAAAAAGTGTGACAAATAGTACACCCAAGTGGGATTTTTGGTTGTCCTTTATGTCATGATTTCCATATTCACATTGTCATATTAAGACTAAATTACATGATGCATACTGACTCAGAGGGCTCAGTCTAGGGCTGTGTGTTATTTCAGACAAAGTTCATCTACCCTCCTCCATTTGTAGCTGGTAGGATTTTGTTCCTTTTGCCTGCAGCAGCTTTTTACTTCATTGCTATGAAAAGCAGCCATTATGCCATTTCATTTGGAGAGTCATCAACAACATGAAAAGTTGTATGTAAAATGAAGACAAGCTACATAAAGAAAAGAGGTTTCAAATTCTGAAAACCTGATTGCTATAAAACACTTAGAATGAAAGAAGAGATTTCAAAGCACAGGTGGGCACTAAATAACTTTCAGTTAAAGTGTCTCTGGAATCACTGCCTAGCAAAAACATTTTGGCAACCAAATCCCTCTTTTAAAAAGCAAGTAGAGACCTCTTTGGAAAACCTGCCCCTGATTTAGACTTTACCTCAGCAGTCCTCATGTTTCTTCTGGTGCCTGCGTTCACTAAGCCAGCTTCTAGTTCCTGTTTTTTACTGCTTCCCTTCATCCCTCTCAACACAGCTGTAGTATTCAGTAACATCAAGGAGGGCACCCACTGAAGGTATCTCAAGTTAATGGTGGAAAAATTAACCGATATTTAGAGCAGGAAGCGGGCAGAAGAAACTTCCCTCAGCACTGGGATGGCAAAAGCAAAGTCAGCAGAACAAAACCAGGAACACTGACCTGTAGTTTTAGAAACTGAGCATGTCCTCTTGTGCTTCTTAACAAAAACCAGGAGCTTGATGTTAGTTAAAATCATCACACAACCTCTAACCACCTACGAAATGATCTTCTCAATAAGTAAGTCATGCTATGCAGCATTAGTTTTTAAATGATAGAGCAAAACTGACAATGTTGTGGCTGAAAGGACTATTTCAGATAGATTTTTGCCTTCCTGTTTTCTCCAAAAGGCCTTCCACCACAACCTGACCAAACATTATGGCTCTTTCCTTGCCTCACAGCTGCCAGAGAGGCCAACCTGCACACCACCTTCTACGCATTAGACCACAGCCGTCCTTAAACTACCAGCTTCCAAATGCCCTGGGTTTCACCCCACTTGGAAGATGGGGTCACAAGCTCCATTTCAGTTGACAAAACAGAGAGCATTATGTCAGGTGAGGACACTAAAACACCACTATGCTACGTATGCTCTTTATGCATGGAGTTTAGTTCTTGAACAATTTCCACAGAGAAGAAGCCTACTAAAAATGGGATAGTTTACAAATGGTAAGAGGTGGGATTATGGCTCCCATTTCACCCCCCTCCACACATACACCCTATCTCAAGAGTAATAAATCAGTCTGATTTTCAGTTTCCACTGAGCCAAACTAATTCTGGCATCTCATCAGAAAGGTAGGCTTTTAAATGTAAATACATAGGTTTCTTCTGTCTGTTGTTTTTTGGTTTTGTTTTTTTTTTTTAAACTTCCTTTTTACACAGCAGTTGACTGGCAAGTGACAGGAAGAGCTCTGATACTTTTTTAGTCCCTGAACTTTTAAAGTGGCTACTTTCACAACTGCCTTTCCTGCTTTATGTAAATTCAGAGACACATAATCAGCCCTACTTCTTTTTAATTATAAACATTCAAAGAGATCAAAAGAAAAATTTGAAAAATAGATAGCAGTATTTGATATGGACAAGGAAGATCTTAAGACTTTTGTCAAGAAAGACAAAGGACACTGACAAGTGATTATCTCTCTCTCTGTTGTTGGAAGACTTGCTTGCAGACAAAATTGAACAAAACCTCCAAAATAACATCACAGAAAAGCCCCAGAGTATGTTTATTTTGCCTGAAGCAAAAAGATGATGATGCGTGCTAGCATCAGCATATTAGGGAGATCTTCGTGTGACAGCACATCTGTGTAACTTTAGCCTGCTTGAAGTGAGGGGACAAAGGAACAGTAATACTCCAGGCGGAACCTGACACATTTAACCTATGACAGAAACACAATGCACAAGGTGCAACGCTGCAACATTAAAGACCAGTAAACAGACCTATTCAAGCCTATCCAGAAATGATAAAAACAAGGAACTTGGAACCCAACCGTTAAAGGGAGAGAAGCAAGAAACTGTGAAATGGTGTGTCGTGGCTCCCAACAAAGCAGGAACAAGCAAGCTGCGTCCTGAGCTACAGAATGGATTGTGAAGATCTTACCTGTGTGATCCAGCACAGGGCTGTTGGCACCACAGGTTTGGTACAACGAAGCAAGTTCCTTTGGAATGTATGTTTTAAAGATATTTAAAACGTCCAAATGTTTCTCATGCCCATCTGATCCTGGATCCTGTTTGCTGGAGTGGAAAATCGGAGAAACTCCTGTGGCACTAGGCTGGGACTGCAGCAGTGGACTTGCTCGTGCTACCACTGTACAGTTTGCCAATGTTCTTATCTCATTCCCAGCCTTCACCTGAGACTCCCTCTGAGGCACCGATGGCTCTTCACGTTTAGTGTACTGCTCGCTTTTACACAGAGGATGATACTGCGGCAGTGGGTTGAATTTGGCCTTCACAGAGTCAGATGCACAGTGCTTACCTGAAAGGGCAGAACTAGTACTTCCTTGGGGAACCATGTACTTTTCCACTTGCTTACTGTTGGTGGGCTGAACGCTAGGCCTGGATATGACCGTTTGAGTAGGCGTTACGCTTCTGCTGTAGGCTCCCATTTGCGTAAGTTTAGAATTTGCTTCATATTTACTTTTTTGTTGTGCTGCTATACTGTATTGCTCCTGGGAGTGGTTCAACTTGGGCTGTCTGTACCCATCCAGACCCGGTACGCGTGGACCGCAGTGGCCAAAGGCATGACCGTCCTTTGACTGACACATGCTCCCAGACTTCACAGTCATCCCCACAGAAAGAGAGGTGCTTTTGGACCCTGGTAATGCAGTTGGCACTTGAGTGCGTGTAAATCTGGCGATGGGTAAAGGCTGGCATTCCTTACCACCGAGAACAGGAGGGGGACCAGTACGCCCACTCCTTGCAAGAAACACCAGGTTGTTTTTAATACTCTTGAATCCATTCTGTTGAACCCAAGGGGGAACCATTAAGTTACAGCCGATTTTGTGCAAAATTCTTTTGTGCATCCACAGGAGTTCAGGGTAGTAGGTCTTGTGACTGCAAAGAGGACATGGGTAGACAACTAAAGCAGCCTGCAAGGATGTATTCGGATTTTTATTGCATGAGATACCCCTTGTTGATTTTTCACTCAAATCAAGTGGAGCTACCTCTTGAGCTGCAGCACCTTTTTGTATCACAGGATGCTCCCTGTGCAAGTCTAGAAGATTTTCTCTAGCACAACTAGCCTGCACTTCAAGTGACGTTTTCAAGTCCATGACCATGTTTGAAGATGTCTGGCCCAAACCTGAAGCAAAGCTAGCAATGCGACTAGAGCAAGGTAGACCCTGGCTGTGATGGAATCCTGGCATCTTTATGTCTGTAGAACCTTTTAGATCTTGGTATTTTGAAAAGGGCTCTTTGATGACACTCTCCAGTGCTGACACCAGGGCAGGAATCTCTGGTTTAGGTTCCCTGGCCTCGTTTTCTCTGGCATTGTGGCTTCCCAGCTTTGGGAGTTCATCCAACTGAGATGTTACCACTGGAGTTTCCTCTTCAGAGAAGTTGCAGTGGTATGGCTTTTCATCTGAATGGGGCAAACAAAAAAACATCATTGTCATTTCACCCAGAAAGGTGCCCAAAAGACAAAGCAGAATTCATTATTAGAATAAGATAGGAGAAAAAGCAAACTTTGGTATTAGTATCATAATGACATGCTACAGACTAAATGTACTGTATAAGCAAGAAAATCTTGAAATAAGACACAATAGTTCAATTTGCTTTTAAAGATGACTGCAAAGTTTGGATAAATTCTCTAATGTTTCATGTCCATGACATTTTTAAGAAAGAACAATTCAATAATATACTCATGCTAAAATTCTGAGACTGTGAGAAAAATAAACAAACATGCAACCATTCAATGCTTTAACAAAAGCAAAGATAGACAATGGAGCAGATAAGACTGACCTAGTTAAAGGCCTGTCAGTGCGTCCATTACAAGCCCCTATATTCAAAGGGGTTTTAACTCAGCAATAAAAAATGGCTCCACATGTGAATCAAGCATATAAAACAGTACAACATACAGAAGAAATTGCTCTCTTAAGACAGACTTTTACAGTGGTTAAGTCTAAAAGATGAGTTATGGAGGATGTAAATTTTTAATTTTCTGTCCATTACTTTAAAGCAGATACATCTTTTTTAAACATATGTTTACATTTGAGTCAAACTTCAGGAAAATTTTATGACCACTCAACCCACTTAGAGATAAGGGATTAAACACTTTCAGCCATTTAGATTACAGAATTCAAACAAGACTTTCTGTTTTTCTCATTTTCTAATTTCTAGATTATATTTATGTGTGTAGCACATGTCCTGGAAAGGGAACACAATGGGCAGTAATTAAAGTAATTTAAGGTGAAACAGAAAAGTAGGATTTGTTTCGCTGAGAGCACGGCTGCCTCTGACTACTCTCCCAATGCTGATTTCTGAGCCACTGATGAAACCACTGGAACCATCCAAATCTGTTCACAAATCAATTCCACAGAGACTTCCATCACAGCAGTAACGCTTACTGCACTGAATCCATTTAACATGTAACTGAATTGAATCATCTGACAAACTTTCAGTTTCAATTAGCATGCAGCTAATGAGCCACTGCCAGGCAAGTGTAAGGAGACTATGCTCCATCTAAAATGTCACGAGTCCAAAGTGATCACCACATCCATAGGAGGGGTGAGAACAGGAAAGGAGTGAACTGCTCTGGAGCTGCATATCTTCTCGTAACCAACTCATAAAAGCCAGTGCTTCAGAAAACCAAGCACAGCTCCTCAGTTCAGTGCAGTGCCATGCCACAGGCATTATTCTGCATGGCACAATGAAACAAGCATGACTTCTGCTGGAGTTTCACTGCAAATAAACTCTATTTGCCCTCGTCTTCAATTCAAGGAAAAAATTCTTAAGCTTTTGTTTAATTTGAGGTAACCAGTTTAAAAGTAACTCATAGATTTGCAGCCTTGCAGGGAAGAGTGCTCACTCTGTTAAGGTCGTTTTCTTTTTAAACTCTCTAACAGGGTAAGTTCGAGGTGGGGGGTGGGGGGGAAGGAAGGGGGTGTGGAAACCCACAACCCAGAAACTTGTTTTTCCTGTGTTGCAGGGGCTAGATTTTGGGAAAACACATGCCCAGCACTACTAGCCAAATTTACAGTTTGAAACAAAGACACTGTATGCAGTGGTGAAATCCGACACTCCACATCTGTCTTATTTTCAAAGCACATCTGCCAAAGTCCACAATATTTGTGCTCTTAAATAAGATTTTAAGCCTTCTCGTTATGATCACAAGGAGTGGCTCCTTTGATCGTTGTAGTAAAGCAAAGCAAAACCAAATCATTCGGTCATGGCAGTACTTGGCAGAGACTGAACTGACCTACTGGCTTCGCTGAGCAGAGCGGAGGAGGGAGGTGGGAGACCCTCGCCAGCCCTGCTCTTGGGGCCGGAGGATCAGGGAGGCTTCAGCCACTCTGTGGTCCACCTGCACAGCTGTGATACATGAGCACATTGGCAGACACCCATGACTTCCAGGTTGCTCTGAGTATCTCAAACACTCCTTGATGCTTTCTGACTTGGTCAAAATCTATGTACCACACTGAGCAAAAAGGACAAAGTCAAACAGACTGTGAGGTAGCATTGTTTAGGTCTGGGCTTCGTCTTTAGGTCTGGAGTTTGCAGTTTACATCTGTACTTGGTGTGGAGGTGGGATGAAGCAGATAGACAGACCACAGTCCTGTGTGCCCCAAACAAAACCACACCACTATCCCTCTCCCCCAGGATTTAGATGAACATGCTTTTCACCCACAGGCCAACTCACACTTCTTCACCAGCAGAAAGCACAACCTCTGCTTTTTCCTATCCCCATCCTACCTTCTGCCAAAGACCCAACACCCCAGGAACCAGCACCGAGGCTGAAATGCTGCCAAGTGCCATCCTCCCCCTTATGGGTGGTGGTCCAGGCTGGGCTGCGAGCAGGCAGCAAAAGTCAGGCGGGAAGAGGGGATGCAGGCAAGACTGAGATGAGACTGTGCAACCCATTAAGGCAGAACCTTTTCAGAAAAACAGATTATTTCTGCCTGCTCCCAGCCACTTGTCCCAGCTGAAAAGGGGTTCTAAGAATTCTTTAAAATCACTGGTATAAAATATTGCTGTAACCAACACAGTGCAGGCAGTAATATCACCAGAAACTTTTTGAGATTTTATTATGGCTAGGTCAAAGCAAAAAGCCATGAATAGGATGCCTTTTGCATCATCTCCAGGGAGTATAACTCTCATTCCCCACAGAAAGAGTTCTTGACAGTCCCTGTCGTTTCCTCACGTTTGTCTCAATTCCTTTGCTTCTTACCCAAAACAGCTGTTTACCAGTTGTACTGAAGAGTAAGAAAGGTTATTTTACCACATCCCTGAACCGTTACTGTTTTCCAAGTCATGGATACCTAGCCAACAGCTGAAGTGAAGGAATTTTACAAGGTGCCCAGCTAGAAGGTGGCTGCTCATGCCATTTCATGCTGTCAGTTTGGCCATAGCTTTGAGTATCGATGGCACCGCAGACCATGGGAAGAGCAAAGCAGAAGAGTACGAAACAGCTAACTACATGGGAAGCCATGGTCTAGAAACACAGCAACATTTAGGGATTCAATGAGTTCTTTAGAAATATACCTAACTGCTATCACTTTGTTACATATCTTATGGAGGCAGACAGAAGCGACTCCTCTTCTCCTCCCCCACACATCCTTCTTCTCTCTTCCTCCTCACATGCAAGAACTCCACCTGGTTTTTCCCCAGCTCTGTTTCTCCACTAAAGAAAATTTTAAAACAGGCTACACAGCTGTTTTAACTCATGAGGCTTCCTATAAAGTAAACCAGGCTACAAGCCTGAGGACAAGGAAACTGTGATTTCTATTCAGAAGAGCAAAACTGGCTAGAAATTGGCCCCTTTTCTGGCTAGCATTACAGCACCAGGAGTTGAAGGGAAAGGAGCAGATGTGATGTGTTTGATTTTTAGTAAACATTTGATAGTGATTTGCACTTAGACATGAAGGCTGGGGCTCAATTTGAAAACTGGCTGTAAGTAAATCATGATAAAAGCAAAGGATAACGTTGGAAGAAGGTGCAATATTGCAAAGAGCTGTATGAGGTCCTGTTTCACTTGTTATTTTCTTGAATGATCCAGAAGAGACTCTAGACAGCATGCTAACAAATCTCCAGGAGATATCATATTTCGAGGAGCACCAAAATAGCAGGGACAAGGAAATAATGCACAAGGACTTAGAGAGAATAGAAAGGCAGACTGAAAATAATCAAATGAGATTCATTCTGGACAAAAAAGCAGGCCAAGACAAGTGAAGTGAAGGGAAACGATCCAAAAAAATCCCATGCAGTGGGAGGGTAAAATTTGGGAAGCAGCAATCTTGAAAATAGCAGATGTTACAATACACAGCAAGTTAAATACGAGTGTAGTAGGTCAGGTTCTTTAACTTAGCTTTCACAAATGAAAGTGATGGTTTGGACCTGGCTTTCTGCTAAATGCTCAAACCCACAGTGTAAGCTTTCTTCCCTCCCTCCCTTCTCAGAGTAATGAAAAAAAACCTATAGAACAATTAAAGAGTCCAAAAGTATTAAATTATATTAGAGATTAATACATTTATCTATATAATATCATATACCAAGAAATACCATATATAAAGTAGAGGGAACCCCCCAAAACACCCCCCTGGGAAGGGAAAGGGAAAGGGAAGAAGGGACAAGGGAAAAAGAAAACAAAGAGGAGAAACCGAAACAGATATGTAAGTTTTAAGAAAGTAAATCTCACTACTACTATTCTCGAAGTGCAGGAACCCCTGCTCCCAAGGCCTACAAGGCCTCTCTCCCCCACATGGGCAGGACCGATAGTGGAGAACCTGCGTCTCTGAGTCCACCGGAACGAAGAGAGCGAGCAGGCTTCTGCTCTTCTTATTTATACTCCTAGTTACATGAAATTGCATGGAATACTGGGAATTTCTGACCACTTCCCTGGTTACAAGCTGGTTACAAGCTGGCTACCAGGGAAGTGGCCTGGGCAAAATCATTACATATGCTATTTAAAAATAAAAGTAAAACTACCTCTCTGAAGTAGACACTTAGATGATGGCTATGCTGGTCACATATTGTTTCATATATATTATATATATACACACAGAGATATATATGTGTGTGTGTGTGTATATATATAACCTAAGAAGTATACACAATACTAATAGGTATTACGTAAAAGACCACAGTAAGCACAACATAATGGGACACAGCACGGGAAAAAGGCAAAAACAGGTTTGCAGCAGAAAATCGGGGTCCTTTATCCAGTGAAAGGAAGGTCCAACAAAAGTACTCCGTTTCTCCAGAATATCTGCACAGATCTGCAAACACAGACAAGTCTGGAGGACCTCAGAGAAGCACAGCAGAAAAATAACCTACCAGAAAATAAAGATGAAGAGTTAAGTGTCCCCCACATGGCTAAGGGAAGGTAGGAAGGTGAGAGGCCAATGCTTGTAGCCTCCCCAGGAGTGCCAAGCTCCAAGACAAAAATTATATCTTACCAAGCACTGGGATATAATTGTATGCTGGAAAACTTAGAATGAACAGAAAAATAACCCAAACAATTATGTGTATTTGTGGTTTATGGAATTAATATCAAGGGAAAGGTGGCACAGCACTTGGACTGTAAAACCTATATGGACAAAAAGCGGATTATCAACACATAATAAAAAACATCGTTTTCAAGGGGAGGCTGAAAGCATTAATTACTCCTTCCCTTCGTTCTACCAGCACAACAAATGAAAATCCCTTGTAAGCTAGTATCCACACACTACAGTGGCATTGTAGACACATGCCAAAACCAGCTTTCCTTTCACACTAATTCCCTCTGTGGTTAGCTAAGAAAAGAACTCCTGGAGCATTCAGCAGTGAGCCCCTGACCCTCCTTAGCAGCAGTTTTATCATCTGAGTGTAGGTCGAGCTGTTCATAGAGACCCAGTATCTCTCTTGCAGAAGACAATTTGATTTACACCATCCATGCTCCCTGCTCTAGCTGCCTGCGTGTCTAGTTTTCATACTCCACATGCTATCCACCATATCCTCTGGTTTTTTCTCTGGCTGCATCACTCACCAGATCCCCAATGTGGTGGCAAAGCAGGTGTGAGGTGAGACAACTACAAACCCCCATAGGTTTTCTCACAGAACAAGGCTACATACTGCAGTGCGACACTGAGAAGAAAAAGTTATGCTGTTTTGACACAAGATCCAGCTTCTCATCTGCAAAGCTCATCTCGCTATGTGTTGTTAGACATTTTCAGATGCAGCTACACCAGCTCCTCAGTAATTCAGAAAAAGAGAGGACCAACGATTAGACTGAAGTATTCAGTACTGCAGGATGAGGTAGGCTAGTAGGTAAGAGGATGGTGATACTGAAGTGTAGAAAACACACAACCAGCTAACATCCCTGCGTCCTCTTCAACTAATCTTAGAACTGACAGTGAGTGGTTTTGGCTGAGGTTTGAGGTTAACAGGGCAGAAACCTAACACAGCTCTTGAGACTGAAATGCTGGCTGATACAGATCATCAATCAGACAGCTTACCCCACCCTGTCCCAGCTCAGCCTTCATCTGGTCATGGCAGTGTTTCTGGCGTTTCTGGTTTATACCACACTGTTTTTCCTTATTAATTCTCAGTATTATGTTTTTCTTTTCCTCCAATTTTTGTTGTGGCTAGATGTAGGGGAGTTACCTTTTCAATTCTGCACAATCAGCTATGCATTTCTAACAACACTGTATTCCCATCCTTAGCAAACAAATACAGATCATGGGTTTACCAATCAGAACTAGCAGCCCTTTGATAGTTTGCATTCATGGTGTCCCTTCTCTTCTTCTACACCAAAACCTTACAGTTCCCTAAATGACTTCTCATTGACTTTTTAATCTCACAGACGATGATTTCAGAACAAGGACACTTGGTAACAAATGTCAGCTTTCAACCCAGTACTTCCTGGCAAAGGATGAAAAAACAAGATCTCCAAAGTAGAGAGAGAACTGCATTGTTGTATCCTTGGTTTTTGGGAGTGTGTCCAGGGAGGGAAAATTAATATCTGACCAAAGGAATTTAAATTATTTAGGCACCTAAGAGTAAGGAAATTTAGCTTTTTTTCCATCCACTATTTTCTTCCCAAACAGCACTACCACCATTGCCATGATGAGTAAATGACTAATGCTTGGAGCCCTAAATTCAACTTTTGTTTAAGACCATGCTATTTTTTCAGCAGTTTTTCTTGCACATTTGTTTTCAGGCTTCTCTCTGTTCCTGGAACAACAATGAATGAATTTATTCCAAAGCCCTGTCTGTTTCATTTCACTAACTTTACCCTCGTTCACTCCCTTCCCTCTGCAGAACTGGGGGACACTGCAGGGGATGAAAGTGGGACAGGTCAGCCAAGCCCACCACTCTGAACTCCCCAGTCTCAATTTGACTAATCTCTCTGACACTGTCCAGCAGAACACCTGCTGCTTGTGAAAACAAAACCCACTGAGCTCTTACAATCCAGGCAGCGAAACACAAGAAACAGGTAATCATCAAACCAATTCAATAGTTTGTTCAGTTCTGGACTGTACATGTTGAGGTTTGTGAATTATTTTAGGTTGTTATCATCATCAGAGATACTGATTGCATTAGTTTCGCATTTTGGAAAGAACTGAAAGGTCACCAAAGTGATTGTAAAAAAAATACAGTTGATTAAATCTGAAACTTAACCTTTTAAGATGAATGAAATCTGAGTCTGAGAATAGTTAAGACTATAGCACACAAAAGAGCCCTTTCTACAAGGTATTCCCTAGCTCAGTAAAATTACAAATTCCTTTGCACAGCAGAAATGGAATGCTTTAGAGCTATGTCACACTTCAAGGATCACTTTAGTTTGTAATACTAATAATATAAAAAAAAAAAAAAAAAAAAAGGGAAGCAAGGCCTGAAACCATCCTCCATCCACATAGCCACAAATCTAAACACCAGCAAGGTTACTGGAATTTCAAGCACCATCAGAGAATAGGCACCAATAGAGTAACTGAGGAACTAAGTGAGAAAGCGTATTGGGTCCAAACTCTGTCAGGCTGAAGTTCATGTTGTTAAGTACCAGAAGCATGATGAAAGAGAAGCCTGAAAGTTCACAGTGAACCTTTTCTCTCCAGCTGTCTGAATACTGTTCTTCTTTGAAGGATATTTTGCTTTCTTGTTATCTAGGGTACCAATGCTACAAGCCTCCCAAAGGCCCACGGGATGCATGAGCAGCTTCATGTGCAAACTACTTCACTCTCCCTTCGCATAGTATCTTTTCTTCACCCTCACTTTTGCACAGGTGCACATCAAATGCAAAAAGCTTTGTGCTGAAGCCCAAATACAAATGCTTTTAGTGCTGGGTGCTTTGGGATCTGTCTCCCAGGTATCAGTCAACACAGACTGTATTTGAAGGTGAGGGAAGGAAAGCAGCCACAGCAGAGCACATAATGAACTGAAAATGCATGTGTGGCTAAAATGGCTGCTGCTGGCAGCATGCCACAGACATGACATTCCCAGTGTTCATCACATCTCTCTACACCTCCTCAGTGGGATTTTTTGGTAAATTGTTATATACGTGGTGCACAGGAATTTGGGCAGTGGCAGAACTACTGATGACTTACCAATCCTTTCATCTCTGTATTTTTCAGGTCTGTGAGGGTAATTTCAGCTGAGTAGCCGGGGAAAAGCTCCACAAAACAACATGTATTTATCTGCAGGTGAAGCTGTAGTTCCCGTTACCAGAGTATTTCCAAGTGTTTATTCACACTACCCTGATCCAAAGGTAGTTAAGACTTCAGGGGGGCTTTTGCCAGTTGAGAAGAAATCTTGTCTTTTAAATAAAGAGCAAAGGGGAGGTGACACCAATCTGTCCAGTCTCACACAGCAAGGTTGCAACTAACACATCCAATCCCCATGCTGTTGCCACATCCTGTGACATCCCCAGCACGGCCTCTTCTGGACTGGAGAATAGATTTCTCAGTTGTGTCCCACAGCTCCCTCTTTGCCCTGTGAACTTCAAGAGCATCACAATGTCTTCCCATCTCACGCAGGACTGCTCTAGCTACAGCCAGGCAAAGCATGGTGCCGAGAAACCAAAGAGAGTCATCCACACTACACATGGCTTTTGCAACTCTGTCCTCAGCTCACAAAACTTCAAGCCTGCTTTTCTTCCTTTGGGAAATGCAACGCCAAACTGTAAACAGATGCAGAAGAAAAGGTCTATCGCTCCCACCCACAGACTGAACCAGAGTGAAGGCACTACATCAGCTTAAAATGTAGAGGCACCTTCAGAATTCCACATCACTGCCTGGATACTGGGAAGTGGTGAGGGAGAAGTAAGTACTTACTTATAAATTACAAGTAAAATAGAGGGAGAGATGAATACATAAACAGGACTAATACAAAAACACTTGCAGGGACTGCTTGCCAAAATGAAAACTGTACAATTTGGCATTGTCTTAAATGTTGCTGCTCATAATATACTTAGAAAATTATGGGATATGAAACCTCTGGAATGCTCTGCAAAATTAGGAAATGATTAGGCCAGATGATACCAATTTGACTATACAGCTTTGTCGTAATTCCAGAGTTAACAGCAATACAGTATGAACTGGTCCAAAACCTAAGCAGAGTACTTCCATTACGCTCTGTAGCTGCTAGGCATTTCTCCATGTGTGGCCCTGCCTGGTGCAGGTAGAAAGGGGAAAGAGAAATGGCATAAGACCATTAATACAGCAGGATACATAATTAAATTGGAGTGAGTTGGATTTGGGCAAGGGCTGTTGTGTTTTGGGTTTAGGGGGGTTTTTTTTGTTTGTTTGCATTTCTTTTAATAGGCTAATGCACAGAAAGAGAAGCACAATTGGTTTTCATGCATCAAAACCAGTTGCAGAGGACATAGAAAATGACTCAAATTTTTTAATCTTTTTTTAATCTACCACAAGCAAGTGGTAGCCACTGCAAACCAGAGACCCAAACAGTTGTAAATCCTCCTGAAGATTTTCCCTTTCGTCCCAACAGTCAAACTTTCCACACTGTCTGCTCCAGAGCATCTTCTTGACCACCACCTGTTCCTTTTCCTTCAAGCACACTATGGAGAAAGGTTTTCCAGGCCAGGACTGTGAATTGGCAGCCTCCCCATACAACTTACCAGTCCTCATCCATTATTTCATTTCTTCAATCATTTCTTAAGTGTGGGTAGCATACTGCCATATATCATAAAGCCCTTTACTAGATCTGCTCAGACTGAAAACAGAGGGTACAGCTGTACTGTACGGTTACATTGCACAGAAATACCTAAGCTGCTGCCAGCAAGCCCTGTGTGGTGACAGCGTAGCACAGTTATGGAAACAGGGAGATCCGCATGACCTAATTTACCTTGTTTCTCCTGCCGAAGGCCACATCACCATGGCTGGTGGCTCTGTTCATGTACTTAAAGCAGTCAAGGAACTCTGCCGTGTATGTCAGTCACATCAAACACAGTGGCACATCACAGAAAAGTGAATTTAGATTTTAAGTATTACAAGTATAAATATTCACTAGTCATACAATACTTGGACAGAAAATCTGCTTTGTTGTGGTAGGGTTTTTTTCAGGCTCTCAAAGGAAAGAGGACCTTGGGAAAAGAATGCAAGAAAATAGAGCTAAACTAGGAAAAGAAGCAAGACATAGGCTGGACAGATTGAACTACTGTCACTGGAAACTGGATGTCCTTTTAAGGGGTGACTTTGCTGGATCATTGTTACATGGTGCCCCAACGACATGGCAGGAGAGAGGAGGGACTGAGCCCAGCAGAGTTTTCTCATTGTACAGGAAGTCTCTAAGCTACTGACAGATCAAAAATTGATTTGAACAGCTCTGCTCTAGATGGACCACAGGGAACCAGAGCTCCGAGAGAGGATGGCACAAGAGCAGCCTCTGGCCACTTGGCCAAGGCCACCAACTGCAGCTGAACTGCACCGAATACGCTGTGCACGTGTCACACTACCTGTAGCTCTGAGCTAAAAGCCTCAAGACAAGAGGCTCAAGGTCCCGTCTGCCAGACCCAGCTCCCCCCGCCTTCTCCAGGTCACCATCGGCAGCCTTTGCTCCTAATGACAGCGCAGGGCATGTGTATTTGCAGGTTGGCTAATTGCTAGGTAAGTAGCCTTTCCCTTCCCCTTCCCTTCTTTCAAGTGTCCTCCCTTGCTCCTTTGTGTAGGAACAGAGGAAACGGTAACAATAACTTCCAGCAAAGTAATTGGCCTTTCAGACTTGAAACAACTCTGACAGCCTTATGCAGATCACGAAAGACGTCAGCCATTTACTGGCAACTTCCATAATCCCCTTGAAGAGCTAATAGACAAAGCAGGCTGGAACCTACTGCCACCAGCACAGCAGCAGCAAAGGCAGCTGCCTGCAGGTGAAATGAGCCTTAACAGAGATTTTGAGCTTTAGCATTTTTCCTGACACTTTTGATTTTATACCAAAGGTAAATTTTCGAGCTTACAAGGGCACCAAAGTTTTGGGCTTGCTTAAATTCTAACTCTTTAAAAGTCTTACTAATCAGGAAAATGAGTCAGTGGAAAAAAAAAAAAAAAGATGTAATTTAAGAGATAAATAAATTTAAGCACCTATTCACTGATCCCTTTTCAAAGAAGAGGAAGCTTTCTCTTTGGAAAGGAAGTCAGATGAGAATTGTCCCATGGTGCACAACGTAGCTCAGAAAGGTCAGAAGACAAGGGGATGTCTCAAAGATGTACTGAAAAAAGAAGAAGCAGCTGTGAATGTGCTTTAAAGAATCCTTCAAATAACAGAAACAGTATTATGCTAACAGAGAATGGGAGGGGGAGAAATCAAATCCATTTGAAAAACAGCAATAGTAACACATTGCTTTTAAAGTAAGGATTGAAGACTACAAAATCATAATTCTGCACCTGTGAGTCATGGCTATTTATAGCACACACTCATTTTAATAAGTAAAGAGCTGTGTTAAAATGCTAAAACGTTACTAAACACTAAAACTAACTATTGCATATAGCACAGAAGAAGCTTCCCAACTTTCCCAGTTAGCACCAAGGCTCAAGCTTTAAATGCAGCTGAAGCAAAAGAAATGCTGAAAAACAGTGCCACAGGCTGGCTTAATTTGGAATTTCTTCTTTTTTAAAGGTTTGGGAAAAAAAAAAAACACCCCAAAAATATCCCACCCAAATACATCCAGAAGGGCTGAAAAGTGCTTCAGATTGGTTTTTTACTTTCCCAGTCCTCATATTCTGTTACACACCTGACAAGACAGCATAAAAAAGTATTTAAGGGCAGCTTAAAAACTTGGTTTGACAGAGAAGAGCTTCTACATGCATACCTACAGCAGCCTGGGAACACCATTTTGGGCGAGAGGCTCAGTTACCCTTACTGGCATCTCTTGCCTCCATATTGCCCCTAGAAAGTAGCATGAAAAATTCCTTTGCCTGCCACAGGATTAGGAAAGGAACATTTTTAAATGTTGATGATCAGCAAACTGTAAGAGGTGTCCTTAAACAGAAAAATGCCTGTGCCAAACCTCTTCTCCTCCAACATGCAGACCTGGTAGGATGGAGGAGCACCCCGCTAAGAACAAGTTGAATTGGTTCTTGGGCAGGGGCTGTGGCCTGGTATATCTCTGTAAGAAGCAGTACTGACACCTCTCCTCCTCAGGAGCTCAAGTGTTAACTATTCCCCAGTGTTCAGGTCTTACAGGGACCTGATTTTTCAGGAACTCAGGATGACCATCTGCTTTCCCAGCAGTGCACTACAGGTCTTGTCAGAGCAACTCCAGCAGAATTAAACAAGGGAGGGATAAGGGGAACTGAGGTAACCAGACCACCTCCCCACCCCATCACCTGAGCTGTGTATCAGTTGCAAGGTCTGTTGTTATGGACATAAAACTCCACGGGGTGTGCATGCGTTTGTGTGTGTGTGTGTGCAGAAGTAGGATTAAGTTACCAACAAAGAGCTCCTCAGCTTACCTTCATCACTTACTTGCTATTTATCCACAGTTGACTCCTTAAGACTTCCAGACAGACATAAAAGTTGCCTAAAGAAGAATAGCCCTAAGAACTTTATCTGGTTAATTCAGGACAAAAACCTACAGAAATAAAGAAGTGGGCCCAGATATTTCCAAAAAGAGAAAGGTAAACAATTGTATGGCATGTGTCTGTATGTGTCTTCAGTAGCATCAAAAGACCTACCACACAACTACTCTGGCAAAGGTACAGACTAGGCCAATGTCAGGAATATAAAGGTTTTTGAAAATCATCCTCCTCAAAGTCAAAGTAATTTTAAGTCTATTCACTGACGTATTTAATCCATAACCTAGTCCACCTGCAGACCTGACTATACACAAGGTCCAGGTGGTAACTAGTCTTTACAACACAGACATCAAGCCAATTTCAGTTTGAGTTCCTTGATCAAAGAAATACATATCTCCCAAAATAACTCAAAGTAGTTATGAGGGATTTACATAGCTAATGAGGTTACCTATTCCCATCAATTCAGTAAATGCTCGCAGTTACAATCCCACCCTATCATCATCACGTGCAGCACAATGGACCTTTCCCTGCCACAAACACACCATCAGAACTCCAGTGTCCCAAATAGCAGTTACATCAGATTTTTACGGTACCCTGCCTATATGGAAAATCTAGTCACTGTCATTAGATGCACTGTTATCTTCCTGGAATGCCGATCTCAGTTCCTGGCTCTGTAGCAAGCAGGAACCGGGCAGATGCAGACTGCAAAGCTGGCGATGAGGCCGGCAGCTGCAGGAGGAAGCGAAGGAGGCGGGGAGGAGGACCGCAGGTGAGAGGCAGGGGAGGAGGCCGGGAAGGGAGGAGGCGGCGAGCTGCGCGCCGGCCGCTCCACCTGCCGCCGCCAGGTGGCGCTGCCACCCAGCGGATGATCTGCCGCCCGCTTTCCCCCCCCGACCCCGCGGGAGCTGCTGCCGCTGCGGCCTGGAGACGTCTTCCAAACCCACGCATCGGGCTCGTCTGGGTGCTGCCTGGGCCTCCTGCTCCAAAACCCTACCCATAGCACAAAAACACCCCAAAACAAACAAAAAAACAAACAAACAACAACAACAAGATCAAAAATTCCCCACCAAAACCATTCAACAGGTGACTGTGCTCCTATAGCTACTAATCAGGACCCACCGGCCCCAGCCATGGCTAAACCAGCACTGGTGAAAAACCTCTTCATATGCATGCACCCCTCCAGTCACTATCAGCACCCATGGTCTCTGTGGGGTCCTCTGCACCGGGGAACACCATCAAGTTGGGGAAACAAACAAACAAACACACACCACCAACCAAAGAAACACACCCAAACGCCACCAAACAGAACAAAGGGCTCACCTTTCAGAAGCATCCCCAGGCAACACGAGTGCCACACAGGGACATGACTCCTGGGAGAGACAGTCCTCAGTGGGATTGCTCCCTGCGCCACCTCACACTGAGTGCAGCCCAACTCCTGCACTGGATATGAGCGCATTCCATGGACCATGGGGGTCAAGTCACTGGCATACACGTGACTGCCTACCATCATGCTTCTGAAGGACAGAGATGGAACCCCTTCGCAGCATCAAAGGAGAACTAGCCACGGGAAGGGGCAGACAGCACTCCACAGACCACTTTCCACCAGTGCCAAATTTGGGAAACCTGGTTCCTGCTGTGAGGAAGTCTCTGAGCTGAGCTCCCCTTCCATCCATAACCAAAAATTACACGTGCCATTATGCTTCTGTGCGATGGGGATCCAAGTCATTCAGTGACCAAGTGCACGGTTCTTCCCATCACTGTGGGGCAGAGGGGGCTCCATCCTCTCAAACAACAAACACTGTTTTCAGTACTGAGGTGTGCCAACATGTTTAACAAAGATGAGAAACTTACCCTAGGTTAAAATGTTTGTGACCACCAAGAAAACAAAGAGAATAAAAAACTTTTCACAGCTGAAGCTGTGTCTGGTCCAGTCGTCTGGGATGTAATTAGAGAAACACCAGGAGGTGAGACAGAAAGTATAGTATTTTGATGGGGGTTTCTACATAAGTGCTAACTTACACGTTCTTTCTTTTTCCAAACCAAAATTTCCTTGAAATAAACAGCCCCCAATAGGCCAATACACGTTACTCTAAGGAAGCACCATGTTTGCAGATGGCAGAAAAGCATCCATCTTAAGAAAACAAAACTTCCCAATACAGAGGTTTTGACTTCTGTTCACTGCTCCTGCTGTATAGAAAGATCTCTGTCAGAACAGTCCAGAGTTTGGGCACTCAGCAGTAGGGTGAGGTAATGCCAATCCCTATCTTTTCAGAGTCTTTCTTGATGCATGGCAATCAGTTAGCCCACATGCACTTCTCTGCAGGAAAGGATCTCTTAACTTCCCTTGCACAGCCATTGGGGAAAATACAGAAACGTGGGAGAAGAAAATACAAAGACCTCACAAACATAAAAACTTTTGCCTGCTGAGCAATAATAGAGAGAATGTTCCTGTAGATTAAAAATATGCTATAGGAGTGGGAGAAGCTTCACTTACATACAATTAACAGAAAAGTAAACTAATGAGAAGTAATGTGCACAGGAAAACAGGTATCTATGGAGATGGTATCCAACATTCGCAACCATGTCAGTTTTAAACTACTCCAGACTGCTAGTTTATGGTCAGGGAGGACAAGCTAAGGTACTGCACCAACATACCATTAAATTTAAAATATCTGGAGAGTATATGTGAATAAAAAACTTCAGGTTTTGCCAAATGTAGTGAGGAAAAGACCAAAAAAAAGTACGTCTTTATTTTTATTATGTTCTGAATACAAGCCAAAGACCAGCAGCAGGAAAAATGAAGACAACTCCTGATTCTCAGCCTAATAAAAAGAAAGATTTAAAAAAAAAAAAATAAAAATCAAGGATTTAGGGCAAAGAGTCTCTGAGACAAAGGCCTAGGTTTGTTAAAGCAATAAAGGATCTGGGGTACTCCTACGTTTTAGCATTAAAACACACTTAATATGCTTTCATTTACAAGGCCCAGCTTTCAGAAGACAAGTGTATTTCATCATGTTCTGCAAAATGTGGAAATGCTACCTGACACTAGACACCCAAGTGCATTTGCTACTCTGATTGGCATCTATTTTTCATTTCAGCCTATTGAAGAGTAAAAGCAAACCACTGACTCTTCCCCAGTGCTGCACTTTTCCATTTGATTATCCAGGAATGGAGAGCAACAATGCCAAAGTCCAAACACGCATTTTTTAAGGTTATTTTATGAAAGTTTAATAAAAAGCAGCACATTCAAAGTAAATTCTGAAAAAAATTGCCTGGTTTAAAGATTCAGGTTTAAGTCACATAATTCTTTCATTATTTCAGAATGAAAGCTCCCTACAAAATTATTAGAGCATAAATGAGCACAAAGATTATGAGGGACTTTCCAAGGCTCTGTCTTAATTCTGTCTATTTGTTGATGAAAACTGTTGACAATTTCTCTTCCTCTCCCCCCCCCTTTAAATACACACACACCCCCCAACAAAAAAACCCAGCCTTTAAAGTTTTCTTTTGTCTATAATTAACAAATTCTATGCTACGAGTTACTTGTTTTCAACTGGTTTGGGATTTTCACGGAGGCTACCCAGAAGAAGGGATTCCTTAGCATGGTTTCTAGACTGCAGCAGTCTGTGTTTTAGGTCAAAGGTGTGAAAGCCACCTTCCATGGCAGTATGCAGAATTCAGCAGCAAGTGCCCTCTGCCAAGTGTGAAGCTGAGTCAACCTTCCTATCTCCACTGAGTTCCCACAAAAGGGCTTTACCCTAATGCTCTTCTCCTTTGCCTTTCCTGTTTGAATCTTCCTGTCAATCTGTCTGTATTATCCAGCTTGTAGAAAAACTCATTACACTGAGTTTTGCTTCAGTTAAAGCCATAAATATGCCTTCTGGAGTCCCTTCCTTGACACCTTTCCAGTATCTTAAGAATACATCCTTCTTGCTACTCACCAGTACCCTTCTCTGTCCTTCCGTCTTCCTCCAGTCTCTGCCTCGTAAGAAAAAAAAAAGGTCTCAGAGGGTGGATGGGTTTCTAGTTAAAGGCATCCAAAGACATTCCAAGTTACAGTTTTCAGTATTACCACACACTTTAGTCTATAAACGACCATGACAAAGTTGTTCAGTCCCTCTGAGATCAAAGATGTCTACCATCTGAAAGAGGAGCACTGTTACTCAGAAGTGAGATTGTTTCTTACCTCCAACTGAAAAGATTTGTCCTCCACCTGACTCAACTCTCCACATAAAAGTCTCTGCTTTAAGTTCAGCTGTAGTTCCTTGACCACCCATGCTGTCCAGGACAGGAAACTTAACAAGCTGGTGCACCACCAGTTTTTGAAGCTGTAACACCTTGAGAACAGCCACATTGATCGTAAATCCTTGTCATTCCCAGTCGTTGTCATTTACTACAGCTACGTATTTAGATGAGAGTTTGTAGCCTGGTTATTCCTTCTTCCCGCTCAAGTTAAATAGTTGCAATGAAGCCCTAAGTAATTATGTAAAACAAAAAGAGCCCCAGACACTATGAAAAAAAGGTAAATTTGAAGTAAACAAACAGCACTTTACACTCTCTTATCCTTCTCCTTTGACCAACACCTCTGAGCTGCACTCCTGTTCCTCTCAACTTTCTTTATATAACTTCAGTGCATTATATTTGTGCTTATGGAAACTCAAAAAGCTTCCTTTAGGCAATTAACTCCTGCCCAAGAAATTCATGCTCCCTCAACTTAGAATTCAGACTTCAGTCAAACTACCAGTAATTTCACATGGCTGCACATTACTGGGACTTGCATTGTGCTAGATGTCTTCTTGCTACTTAGTGTTGGACTCTAAAGTGAATTAAGAGTTTTATCCTGGAAATCTTCTGAACAGAATCAACATAAAACATTTAAGCCTATGAAGTATTTTTAATATTGTAGTAAAATGTAATCCTTGTTTTCAAACAAACCAAAAGTGCAAGTACCACAGCAGCTCTTCCAGAAACATCTGTATTCTGTTTACCTAAAAAATTCATTGATATTGCAGCATTGCACTCCTGTATTTACAATACCAAGTGCCTTTAAAATGGAGTTTAATTTTTTAAGCATATCCTATTTTCTTTCAAAATTGATTTACTACTATTGGTAGCAAATTTAAGCTATTACGTTAAGAACAAAACCCTAAATTTTTAATAGACAGTGCTTCTACATAACCTAATTATCCAGGGTACTATCTGAGTCATCTTGTTACTAGGCTGAAAAAAATCCCACAAAAAGCAAAGCAATACTTTAACACTACTGAATCACAAGAAATTATTTTCTGTGGAAAGCAATAATTTAAACTATTACAAACAGTACTTTCAAAATATACATATTTGGATTTTAGACCCATTTTAAGTAGCTTTCATGAAATTTTTCTAACCTTCATTTTAAAATTAAGTATGAGAAATTCAATGTATCAGCATAAGCTCAGTTAAAATTGCTTTGAAATTCTAGACTGACGAGTTCTATAATCCCAAATTGAAAGGCACCAGAAGGGGTTGTGAAGAGTTTCTCTATTCCTCTGCCAGTCTTCTGAAACCCAAATCCTTGCCATTTTTCTCCATCCTGCAGACTCTCTCTGCAAGACATTGATGCACCCTCAAAACAGAGATCCACCACTCAACAAGTCCCACCTCTCTCAGAAACATTCTGAGGTTTTCCATTCCCCCAAAGCCAGAAACGCATTATCAACAGCCCTTTTCACTGTGATTGTCTTGTCGAGGGTGGGTGCCAACCTACCTCTTCTACCAAGCTCCTTCCTGCATCTAAGAGGATCTAAGAAATCCTTTACATGGTGTGGCCTGTCCTCTGAGACATGAGGACTTGGGGTGATAATGGGTCAATACAGTCTAAAGATAGATAGCATCCTCTAACAACTTAGAACCTTGTTACAGGGAGCTGTAGTGCTTAATAAGGCAAAGAATAACTCAGCTCCTGCAAGGTGCTGCTCCTAACTGCTGGGAGTTGCACTTCCCAGCTTGGACAATTAAAAAAAGGGGGGGAGGGGAAGAAGAGGGGGAAGGGAGAAGAAAAAGAAAAAAAGAAAAAAGACATAGAAGTTATGTTCATCATCACTTTACTACTCATCACGAAGTCACTCTCTGAGCTGACAATGATGATATCTGCTTATCCTAGATGCAAAGCCCTTGGTTTACCAGATAATGCTAGCCAGAGATGGAACTAATCACCTCTGCCCACTCACTCGCTGAACTGGTGGCAGGATAGGCTCTCCCACAAATTGCTGGAAATGGATGCCACCTCTACCACATCTCCTGATCATCAGTTTAAAGGGAAAACAGGAAAGCTGTTGTACTGACAGCTCTTTCTCTTTCCCTTGCTGAGCGCCAGCACTGGATCACCAGCTTGGCAGGTGGTTACAGGTCTTCACCTAGCCTTAACCTACATGTCTATAAAGCACTGCCAAGGAAGAGCCCTAACACCACACTGCAGCCTCAGGATACATGGTTTGGAAAAACACAGAAGCTCGACCTTCTTAATTAGCTAATACCCCAGAAGCAGTTCATTCCATGAACATCTGCTCTTCTAGGGAATGTCAAGTTTGGCTGGAAGAAGCAAAACCAGTAATAAATTCATAATATCCATAGGAATGAAGTTTTTAAGTAAAACTTCCAAGACTGTTACAAGTAAGGGCTTTTTTTCCTTAAGCGACCTTGTCACAGCCCATCAGTTTAAGACCCTGGAGGAGGGCCACCTCTTCCTCCCTTGCTAAATCTGCACTCCATGTATGCCATTTTCAGAGATGAAAAATCTGAGAGTTTATATTTTGCAGGGAAAAAGTAATAAAGAACAAGCTATTGCAGGCATATCTAGAAAATGAAGAAAAAAGAAAAATGCTAGTACTGCTAGATTACTGCAGAAGTTGGCCTCCAACATCTTTCCGTATAAAAAAATCTGATGATATTTTGGACCTGACAAGAAATAACCAAAATTGCTACAGTGCTTCCCCTGTGAGCAAAACAAATCAGGAATAGAATGTGTGAGCCACTGCCCCAAGTGCTTGAATGGTACTTTGAGACGCCATCAGACTGTGCTGAGCAGTGAAGCATCCCTGAAGCACTCTAACTTTGGTTAGAACTTCTAATTCAGAAATCTCCCAGTGACCCCATTATCAGCATAGCACAGAGAAAACAGAGCTGGTCTCAGTATATGAAGGCAATGACTACTCAGGGAACTTTAATCAGAAGGAATTTAACTCAGCAAACAGCCGTGGTTCCCAGGGAAGGGCTGAGTACTTTTAAAAACTGAAAGTAGCTGACTGTATACTTTAGAACAGCAAGATAAAATTACTACACTAAACCCCTTTAATTAATGCATGCGACAGAAGCTGTGATATTTAAACCCTAATCTCCCTGTCATTTCAGTTTTTAAGAAACAGTAAGAAGCACCCATCTGCTCAAGCTGCCACACAAGGCCCAAAGTTCTGTTCTCACACCAGTTTTGTGCCGGATGTCTCAATAAATTTACTGCTTATTTACATCAGCCAAAATGGAGAAGAAAGCTGCTGATCTCCTAAGTTTGCCCTCCTGCAAAAACAGCCAAAATATATTTTGCTGTTACACACACCATTTTTCCCAGCTAAAAGCAGGGGCTTGTTCCCTCCCTCCCCTCAAAAAAAACCCCACAGGGCATTTTTAAAACCCTGACAGATGTTTAATTACAGAGGCACTGGCAGGCATTATTTTGTGAAGGTCAAACACAGAACGACTGTAGCTGACAACCAAATGGCTAAAGTGTCTGCTGTACCACTAGTGAAGCAAAAACTTTGCTAATCCACGTTTTGCAACACCTAATAATTCACAGGCAAGCAAAGAGCTGCTGGTAGTGCAACACATCTGAATAACCATTTAATAGCAGGAATCTGTGGTGTGATCTCATGTTACAAGGGGTGCATTACGAAATACAGCAAACAGCAGTCAGCGCTATGTTATGAAATATCAAACCAAAATCTTACTCCAACATCGAAGAACAAAGTACCTTTTGTAATGTAGGTTTCTACTCCCTCTGCACTTATTAATTCATGAAGTTCATTCATTTAAATAGGTCTTTTAGTCACCGACGTAAATGAATAGTCTGTGGGCTGTGGCAGGAAGAGAAGAGAGATGGCACTGCCTTCTCTACTGTTATTTTCAGCTGTTTCCTAAAAATTTCACACTGAATCCCTAGAAGTTCTTACACTAGGTTCCAATTTAAAAAAGAAACAAACAAACAAAACAAAACCTTTCTTTAATTTAGAAAATTAGAAAATCCTATCTGATCTATTACAAAAACCCAAAACAAACCCTAAAAATACAGACACCTGGACCTCTGACCGAAATTTCTTGGATGTGCTTCTTAACAGAGAGGGACCTGCCCCTTCATAGCTGAATCAAATTCAGCAGCAGTCTTCATACCCTCACAGCTGAGAGTGAGGCGGATGTGCTTTGCCATGATGTTGAATTGTGTACTGAGCAGGCACCAACATGAAATAACGTCCTAACAGATTTTAGCATGCCTCAAAGCACATTGTTCTGACAGCGCCTGGGTCTCCGTCATCACTCTCGTAACTATCAATGATTCTGGTTAATTTTACAATCACAAGAGGTACAACCCTCCATCTGGTTAGTCTACATATTACTGTAGAGTTGGAATCACACTGATCAACAAAATATGTTGGCCACTAACACTCTGTTAAGGTGGACTGGTGAGTGGAGAACAGCCCTAGATCTAGCTACAGTAAAGATCCACCGCAAATATAAGGGAGCACAGCATGAAGACCAGCAGCATTCCCTGTGGAGAGGTGCCTGGCGGAGCTGGATCAGGAGGATTCAAGCGGACTGCTTGGAAACCTAATGCATTGGGTTCAGCCTCCTGAACCCCTGCAGCATGTAGAGCAAAAGTCTGCCACAGCTCCCTCCCTGGGATGAAACTGAAGGGAAGAGATTTCCTGGTTTAATGCCTGTGTCTGAAGAGACTTTGTGAGCACAGGTGACAGGGTTTCCAAACACTTTTGGTTCCCTGCTTGCGCAAACACCAAGTACAACAGTACCCTCGCCCACAACGGAGTCGTGGCATAGCTGTAACTACACCACAAGCCACCACCATCCCTGTCATCCTTCATCAAGAAGCCCTGTCTCACAGGTCTGATGGGGAGAGCAGCTGTGGTGTCACTGCGAGTTGCAAGACTACACCCATGCCAGAAGCCAAAACCAGACACCCACAGGACTGTCAGCACGGATGCAGCTATCCCAGCAAGGCTTCTATCTGTGGCAGCCACAATCTCCTTCCTCTAACCAAAACACAGATAAAAGTGCCACTTAGCTGACACTGTTGCATCTGCACTTGGACTCCTTCCACCAGACCTATACTGGTCGGGGATGACATCGCTATAAAGCCTAACAGACAATTTTGCTGCCATAGCCTGCAACAGAGTGCATCTAGGTCTCCTGTGAAAGAGATGTTTCCTGCTTATCTTTGAATTCTGGGTTACTTTTGGTTACTGCCAGGGACGAGGACATCTGCCTTCTGCATCTTCCAGTACAGAGGCCAGCGTTAATTTCTCCCAAGTCTGGCTGAAATCTATTCTCATCTTCTAAATATGTCCTTCATGTAAACCCCTAGTAGGCACTATTTTCAAATGCAAAACTAAGTCTCTGCAGATCTCTACCTAAAGAACATGCTCAAACAAATTAGCAAAACCCCAAATTACTGTGCTTATAAGCAATGTAATCCATAAGTAAAATAAAAAAAAAAACAAACAATCAAAAGCCTCCTCTTCTTTTGGACTTCAAAACCCACTTTTCCAGTAGGATGTGAAGTAAACTGATTTGAATGCTCTTAAAACTTCAGCTTATTCTGTAATTCTAAATTTGCATCTGAGGCTCTTCAAAGCACAGTATAGATAATGTGTGATTATACAATGGAACTCCCTCATGCAGACAGATAGGAAGCAAAACACCTCAAGCCCTGTATTGTTTCAATCTGTTGGGGTTTTTTTGTTTGGTTGGTTGGTTTGGGATTTTTTTTGTTGTTGTTAGTTTTTGTTTGGTTGTTGTTTTAATCAGCCTACCAGGCAAACAAACAGGCCATGAGTAAAGGGCAAGCATCACTTCTTTTCTCTGCTTTTGTTGAGAACTCCCCACAGCTCTACTCAAGTCTACTCACCACCAGCCACAATACGGAATCCTCCAACCACATTTTATTTCCTTCATCTAATACTATTCTAAATACCTACAAGAAGCCTGTTATGATCCCACTGAAGTCACTGATGATTCAACTATTAACCTCAATGGAAGGAGAAATGGTCCAAACAACAAAAATAGGTAACAAGCAGTAAATTCGGAGCCTCTCCCAGCTCTGGACACACATGTTTTTAAAAACCCAGTGGCTCCATGGCATAAGCAATGAAAAAACAGGTTGCAGAACTCAGCAGCAGGAATTAATAAAAATGACCAAAGGTCATCTGTAGTGTATCAATCACTATACCGTTTACAGTTCATATTACAGTAGAATGGTATGAACATTGTCAGCATTGTACACTGGCTACTCTTGAGATCTATCATGAATAATTGATAGAGGTTACCATTTGAGTCCCAGTCTATTATTCAGAACCCTAAACCTATCGTTCACTAACAGCAAAAAGCACTGCAGATGAAGGATGGAGGAGCACTACAGCGAACTATTTCCAATGATGCCAACAGTGATGAGGGAATGCAGACTATCTGAAAACAAAAGCTGAATTTTTCTGAGACCAAGGCACTACCTTTTTTGAAGTAACAAAAGAGCATTTATGTCTTCCTATTTTGCACAATTTACTGTCAAAAATAAAACACGCCAGCAAAATCTGAACTTGAGGTTTCAGTTTTAAATCTCTTAAAAGTTTGGTTGTTTGAGCTGAACGCTGAAAAGTGCATTTTCCTCACATTCCCTTACATACTTTACATTGAGCATCTAGAACACATCTTGCTGACAAAGTGACTTTGGCCTACAATCAAAGAATAAAGAGCCTTACTTACCATTGTGGATCAAGTTTTTAAACTTGGTTCTTAAGCATTTTTTAAAAAAATGTTACTTTTAAAATAAGTAAATAATAAACCAGCAATAGCTATATTTACAAACTACACTGACTGCCTAAGGAACCAAGACTTGCAGCACAATCGACATTTGTATTAATCCTAGTGTAGCCGTTACTCAAGTAACTTACTCCATCAATGGCTTTAATTCCAGTGGTAGCAAATGGCAGCATACCTTGGAAACTCTGAGCAAGGTAAGAATCTGCTTTTACCTACTGTCTTGTAAGATATGGCACTCAATTTACAGTTCATCATGACCGAACTGAAAAACAACCACCTTGGACTCCCTATGTCCATACTGTAGGATGCAGAACAGATCGTAATTTCGTCTTAGATTTATGGAGGTCAAGCCCACTGAGCTGCCTTTGTACGGTTTATAATGTCAGAATAATCCTTTACTACAATGACAGCCCGAGACACTGAATGGGATTGTCTAAGAACAGCAGCCCCACTGTTTACTCCTTTCAACAGTGGCTCAGAAACGGTCTTCGAAGAAGCCACAATGTAGTACATCCTGAAACAACAGGAACAACACCTGAAGCACCTTCCTTGTCTTCACACATCCCAGGCCAAAACAGAATGTAACATTTTTTCCATTACCTATGAGAGACAGGTAGTCAAAAGAAAGACAGCTCTGCAAATTTAGAGACATGGGAGACTTGATTTGAATTCCTTTTGCTGAAGCACAAGTCCCTGTCTAGACACCAGCCTTAAGGCACTCCCTTTAAATATAAGGCAGGCCAGGATATGCTGGAAGTGTAAGGATTGTCAAAAAACCTGTTTGGGCTTTGGCAAATTACTATTATATATTCTGCACAGTTCTTAGGCTTATGTGTCAGACATAAGCAAAAACACACTACAGTCTTTTTGACAAACTCAAACCTTCCTTGCCAAAAGCTGTCCTCTTTCCAACTCAGCCTGTTAAGAAACTAGCCTGAAGAAGGCTTTGTTCAAATCTCCACTTTTTTCTACCAGGAGATAAATATTTGTCTATTTTGACTAAGTTTTGGGGCCTGCATAATTTGGTCTTGTGGACTCCAAGGTCAGTATTACCAGTTTCCTACTTAGAATCATAGAATCACAGGTTGGAAAGGACCTCAAGGACTATCTGGTGCAACCTTTTTGGAAAAAGCACTTGACTTCTTACAACCTCCCACTCATCATTTCCATAAACTTTGTGGTGCCACATTTTGACCAGAAACTAATTAATATCCTGCCTGAATGAAACAGCAGCACCCCTTCTCTCATGCTTTATGCAAACGGCAAAACCCAAACTTTTTCCCATCTTCATTTTAAAATATTTTTCTCACACCAAGCTCTTTTACAATAGGTTGCATGTTGCAGTCAAGTTGTAGGAACATTGCACACATGCAGTCATTGGTTGCTTTTGATAGGTCAGATTCTTTGCTATTCCACTCCTGAGACTTACAGCTATGGACTTCCAGGCAAGTGGATGAACTAGGTTTGAAACATAATTTTGGGAACACGACAGTTGAAGAAACTGAGCAGATTTCACTAAGAAATATAGAGCAGAGTTGGCTGAACCATTAGTATGGTCACAGGGTGGGGAGAGGGGAAGATAGAGAGGGAAACAGGTTTGATAGCACACAAAGAACTCTGACATTTCCAGAAAATTCCTCAGCTAGTTAGAAAGTCAAAAGGCCTGTACGATACTTTATGTGAGTAGGCAAATGCAAACAGCCACAGTTAGTAAATCAATTATGAAGATTAGCTTTGCCTTACAGTATTTGAGTAAAACACAAGATCTCAAGCTCAAATGAAGTTCACAATGTAGGAAAAAATTAACTGCACTTTAAAGAAAGCCTAGTAAAATTACTGCGCAATCAGAAGGCTGCCATTTATTAATACATGATGACTGTATATTTCTGAACTTTTTAGATAGGCTTAGATCTGAAATGTGAGCCATATATGGAAAGCAGCTTTGATGTCAGTCATTTATTTGGGAAAGCTTTTCCAGCCTTTTTGTTTCACACAAATTATTTGAATGTTAAAAGTATTTAAAGAATTTCATACGTAGGAATTAATACAGAGATGTTGTCTTTTCCATCTTTTATACTTTTATTAAGCTTTCAGTGAAAATGCAGCTGCTGACTTATAAGCAATTCAAAACTAATATGTATACAAGCAGACAGCCATTTTCACAGTCTGGCAAGTAATAAGTTTCAAAAAATAACAAAGAATAAAGGGTCATGATATCAGCTGTTCAGAAATTTTTAAAAGTCACAATGCCTCTAATTTTCCAATAACCATTTGATGGATTGTTTACATTTATGGCTTAAAACTGAGTTTAGAAATGCTCTCCCTGAACTTTAAACACTATGTTCCCAACTAACTGGCTGTTATTCTGCGGCCCTCTCACTCGACTCCCAGGTTATTGGTGTCCACAGTAAGTGCAGGGGATGATAGTGGCCCCCAAGCTGGGCTTGCAAAGGTCTGTGAACATCTGAATCTCCTCCTCATGCATTTGTATGCACACATTGCACACACATTGTGTTATTTTTTCACGTAGACAGTCAGCTGCCCTGCTACCTGGCTCTTCAGATGCTTAACATTAATTGTATTGTACAGCAACTTTAGATAATTAGACACAGCTGTTATGTTTGAGAATAGTAACACACAGTCGGAAATCCTGCTGGAAGATTTTGGTCATAAACACTTCCATAGTCCTCAGATATACCATTATCTACTCCTTAACTCTCTGGTTAGATCCCTGTTTAAAGTTGTCTTTTACTTTTCCCTTGGGGATTTTGCCAAGCATTCCACTTGAAAATGATTTTGTGACATTCACTCAGTTTCTTCCTGTGAAAATGCAAGCTGTTTCCTTAAAAGAACCAAGGAAAAAGACACAAACAAACAAAAAAGTACTTTCAAGCAACAGAGCTGATGGACAAGAACCGGTTGATTTTTTTTCTTTTAAATGGCATGTGAAATAACACAGTTCACACATTTTTCTCCCCCCTCAGAAAAAAAAAAGAGGTAAGAAAGGAGAAAAGAAACAAGAGACAAGAAAGAGACAAAACGCTCCACTTTTGGGGGAGAATACAAAAACAACCACCACACAGGACCCCCCCATCCTCCTCCCCCCCAAAAAAAACAACCAATAAAACCAAACCAAACAAAACCAACAACAACAAAACCCCAAACAAACAAACAAAACCCTACACCAAAATTGTCTTAGATCTGCTCAATTAACCTTCTTCCACAAACAGAAATTACAAGCCATGTTAGCTTAGAAACTGATTTTGACAATTACTTCATGATTCAGGTGACTGGGGGAAAAAAATGCCATGTTACATTTTTTCATAAAAATTGCAAGACTACTCTTGTTATTACTCATTTCAAAATATAAACAAGCCATGTCTCAGACATCTTGAAAGAATGGCTTGTTTCATTCTGTCGTATTGGAAGGGGTATATAAAAATGAAGGGTGAAAAGTCTGGCAATTGTGAAAGCATGAAAAGTCAATGGGCACAAAGGCATGCATAGAAATAAATACAGCAAAATCAAAATAAATGTGTTTATCCAATTGGACTGCATATCTAGCATCCCAGAACAAGAGTACAGTATTAATTCTGATCATCATTAATTGATTTCTTCCTTGGTTTCAGGAGTCCATATACTCTATGAGAAGAGCTCTGATAACACGTTAACCCCAGAAATTAGAGCAGAGATTCTCTCTTTAATTTTAATACATAAGATTTTTTTCTTCCCTTTTTCTAACTGCCACTAACTGTGTTTCTGGTCTTTTGCTTCAAGTGAGCACCAAGCTACTAGGGGATTTCCTAAGCGGGATTACCCATGTTTCTTCAGTTCCTGCGAGCTGCTCGCAGTTGCACCTGTGAGAATTTACCCAAGCTGGCTGTCAACAACCAGCAACCAAATGTGAGGAAATAGCAGGGAGATTTAAGCTCTCTCAGAAGCAAAGTCTGTGGAAGAAGCATAACCTCAGGGTGGGATTTCTTTTTTTGTCTGAAATCGGTAAGGACTTCTAATTTTTAAAAAAGAACAGAAAATCTAAGCTAGGCCTAAAAACTTCTGCCTTTTTGACAAAGCGATTTGTGTTCCCATTCAGCTTTTCCTGAGGTACAGTCACAGTGCAGAATATAATTAACCCCTGAGTAAGGGAAGAATGAGAAAATGGTTTCCCTTCTCTTCTTGTTGCAGGGTAGGGGTCAAAACAGAACAGCATCAGAGCTTGAAGTAAAGAGAGGCATAATTAAGCTTTCATACAACATCTGTATCACATTTGCACATGCACTCACTTCCACATAAGAGAGAGACATCAAAACTAATGGAGAACATCCTAACTCTCTGAATGAAGGAAGAATGTTGTACCCTTCCCAGTTGCACTCTCAAGACTGTAAAACAAGAGATTAGCAAAGGAGCCTATTTTCTCCCATACTGCTTTTGTTGTTGTTTTTGGCCAGTTGTGTTACAAAGTTCTTACACAGATTTATCCTACTACTCTATGTACTACGAGAGACTTATACCAAGACCACTGGAAAACAATGGTTACAGAATAAGCCTCATCATCTTCTGGTTGTTATGCACAGTAATTGATTCCAGGGTCAACACTGTGATGCTGCAACAAAGAGTTATAGCTTAAGGGTAAAGAATAAACAGCAGGAGTTAATGGAAGTTCTGTTACCATTTAAATGCTCCCAAAATGAAAGGCAGAAAATAAAATATTCCACATAAGCAGAACTGATTATGAACCCAATGTGCAACCTTAGCTCTCAACAATCTGTTAATTTCATTAAAGGAAAGAAACATAGCAAGTACTTTCAAGTATCTGTAATAAGGAAACCACATTAAGATTTTGAAGCTAGTTTGACAAACACAGTGCTTACCATTGGTGCCGATTTATTTGTGTGAAAATAAAGGCAAAGAAAGGTGTCTGGAACTACAATATCATTCATAAAATACTCATTACTAGGGTATAGGCAAACTCATTCAAAACACCATGTGCAATTGCTCCACAGCATCCAAACACATGGGGCAAGTTATATATCTCTCTTTAGTGCCTTTGAAATGACATGCTATGTTTAAGCCAAGAGGTCCAGTCACACCACTTTTAAGAGTCATGTTTTCAAAGGTCAGCACTTTATCATTTTGAATCTTCCCATTCAATTACACGTTCGATAAAAATACATTTGTTCCTTTTCCCTGCAACATCAGGAAATTGAAACAGATGTAGAACTGTAAATACCTTCTTTCAAAGCATTTCTCCAAATGTAATGATTATCTCTGACACTCAAGCACTCAAATGAAGAGTTACAAAGGAAACGAGTCATCCTTGTGATTTACCAGGTGAAACACTATGACAGAAAATATATCAAAATGGAATCCCTTATTTGTACACTTCGCTGTTATCAATTCTTCCCTTTTCAGTTTCCACTGTTCTCAGGATCTGAAATAAACTTTCACCTGTTAATTCCTTCACCTGCCCTGGGACTGCTCATGCAGGGTTGTGGCAGGGGCACTGTGTAACCTCCTGCCCCGATGCACTTTCACACCCTAACCTCAACAGGATGATGCTAAACTACAGCACCTCCTTTCCTTGCCTGGTGCTCCACTTTCTCTCCATGTGCACTCCACAGTCATTTATTTCCTTCCTTTAAACAATACTGATTTTTCAAGTGCCAACTGGGCCTGCACAGGCTAACTCCCCGCAGCATGCCAGTATCCTTGGCATGTGCTCACCAGGCCTCGGCCACCCTCCAGGCACTTCTCCTGTTAGTAAGCTAAAGCCATGACACCGCTTACACAAACACAGCACACTTTCCTCCAGCTTACTTTTTTGTGCCATTGATAGAGCTTTTTTACAAGGCTGCTCCTAAGGCTCCAAATTTGCCTCGATTACCACATAAACCACCTAAGATTTGCAACTGGCAAGAGCCTGAATCCAAACCAACCCCTTCAAGAGAAACTCTCCTACCACTTCCTTTGGTTCACAACTGCATGACTGTCACAACAAGATGGATCAAAGAGAAATGCCCCCAGTCAGGTCCTGTCCACTGCCCCACAGCACTCAGATCTCAGCGGCACCAGTCCACATTCACCCACAGCACCACTGATACATTGGAAGACTGTATGTTGTCTCACTCCAAATTCAGACCCTCAACATCAGAAATGTACACTGGTTATCTTACAATGCATGTCCTGCGTGACACTTTTAACACTGTGCATCAGACCAAACATACTCGAGTTAGAGAGCAAATTCACAGACTGGGCAGTTACTGCAGAAGACCACATACATTTCTGGCTTCCATTTTTGCATGCCCTCTGCTCCCCAGTATGACAGGGATTTCTGGAGGGTTGTTAGCATCAGAAGTCTGCTTGGATGTATCGAGCCTCCAGAGTAAGTTGCTTACATCATTTGAATACATTTTTTATTAGTAACACAGCAGCCCTTTCCCTTTTATATAGGTAAATCTCTACTTGTTACATACACTAATACACTTTCTGAATTTTTTCCTTGCCTTTCTCAAACTTTTTTCAGCTTGACAAGAGTTTTTAATTATATTATGGTTTTGGCCCATTCCAGCCTTCACCTCCCTAGGTATCATGTTTCTTTCCTCTTGGCTTCTGAAGGTCTCAAGGTTGCAAAACTGGAATTTGAGTAAATACTATATGTAGATTACTTTCCATGAGGCCTTGGTTGAGTGAACTCAGTATTTCAACTTAGTGAACACATCCAAAGAGATTTTGTAAAAAAAAAAAAAAAAAAAAAAAAGAAAAAAAAAGAAAAAATCTTACTTTAATATAACTGACCAAGAAAGGTCAGTCTAGCAGAAAATTTTACTAGCACATACAAATTTCATTATGCATTAATAACACTTCAATTCCATTATCAGCCTTAATAATAAGCATTTGCATGCTGATAACACCAGAGATAAAAAACCCTAACAACTTCACTTGGAAAATGATGTTTGAATTGTAACTAAAGTCATCTCTAAATGTATAAAGCAATGAAAAAAACCCACTCCATATTTCCACACAAATAACAGTATTGAAGTTTCCTTGTCAAACATATTTAACACTACAGTAGCAAGTAAGTGATCTTCACTTACATGCAATCATTTTGTTATCCCAGAAAAATCCAATTAAAAGGTCGATTTTTTTTTTTACTGTTACAATTTTACTTGCCATTCTGTGTTTCACTGTTGTTTTTATTTTTTTTAAGGCTTCTCCAGGCTTCAAAAGTACTTAAGGTTAAAAGATTTCTGGGAAATGGCTGTGCATGTGCAAGGGCAAGAAACTTCTGCAAAGTATTGTAAGCGGTATAAGACTAATGTGTTTCATGTGCAGTATAAGCTGTACTTCCTGAATTCTCTTTTAAGGGAAGAGAAGGATCTATTTGCTTCATTATCTTAGTAAAAAAGGTTTTACTATCTCATGAATAAATCACAGAAAACTGAACACACCTTTGGTTCAATGGTGCTACACAGCTAGCAAAACATGCAAATGCAAAGACCACATGTAGCATCTGCTCCACTACCTTGGGGTACAGGAGGGACTGGAAGAGAGAAAATCTTTTACATCCCATTACCATCGTGATTCACCCAGTCTTTCACCATCATGACAATTGTGTGCAACCTCTGTTGTTAAAACACACAGAAAATGTTTCACGTAGAGGGGAGAAAAAAACAAGTGGTTTAAACCTGAGGTTCATATTTCCAAAAGAACCCATATATTTCCCTTGTGGTTGTGCTGTTCCCCCCACACTCCCCAAATATTTAGTTTTTGCTGACAACAGCTTGTCTTAAATGCTATTTAAGCACTAAGGCATCACAAGACATATGCTATCCTGAGATAACACACACCTCTGAAGTGCTGTTAGGTGTAGCTGATGCCTTCAGCTGCCTGACGAATTTGTTATCTCTAAGAAACATTACATTTGTGAGTGTCTTATATTACAAACTAAACCCCCATTTACTCTTAAAAAATAAACAAAATAAATCAGTGATTTTGCATCCTTTCAGGAGGGGGAAAAAAAAAAATCTTACTCAAAAGTAACTACCCCTAACTTATGGCTCTCAAACAAGACTAAAATCACAGTTGCTATATGACAAAAAAAGTCATTTTAATGCCTATTTGTTTTTCTGTTATTTGAAGTAAGAGATAATGAAGTAATAGTTTAGGTTTGAGATTACCAACCTGGAAAACTAAGTTCTTAAGCTGGAGGGCCAATCCTCCCCCATTGGTTCTGTACAAGAAGGAGTATCTTATGCTTTAAAACCACATTAAGTAAGCACACATATCCAAGTTACAATAAGCACGAACTGAGAGTTTACTTTTGCCTTTCACATGGACGCTCTCTCAGTAGCAATTCTGCACTCTAAAACGACAAAGTGTTGGATTTTTGCCCTTAGTATCACTAACACATAACTGAATCCACTAACAGAGTATCCACAAAAGAAAATTCTGAGACGTTCTCCTCCCCTGGTCTTAACCCCTGTAAAGTTTGTATGTTACAATACATTTCAGGATATGCAATTTAGACTGGCACTGATTACAGAAAAGAGAGATTTCTCTGTTGTACTCCAACCTCAAGCCATTAGGTATCAAGTGGTTCAACAAAGCAGCTAACAATCATTCCAACCTGACTGCTCATACGCTTAAAATCAAGTCAGCAGTTAAGCGTTTTGCCGGATGAGGGCCAAAGCATTCAGCAATTTGCCAGTTCAAAACCATGCTGCCTAATAAACAAGAAAAACAAATTCACCATGAAAGTAAGTTCCCTCTACATTTACAAATCCATTCCAGGCACCAAAAATGACATCTAGGTTATCAGTTACAATAAATGGCACAGTAGCAGTCACACGCCAAGTGCAACAAGGATTCTAAAGTCTCATTTGAGTAGAGCTTTGAAAATCATAATGAAAATCTCCAAGTTTTCCTCCACAGTTTCCATAAAATTCACTACATGCTTTTTATCTCCCTAAAATCCAGGCTTGCTGCTGAAAATCTTACAGACAATCAAAAGAAAACTGAAAATTAAAAAAAAGTTATTGATGCTCCCACTGTAAAGGGTTCCCTTGACTGTAGCTAAGTTGCTCTTGAGTTTTACTGGTATGACTAGCACCACAGTCAGGCCCATTCAAGATAAAGTAATCCAGTGCTTGAATAATACTACTGGGTTGAAAAGTAATCAAGTGAAGTCAAGTGAGACCTAGTAAAACTTGTATTTGTAAAACACACCTGCAGAAAACAAATTATTTACCAACAATAGGCCAAACTGTGCATTACTTTTATATCCTGTGCTGTCCTGGGACCTCCTCAGGTTTCAGCTCCTGCAGAATTTAGCCCACCACATCCACTGAGAGCATCTACTGCCAAACTATCACATTAACATAGAAAAACCTTACTCTCAGTTAAGATGAATGAAATGCAAACTGTGAACCATGTGAAGGGCAGGGGAAAAAAACCCAAACAACAACAACCAAACAAACAAAAAAAAACACAAAAAGATTTAACATCAAAGATATTTACACCAGTCCCTTGTTAGCAGTCATTTACAGATCAGTAGAATCCCACTAAACACAGCAACAGCACTACAGAAATATTTGGAAATCAGATTAAAAATACTACCATTGCAATTTCCATCACCTGGATCTTGTTTTACTAGCTGGGAGGAAAGGAGTCCTCACTCATTAATCAGAAACTGCTAGAAAATAAAAGCACAATGCAATCTTATGACTATGAATGTCATTATTTCACATGCTATAGCTTGATGTAATAGAAACATCCAGCACTAAGAAATACCAGAATTGCTAAACTGTGTTTTACAAAGCAGCAAGGCCAGGGTATTTGTCAAGAAGTGAGGGTTTAGAGAAAGATGAGTTAGTGTGCAGCTGGATTCCCAAGTGTACATCCCTATATGTAGATATTTGTCATACTTGCTGAAGAAGAGCTAAAAGCCTACTATGAAAACTGGAAACCCTCTGGAACTGACTTAAACATAAAAGAGTGGGTTTGAATGCACAAGCTGAAACTAAGATCACCAACAGCTTTCCACACCCTTGGAAACTTTTTTCTTTTAAATGCTAGTGTTTGGTAAGCACAAAATGGAGACTGTCAATTCAAGCAGGACAAAACAGACACAAGCAATCCTTAGACACAGCTCTTGCAACAACATTTCCAAAAGCTTTGGAAGAAGTATGAAACATTGTATATAAACTTCAGGGTAAAGTTTACCCTAATATGACCTACCTTTAAGAAACCACACTCACTTCCTCTCATTCTAGCAGATAAAATAAAATCTGGGTAAACCTATCTCTCCCTTAGCATCTTGGTACAAATTTTCTTCCAAGCTGAGCTATGCTTTGGTCACTTGTATCACAGATCTACAGCTACAATAAGCAGTTTAACCAATACTTCTAACTGTGTCTCTTGTTACTGTATATGGTAACCTGAAAAAAACCCCACTAACAGTTACAGCTAAAGACAGTAGAAGTATCTTTGCGATACTGTATCAAAATACTCTACAAGTCCGTAAGCAAGACTCCCACTGAAATGCTTGCAAGAAATAAAAGCAGTGCTACAGCTGGATTAATAACTTCACAATGCCACAAAAGTTCTCTCTGAGCAACAAAAGCAATCTCTGTCATAAAATGTCATTCATCTACTGAAGTTATCTCCAGCTCAGCCACCAAGCCTTAGCTCTGACGTGAGCTGACTGTGTATTATGTGTTATCACCCTGTTCCGTTGCAAGAGGAACTTTAATTCCTGTTTAATGCTCCTCATGGCCACCCACATTACATGAGACTGAGTAAAACAGGACCTAACAAAACAGATTGTGGTACTCAGGAACACAGTGAAAATTACTCAAGATGCCTACAGGGCAATTGTTAAATGTTCCTTAGTTGGTATGATGTCAGGGTATTGTATAGCATTAAAGGGTATATAGATTGCATTACCCCAAAGCACTGCTGCCCTGTTCCAAGTCAAACACTTTCTGCACGAGATGCTTGAAGCACAGCTACCACCATCAGCCCAAATGAAGAGCCAAGCAACTTCACGTGTGTAAGGTACATGTGCCAAGGGAGGTTTTAAACACACCTGTGTGTCCCATGGCTCTTCTTTCTTCCTTTGCCCTGGACATACATTTCAGGGCCCTGGACACACACTTCAGGGCTTGCAGACGACAGAATTTTTCTTGTTATCTGTTTCCTTGGGATGATCAACATTATTTGTTTTGTTCTGTTCATGCAGTTCTTCTTCCCATTCATGTCAATCCATGGTTGGGAGATACTCTTCGCAGTCCTGAGGACCACACGAGAGTCCAAAGGGGAGGGAAGAGGTAACAAAGTGCTGCTGTGGAGATATACACAGGCCTCTACTGGTCAAAAAAGATGCTTCAACCTGCAGTGTTTTGCAGAGAAACTTCAGATAACACAAAAATACCACACCACATGTGGCTTTGCTACACTCACCAGGATTGGACTTGCATTACAGCAAGGCAGATGTAAAAGAGAAAATCCTGAATGGGACTATGAGGCATGTTCAAACTAGGTAACTGATCTAGTCCTGATCCACTGAATTTGCTTTAAGGAACAGTGTGAACTTTGCGAAGTCCCAAACAACAGCTAATGGATCTTACTTCTGCCAGCACAGGATCCTTGTCTCTGCCCAACTTTCCCCTATGATTTGAATCATCAAATCACTGTATTTGAAAGTCCTGGCATTAATCCCATTGGCATTAAAACAATTAGTCTTGGTTGCAAAGTTGAGAGAGTTTTATATTCCAACTACTCCTCAACAATGCCAAAATTAACTGGTGAAATGTCAAATCACAGCATAACATTTTTATCTTCACGGCAGGGACCTAACAGAAGCCACCAAGACATTTTTTCCTTGAAACTACTTCATTTCTTGGAACCCTGTGCCAGTAGGTACCCCAATTGTTCAGCACTGAGACACTCTCCAATTTGTTGTATGCTTATTCTGCAAAATAAATGCACTAACAGAACAAGATTGTACATTCACAACAAGATCTTAATTTAGTGCAAAATGCCCCAACACCACTGCCTTCATTGGCATGATACTGTGGGATTTACAGTTAGAGAGTCTAGTATGAAGAGTATCTAAAGTATAATTATTTGATTAAAATATATAGTTAAAATGCTTGATTTTTAAGTAGCATAAAGGACTTCCCTTGCACACAGAGGAACATATTTTCATATAAGCAGAACAATGAAGTCCTGGTACTGAATAGCAGCAGCTGTGTTTCATCCACTCACTTTGGCAACATAAAACATTTGCGAGGACTATATTTCTCTCTTTGTAGTTACTACACATTTTTGTTTTTCTATTTTCACTTGCTTAGCTAATTTACTGTTACTGTTCCTCTCCACCCTCAAATTAAAGCCTTGCCATTTTACTGGAAAATTAAAGCTACTCTTGACAACTTTTATTTTCAATCAAAAGCCTTATGAAATCAGGCACTTTTCATTAAAGTTCCAGCTCTTAGATTTGCTATAGCTGAGCAAAACAAAGTCCAAATTTATGCATCATAAATGCCTCATACTCTTCCTCTTTAACAAAGCTAACTGATGTCATTATGTTTCTACTCCAGCATTCCATTTTACATACAGTATTTTCTCATAACATGCCTAGTAACATTTTATGTGTTACATCCCCAGTTTGTATAACCTGTAAGAAATCCACAGGCAGCTGTCTCTTCTCTTTCAATTTACTAATAAAGATATTAAATAAGTGCCTGGCCACTGACTTCTAAGAGTTCTTAAAATGTAACAAAGAGCTTCAAAACAGCAGATGGATAACAAGCCAGTGGGTCCACTGGTAGGAGTGGACAAAGCGAGCTCCAGCTGCTGTCTCGCATTCACGTGACTGCTCCAGACATTCTGGTTTTCACATGGAAATCCACCTGGAGTTACCCACCTCTCAGTGCTGGGTGTCACAAGCCCTCACAGCTTCAGTGTGATACCCAGCACCCTGTGACTGCCTCGGAGAGTGTGAGCCCCAGCGCCATCCCACATCTCTTTTCAGCCTCCCCTCCTCTTCAAAACCCCATCACACAGCACTGCTTCCTTCACCAAGGTCCTACTCCTCTCTGCCTTCCCCCACTCCCTTTTCTCTCCTCCCTGCTCCCTACTCCCATCTCTTGTCCTACCCCTTCATGGAGCTCATCTTCTCCTGAGCAAGTCCCACCATACTACCGGTAATTCCTGACACAAAACAAATGCAGCCACACACCACTGTTTTGTATACATTATTTGGTTGTTTGGGTTTTCTCTTTGTTGTTTTTGGGTTTGGTTTTTTATATTGTATGCATTTTGGCAACTTGTGCCCACCTGATCTACTCAGACAACAGGCTCCTTGGGCCTAAAGCTGTGTTCATATAGGGGCCAACACAACACTTCTCATACACAGACAGCTCCCTCCTGCATCAGCCAACGTAATAAAAAAGCATGTGTTGTGTAAAAGTGAATCAGTCTCTGCTTAAAGCATTTCAAAAAGTCAGAAGGGTCTGACAGAAGGAAAACAATAAGAAGAAAAGGGAGAGAAGAGGCAGGTAATAAAGGAAACAAAACGGACGAGATGGTTTTCACTGGAAGCAACAACCTCTCTTTCCCTGCTATGCTCCCCTGACAGGGTCAGGCTAGAATTCCTCTCCTTTATTCCCATATAACACTCCTTTTTATTTTCAACACCACCACCACCACCGATTATTTTTAACATTTCCTTCCTGCCTCGCCTGGCGCTTACGTGCAAAAAGAAGTACCTTTATTACATTCCCTTACTGACTGGGGTATCACAGGCCTGTGCTTTTACTACATGTTTGCCGAGTGCCAAGTGGTATTTAAATCGTTTTCACTTCTTTTCTTCATGTTCCCACCTGCCAGCAGTAGTCACAGCCTCAAAAATTATACTTCTTCATTTCAGGACTGAAATAGTACACAGTGCCTAATGCAGCAAACTGCTAAACCACCATGATAGTGAAGGGGCCCCTGTCAAGCCTTAAAAATACTAACTACTGAATGCACACAGCCTAAATAATCTCTTCCACATATCTAAAACTATATTTTAGTTGAGAAGCTGAAAAATTCAAGAAGAGCATTTTGCTTTCCACTTTTATCAACGTATGCATAGTCCTCCTCTACTCTCAATCATACAGTCATAGCTCTGAGCTTCTTTCTAGTTTAAAATGAAAATCACATAAAAAAGAAAGCCTCGAATTGGGGACTGGTGAGCAACAACTCACAAGTGGTTCAAACAGCTCTGGATGTAACTCAGTGGAAATATAGGTACATTTTGCTAGTGGCTTCAGCCACCAATAAAAACGAAGACTCATCTGGTATAGGAGGACCTCAAAAATATTCAAAATCTGCTCATGCTGCAAATGTGCTCTGGGCCACCTGAAAAGCACGTGGGAAACCATGTGGCTGTCACTAAGTGGGCATTGACAAAGCAATTGGAAAAGGGTCTCAAGTCCTCAGCCTCTAGAGGCAACTCCTGCCAGGCATGAAGGAAAGGTAGCTGTTCAAGGAAGCTGTTATATGACACCCAAGCAAGTGGACCATCATGGAGAAAGGTATCCAGTACCTGACAGAATTAGCTGGGCTGGAGCTTCAATACAAACTGGAGTCAAAGACAGCCAAGTGGTACAGCATAACTAATACTGCTAATGTATTTTCCTCAGTCCCTCTGGCAACTGAGTGCAGGCCACAGTTAGCTTTCACTTAAGAGGGGTGTCCAGTACATCTGGAATCTATTGTCCCAGAGGTGGAAACAGAGTCCTATCATCTGCCATGGACTGATTCAGACTGCATTTGAACAGGGTGAAGCTCTGGAACACCTGCAATACATTGAGGACATCATCATATGGGGAAACACAGCAGAAGTAGTTTTTGAGAAAAGGAAGAAAATAATCTGAATCCATCTGAAAACTAGTTTTGCCATAAAACAAAGTAAGGACAAGGGACCTGCACAGGACATCCATTTTTTAGGGATAAAAAGGCTAGATCTTGTCAGATCCCAATGGATGTGATCAAGAAGACAGCAGCTATGACTCCCCCAGCTAGCAAAAACGAAGCTTTCTTAGGCATTGTGGGGTTTTGGTGAATGCTTATTTCAAATTACATTCTGATTCTAAGGCCTCTCTATAAAGTGACCCAAAATAAAAAAATTTAAAATGGGGCTCTGAACGATGACAAGCCTTTGAACAAATTAAGCAGCAGACTGTGCATGCAGTAGCCCTTGTGGGCCAGTCTGGCCAAGACAAGATGTTAAAAATGTGCTCTACACTGCAGCCAGGAAGAATGGTCCTACCCAGAGCCTCCAGCAGAATGCACCCATTGAGACCCAAGGCCAATCTCTAGGGTTTTGGGGTCAGGGATACATAGGATCTGCAGCCCACTACTTTCCCACCTGAAAGAGATACATCCAAAGGGGTTTGAGCTGCTTCAGAAATGGGTGGTACCGAAGCACAGCTCCTCTTAGTTCCCCAACTGTTGGACCTGGGCTGGATGTTCAAAGGGAGGCTCTCCTCCACACACCACACAACTGATGCTCCACGGAGTATGAGAGCTGCACTGATTACACAATGGGCTCAAACACTAAACCTCAGTTACACAGGAAGTGCACAGGAAGCTGGGAGGAGACAGCCAGGACAGCTGACAAACTGGCGAAAGGGATATTCCATACCATATGACATCGTGCTCAGTATATAAACTAGAGGGAAAGATACCCAGGGGGGCTGGGCATCATTTGGCAGGTGGTGAGCAACTGCATTGTGCATCACTTGTTTTTTATACTCTAATTCTTTCATTACTATTATTGTTATTGTTAGTTTCCCTTCTTTTTCTGTCCTTTTAAAGTGTCCTTATCTCAAGCCACAAATTTTACTTTTTCTATTTCCCCCCGATTCTCTCCCCTATCCCACTGAGAAGTGGGGATGGAGGGAGGGAGTGAAGAACAGAGGGAGGGAAGAAAGAAGGGAGGAAGTGAGGGAAGGGGGTTTGTGTGGTGTTTAGCTGCTTGCCAGGTTAAACCACAACATATCTTAACAGTGCTCTGGGCCATATGGTCTCATGTGGCTGTCACACAATGCACATATACCTCATGCACATATCTTTGTATGATAGGTATCACACAGTACATTGTGTGTAACTCTAGGAAAGTAATTTTTACCCTCCTTCCAACAAGATGGAAAGCACTTTGTAATCAGCTACCTTACCCTCTGGCAGCTGACAAGCTGGGTTTGCAAACACTACCCCCACGTTACACTACATAGACAGCAGAGACAAATTACCAGTGTGTTAAGAGCAAAGAAGTGGCCTGCCCTGGAGGCTTTCAAACCCATTTCACATGCAAGGTGTAACTCTTGCTCTTCTCCCAACAAGCCCTATCAGGTACTTCCCAGCCCCTGTCACCCTCAAATCCCAACATCAGTTGGCCTAAGTGACCTTGTAGGTACACTGCCAGCCTTCCTGCTACATGACACTGTGTCAAACAAGACTATTCAGATTATTAAGACTTAATGCACAAAGAAGTAGTTTCAGCTGAGTCACGGCCACAACATTCAATACTTGTCAGTCTCAAGGCCCTTTTGTGACCCAGGATAACATAGTAATGTGTCAAAGGGAGGAAAAACAGTAAAGATATGAAAGTAGAAAAAAAATACAGATATTATATAACCTTATGAGTAGCACAAGATCTGCCTGGCCACAGCCTGAGTAAAAATGCTACCATAGAAGACATGTTAGGAACAAGAACCAATAGCACTGCTTGTCCACCTCCACTGAGGAGGGATGCTGTCCATGGGGCTGGAGCACAGCTCTCGATAGAAAAGCCTCACCTGCAAGAACAACTACAGAAAATCAGAGCAGAGGATAGCAAACCATAGCACTTCTAGGGCAAAATGTGCTTCAAGTCAATAACAGAACACTTGAATTCAACAGGTGCATATATGATGGCAGATTTCGGCCTATATTCTGTATATCTTAAGTTTCTGTTCTTAGGGGAGAGAAAATTTCTCAACTTAAAGCAGCAATCTGCAGAACAGTAAAACCTATCCTACAGAAGGACCTCAGCCCCTTAGAAAAGGGGAGTGTCAGTAAACCTGCATACCAAAAAGAAAAAATTGAGAAAAGTAAATTTTGAACATTGACCTATGAAAATTCCTTAAATAAAAAACAAAACCAGAAAACAAACAAAAAAAACCACCAAAACTTTATTTTGAATCCAAAAAAAGTCACTTGTAAAAAACGTTCACTTCATTGACATAATGATTTTATTTAAATAAATTCTATTTGAAACAAGGATAACATTTCTGATGGTCATAAGATCAAAATATTTCTCATTAGGCAATTAAATACTTGATTAGCTCTTCAGCTGTGACATTAGTGACTACAGAACACAGCAGCCACCCTCCTGACCAATCAATGTAAACAAATCCCTTTTCCAAGATGCACCTTTATTTAGGCCCAGTTTGCAGCTTCTGTTTAGTTAAAGAAGATAACAACCAATCTAGCACCCAGAGAAATGAGTTTCCAGGTGCTGGCTAGTGACATTGGTTAAGGCAGTCCCCTTAATTCTTGTGAAAAAACTGCTGTGTGACTTTAATTTTCACCTTTCACTCCTGTAACAAGTGCTCAAAAACTTGAGTTGAGGCAAGAAGCAAGATAGGCAGAGATGAGACTGCTCTTATTGTTTTTAAGTGCTTAGCATGGAGAGTGGGCAAGAACAGCTTTCCTATTTGAACATCATATGAAAATGTATTTTGGTGTTTTCAGCCTGTCTCCAGAGAGACAGTTTTCCATCACAGCAGTTTCCATAAGTTACATTACAGTGGTAAAACATGGCAGCCCCATTTAACTCCACTGCATCTTGTGCCAACTGTACCCAGGTGTTTTAGGTGGCAGCTTACTTTTTTCACACAAAGTAAGCATGTATACTCCTATAAGGAACTTCTAAGTGTCTAAAATCCAACAGTAGATGTGAAAGCCAAATGTTGAGTCTTTTAAATGGGCAAGTAATCATAGTGAAAATAGTTAAGTCATCTTGTCACTAGGACACTTTGGACTTGTGGTTTATGGAAAAGGCAAGAAAGTATTGAAAAAAACAAGTGGAGTTCTTGGTTTAGTTCACATTTCTGTCCTAGCATGTACTCAATTTGTCCACTGGGTATTTTATCCAAGTTGTTTATCCAAGTTGTAGCAAAATCAAGTTTAGGACCATTCTTCTCAGTTTAAGGACAAACAGATGGGTTTAATTTTTTACAATTTCAGTCCTTTGGAGCCCTCTTCCCTCAATGCTTTACATTTTGGAAGTTGCACTGCCAAGCAGTGTCAGCTCCAACTTCAGTTGTCCTAAAACTATAGGACTTTCAGAGAAGAAGTTTAATGACATAAAACAATATATCAATACTGCTTCAAAAGTTTATGAAATACATATAACTACTAATACACAATTCTGGAAAACATTCCTTTTGCTGCTGTGGGGCCTGTAGCCAGGAGAAAAGCCCAATATTGTATAAAATCGCGAAAGAACACAACTGATTGAATAAATCCACCCTCTTCCACAATAGTGCAGATTACTTCATCTGCGATGGTCTTGAAAATGAGTTTAATACACAAATAACTATGTTCCTTACAACAAAAGAAAATAAAATGAGAGGAAAACATTACTGTTCACCAAACAGAAAACAAACTAGAAAACAGCACAAGGCTAGTAAGGAAAGAATGGTTAATCTCAAATTTTTAAAAGGGTATTATAAACAAAGAATGGTGAACAACAAAAATAAAACAAAAAAAAAAGATACAAAAGCACTTAATTGTGTTCTCTTAAATATTTACTTAGCTGCTATTTGAAGAATAATTTGTTCTATTTAGAAGTGTTGGGCTCAAAGGACCTCTTTAATCCAGAGAGATTAATTATAGCCTTTGGATTTATAAACACAATTCAGGAAGCAAAGCAGAGAAGAGGAGGGAGATGCTTCTCATGCTGGCAAAGAAGAAGTTTACAGGCTTCAGGGCTACACCGCACAGGCTGTGCCCCTGCTACACCTGCATGCTATGGGCAGAACAGTACACAGGTCATCCATAAATCAGGGAAAAACCCTGACATGCCCAGGGAAGACACTACCACATCCTACAGCATTTCTATAGGCAACCAAGGTACTTCTCAGATACTTTTCAGTCCTTGACTGAAATACAAGTTCACCTGCACCTTATGAAGATGCCCTCTGATCTCACTTTTATTACCCGTGCCAGAAACGAGTCACCATACCAAGACAAGCAGCAACACTCAGCAGACACAGGACCCAATCCATCATCATCATCATCACACTGCCTTTAAACTCCTCACATGCTTTCTCACATCTCTCCATCTGCTCATGACTGTGTCCAGCATCAGGAGACACAGGGACCAGCGACAGTGAGAAGGGTAAGGCTGGAGCAATCTTACCTAGTGATGGGTTTGCTGCTCCCTCCTCTGAGCTCTCCTCAGCGCCCTCCTCCCCCAGGCCAGAGGTGGCTGAGTCCTCTGGGGCAGATGCAGAGCCAGGGGTGCTGGGCCCGCTGACAGACCCTGAGTCCCCTTCCTCGCTGCTGAAGCCATAGCGGTCGGGCTGGGTGGCCGTCCCACCCTCACTGCAGCTCCTCCGCTCCTTGCGGTGCACCCGGGAGTGCAGCACCATTTGGTGGTAGGTGCGGAAGACCTTCCCACACTCAAAGCACTCGGTGGACTTGTTCTGGGTGGCTCGCCGGCTCTGCCGTGAGGCAGGGCGGTACTCCAAGTCCCCCTGGGCAAGCGGGAAGCTCTCCCCTGGCAGGGCACTGCTGGTCTTCTCCAGGCGCCCACTGGTGCAGCTCTTCTTCTTGGGGTTACTGGAAGAGCTAGGTGAGTCCTGGTCTCGCTTGCGCTTCTCCTGATTGACAAGGATATATTCTCTCTTATCCTTGTCATAAGTCACGTCTGCATCGGCGAGGGTCTCGTCCCATCCCAAATACTTCACATACTCTGAGGGCTCTACTACTTTTCCTTTGGTGGCCAGCTGCCAAGCTTGGTAGCTACTGACTGGATCCAGCTCAGCTACTCTTTTCCCAGGCTGCCCTCTTGCAACTTCATCCAGCCCCACAGATGGCCTTAGATTGAGACACTGCAAGAAAAACTGCTTCGTTACCGAGGAGCTTAGGGTCCCACCAATTAAGTCCTCAGCTTTATCCCCGGTGCTGCCCTGCTGTGTCCGGTAGTGAACAGTGTTATGCGCTTTCAGGCTTTCCGCATCTGTAAACAGATTCCCACACTTGGTGCAAACTTCATACAGAGACAGGCCTGTCACAATCGTCTCCTCTTGTATCACATTATTAATAGTGGCTACGAGCTCCGAATCAGTTTTTGGTTTGTTTTTGTTCCCAGACTTGGGGCCATGTGACTTCATGTGGTTTTTAAGAAACCAGGGCTCTTTGAATCTCCTGCCACAAATGTGGCATCCATGATCAAATGACCCCCTGTGCTTTTTCATGTGAGCTTTCAGGAACCAGGTTTGACTAAACGCCTGACCGCAGACTTCGCACGGAAATTCACCCACGCTCAGCTCGCTCTTGCAGTTCTCAGTGTAGGCCTCCCCGTTTGGGACCTGTGCTGTTATATGGTCCTTCTCTATGTGGTTTAACAGTGACTCTTCCCTCAGGGTCATGTAGCTACACAACCTGCACTTGAATGGTTTGTGGACCTGGTGCAGGTGCTGCTCCAGTTCCTTCTTCCTTTCAAATTTGTTTTTGCAGAAGGTGCACTGGTAAGAGGTCAGCTTGCCTCCCTCCTCTGCTGGCATCACCTCCATGATCTCCTTCTTGCTGCTTCTCAACAAGATCTTGCTACTATCTACCTTACCAGTACCGTTCAAGATCTTGTTGCAAGCAGATGTACTTTTAGTGGGGCTGGTGCACCCACCAAGACCCTCTGAAACACCCACCTCCCCAAGCTGTACCTCTCCCATCTCCACCTCATGCCCCTGACTTAAAGTGCCTGTTCTGTGACTACGGATGTGGATCTTCAGGTTGCCCTTTTGAGAAGCTCTGTGATCACAGTATGGGCACTTGTAGGGCTTCTCGCCTGTGTGCTTCCTCATGTGCTGCGATAAGGAACTCTGAAAAGGGAAACTTTTACCACAGATGCAGCAGCTGTGGCACATGGTCTTGTCAGCATCCATGCCATTCTTGCTTAGCTTGCCTGGGCTGGAGGATCTCCGTAACTCCATTTCTGCCTCTCTACTCCGATCCATCTGTATTACTGCAACATTTGGTGAGCGGGACAAGAGGACAAAAGCATGTCCAGCAACAGAGGAGGGCTGGACCAGGTTTTCAATCATACGGTTCTGCAGAGAAATAGTCTACTGCTTCATTCTCCAGGTAATGTCTCTCCTTTCACGTGCTTGAGAGTCCAAAGCGCCAATTTATTTCCGTGTGCTCTGTAAGCAGCTGGCATAAATCACCTGAAACAAGAACAAAATCACACAAATGTACAGGAACTGTGTAAGCAGATTCTTAAATAAAAAAACCCTATTCATATTTTTAAATCAACAGCTTCCATCACTCACCCCACATTCAGAAGCATGCTACACTACAATTTATTGCACAAAAAAGCAGAAGCTTATCCTTCTGTTGATCCTCTAGATTTTGATGAAAAGAATCATTAATAAACAAATAACATCCAAAAAAGAGCAAACGCTCATTTTCATAAACTGGCATCACAGTGGCTTCAGAAAAGTGCAAACTTTAAAAATATTGCTTTAAACCAAGGCAGAAGTGGCTAAAAATACACCTTAAATGAGGAAAACATTTCTTGAGGCGATTACATTTTAGATCTGTGGCTTTACCATCATGTGTAATTTCATGTAAAATACTTACTTGCCAAAGATAAAAGGCTTTCCTAGAGACTTTAGCAAGTATCATATTCCTGCTTGCAAAGGCATTACTCTGCCCCTCAGACAGCTCTGCTGTGCTTGATGTAGCAGACACAGAGCAGGCGCAGAGGCTGAGGATGCTCAGCACTTTGATTAGAGATAATCCAGAGCCTGACAAAGCATGCAGGAAAACTAAAAGTTCATTCCCGATGGACAATGAAAACAATAAAAATCCTTTAAGTGTAATATTTAGTCTCAATCTAGCAAAGTAAACTGATAATGTGCACAGACATCAAATGATCTTTAAAATGAGTCAACAAGACTTTATGTCAACAAGGTACAGGGGGAAACCACAGCACCACCCACCTCAGCAAAACAGAATCTTAACCATAAAAAACAAATAAAACAAGAAAAAAAACTTTGGTTAACAAAACAGATTAATAAAACTTTAAAGGCTTTTGTATCTTGTCATGATTAAATCCAAGAATCAATATCTGCCTCAGCAATACAAGATGCAACACAAAAACAATTCTCCACCTTGCATACAGCAAAAACCAATGGTTAAGATGTCCTTAGATTGTTTCTTTTCCAAATAACACACTGTAAAACAAAAATATTTCCCCCTTCCTATCCTCATTAAGTACTACAAACACCATGTGACTAAGAACAAAGAATACTGTATTCTCTAATAAAGAGAACCAATCTATTACTACATCAAGAAAATGCCGCTAAAAATACACAGAGCAGTAACAAGACTTTATATTCACACATCTATCACTTGGCATCTATGATTCAATAAACAGCTACAAGTTATACAGCTGCAAATTTTAAGGTTTCTCACTACGTGCAGTTCTGAGTCTCTTCAATATGTAGATAAATATATAGCCTTATCACAACACCAGTGTGAGCCTAACAAAAAGCAATGTAAACCTGACGCAATGCTCATCTCAGTTACACCCTATAGAATAACTCCATTATGCTTAAATTAAACTAGCCCTCCTATTTGCTGTAAGACCATTCATTTCTGGGTTTGATTGTCTGCATATCTAGTATCTGTTCCGTGTGTTAAGAGCTATCAATAGCATCTACCCAAACTACCTTTTCCTCAGAGACCTGACAGTAATAGGTAAGGGATGCGTTAAAAATGCAATTTCATTTCTTGAATGAAGCATTTTTATATTATGACTAATTTATCATGGCTAAAAATAAATAAATAAAAATCACAGCACAAATTCGGAAGTCTGTATTACCAAGAACTTCACAAACATGAGTATGTAAACCAATCTCTGAAATTAACCATTTAAAACAAAATTAAGGGGTAGCCTCAGAAGAAACACCCTAGGTATACAAATGATGGCAGTCAAAGGAAGTTGTGGCTGTACCAGAAGGTACAAACATGCCAGACAGCAAACACAAATGCAGTTTACACTGCATACTGATGGATGAAACTGATTCAGAGAAAAATCTTATTTATTTGAACTGTAATCCAGACCTGCCAAGTAACAACCCGTATCATCTTATAATCAAAGGCTTCCTCTAAAACTCATTAAATCACAAAAAGAAACACCAATGTAACTTCTTGCATTTAACACAATAGTATACTTGAACAAGCAACAGCTTCTTCTAAAATATTCTGCACCATTGTAGGAAAAAAAAAAGATAGCAAGCTTTGGGGACATATTTTTGCAGGTATTTTATACAATGTCTTCTACATTTTCCATTTTCTACAGCTTACACCAGTGAGAACTGCTTATTGGTAGGCTTACTTGTAGGCTAGTGAATTTTTTTGGGTTTATTTCTTTTTAAATGTAGGCCCTATTTTAGCTCACCTTGGTACAGTGTTTTCTATTTGAAAGGGCAAGAGCCTTAAGAACAAGACTTAAGACACAAATGCTGCACACACCAGTCCATGTACATATAAACCCGAAGCTTCAGTCCCTTTGTTTACTTGGCAACAGCTTCCCTGTGCTTAGTCTTGATATTTTTCACTTTAATTATTTATATCATTTTCATTAATGAAACTTAGTTATGAAAATGAGGACATAAAGACAGCATTACTTACAAGAGGGATATTAGCCACTCGCAGGAGAGATCCCCCTAGCCCTATATTAAATTAGGCCTGAGGGGGAAAAGTCAAGAGTTAAAAATTACCAAATTATTTTACTAGTCTAAAATACTTAATGGAAGTGTTATCATCTTCATCAAAATATTCTGAGAAAATTGTTCTATCTTTATTATATTAACTTGGCCAATTCACAGCAATTTATAACTTTAAAAGTTGAAATAGAGTATTCCTAGATTTGAATTATTTGAATTTATACACATTTAAGAGTCAATAAATTTCAAGTCTGATCTTCCACAGACAGAAATTCCAAGGGGAAAAAGTGTGCTCACCCAATCTGAATTTGTTTTAGAGTGTGTGGAGGTCTCCCTTAGGCTTTGGAAAACTGACACAAACATACATGAACAACTCACAACTCCCTCCTCACATCATTTGAGTGCCACTTAAAAGAAATTCTTTTAGAGGGGCTCTTTGCAGAACAGGAAAGCCAGAGTTCATTGGAAAACAGACAGCAAAACCAAAATAAAACCAACAACTTTGAAGAAAAGCTTAAATTTGGAAGAGTGAACATACAAAATGAGGAAAATCAACACTTGCAGACAGTCCTACCAATAGAAAGTAACATTCTGGCCTAATAATTTCCATTTATTATCAAATTATTAAACAATTATTTCAACATCAAAGATGGCACAAGGAATAGAAGATGTCAACTAGTAAATCAAACTATACCAATTACTCTTCCACTGTGAGTATAATTTTGCCATGGCTATTTTGGTTTCTTTCTGGCTGACTGATGGCAAAATGTTTGTATTCTGAAATAATTAAAAATTTGAAAGCATTCTGAAACAATTCTCTTTCAGCACACATGGAACACAGCCACCTCCAGCTACCCTAAGGCTACTAAAAATGTTTCAACTCTCAGTAATTTCAGGTGGTAACCAGTAACCTTTCATCACTTTGGTCCAAGTTCACCCTGTAGTTCCTAAGCACCAGCTTGTCACATAAAATCCCGAGCAGAATCACATCCAGTTTTCTCCCAGACTGTCACAGCATGGAGATCCCTACTAGCACAGAGGCAAGCTGCAAGAAAATTCAAGTGCAAGTAAACTGTAATGTAGATTACATCATGCAAGTGAATGTAAATTGTAAATTAATGTGTAGTCTTTAAAAATATTTTGTATTTTAACAGCATTGCAGCCTATGCCAAATGCCACACAACTCCTTAAGGGGGGGTTGATATTCTGTTGAATGGGGCATATGACTTCGTTTTGTCAAACCAGGGGTCAGCAATACACATAAGATGCTCCTGGCCATTCTCCAGGAGGCATTTTCAGACCCTTTAAAATACATTGAGGCACCTAACTTCATCACTTTTTATATGCCGTTTTGGTATACAAAGCAAGGTGGAAGACAAAAATGAACGAAGACCCAAAACTGGGAAGAGTGGTGTGCAAAGAAATACCTTTGCTCAGTCAATTATTTCAGTTATACAGCTTGTTCCTGTGTCTGTTGCTTCACAGAATGTCTTTGCCTTGACCCACATGGAAAAAAAAAAAAAAAAAATAAATTTTTTTTTCTATTCCCTGCCAAGAAGGAGAAACAAGCTTTCCTACAAGAATAAACCAGCTATTTGTAAGTTGACTCTGTTTCAAAGATTTAAGCATCAAAACTTCTCTGGATTTATAAACTAACTCTGACAAGAGTTTTTGGTCCGAGAGAAAACACATTTGGCCAAAGTCACCTGCTCTCACCATGGAGACCAAGAACCTTCCCCAGCATCAGTCATGGCTTCCCCAGCAAGGCCGTGGTAGCCCACTAGTGCAACATGTAGGACAGTGCACCGCTGCATCACCCTCACAACTTCTGCAAGACCCTCACGTGGTCTTGAAATGAAGCATGTGTGCAAGTACAGGAAAACAGCACTTCAGATAAAACAGGAGCACTCTGAAACGCCTATCACTCTTCGTGCCACCCGAATGTTCTAGAAGATGACCAGGTAGGCTATGAGGACTCATTGCAGGGTGAGACAGACCATCTTAAGGATGTCTCTTGGAAAACAATTAATAAATACATTAAAAAAAACCAAAAGAAAACTGAAGAACTGAATGCAAAAGATAAAACACTGAAGAAGTAATTCCAAATTAATTTCTTACATGCAAATATCCTGTGCGGTGCAGACAGAGGAAAACATAGAAGAAAATTATCCTGCTCCAACAAACCAAAGACTACACATTCTTTTTAAATTTATCTTCAGTTAAACCTGACTTTACATATTGCACTTTACAATGAGCTGTAGTGGTAAGAAAGGAAAACAACTCAGTTAAGCAATGAACAAGGATATAATCCGAGAAGTTACACAGACCTATTCAAATAGCACAGTGTATATTTTAAAACAAACTACTTTTAGTTTGGTTGTAAGCATTTCAAGTCCCATCTGAAAGATAACTACACTGAAAAAATATCACTCTTCTAATCTCCAAAAGTTCTGAACATACACTGCAATCTGTCCACCATGATCTTCTGCCCAAAGCAATAACTTAATAAAAATTCTTACTCAAATTACCCTTAGGTGATGAAATGATAGTAAATAGCATGTAAACATGCTATTTGAAAATTTGGTGAATTTGAGGAAGTTGTATCTCTCAAAGAATGGCAACCTGGAAAGCTGATCTCTCCTGATTTGAGAAGGCTCAGATTGCCCCAGACCCAGAATTTGCTGTTCAGAGCAAAGTGACCAGAAGAGAGCAAAGTGCGGGAAAAGACAGGACAAAAGAGAGAACGTTTTACAACAGCCTTCATGCTCACTGAACCACAGAGACCTTTCTACTCCTCTGTGTCTTCTTCCCAGGCTGCAAAGACGCCAACCTCCACACACATTAGCCTTGCTCTACCTGCACACCCTCCTCCTCACTTTGTGAGGGGACATGGCTTCTTCTGAACACCCAGATCCCATGGTGGTCATCAGCCCACCACTCTGAATAAAGGCACAATCCTGCTACCCTCATTTAGGCACCGGTCCTATCCAAACACCTCGTACGTCACTAGCCTATAGACCCTTTACTGCCTTGAGCAGATACCATTCTTCAGACTCAGAGGACAGAAGAGCGAGCATTATCTTTAGATAGTAAGCCCTTACTTGAATTTGCAGGAAAATCCTGGCATTTTGCAACCTATAAACTAAACCTGCCATTAGGTCGAGGCAGCATAGCTCTGAATTGATTTTCTGAGAGTAATCCAAAATAACCCAGTAAAAAGCTATCCAAAGATCCCAAGCCAGTGGCAGAGGACTGTCAAATTTTTAAATGTATTCAGTTATTAAAGACAACATTCTCGACAACAGACCTCCTGAAGTTTGTTTAAGCCTGCCAAAACTGACACAGGACTGGAAAGGAAAAATAAAAAGCTCTTGGGGAAAAAAACCCAAACAAACAAACAACCCAAAACGAGCCCAACGACAACAAATATAACAAAAAAACCCAACACACAAACAAAAAAAAAGAACACAAACCACCAAGGAATTTCTAGTAGTCTATTTCCACAATAGACTTTGTAAGTCTTCAGCAGCATCTTGCAAAACTTTTTTTTTTTTTTTTTTTTTTTTAAAGTATTTTAAGCCAGCCTTCCTCTGCAGTTGGGGGAGCTCATCCCATTTAAAAAGTCTGCTGCCTGAACCCTGGGATATTATTTTGAGCTTCATCATATTTTTTTGTGCCTTTCTCCCTTCATGAGCTAATGACATTTTGCAGAAGGTTTCAGAGTTGCAGCTTGCTGCCAAAGCAGAGTCAGACCTTTCTCAACCACTGCCACACCCTTAGCAGGGTGTACTGAAATAAAGACACTAATGCTGGAAAAGCTGGAGGTAGGCATTTGCAGCAAGGTGATCTCTCTCAAAACAAAGTCAGCAAAATCTCTAACCCAGATTTGTTTGAGACTCCTTGAGAAGCAGTTCAGGAGCTAGGAGGGGGGAGTTTGCATATGCACTGCTACGGGGTATGCTGAGAAACACAGAGTTGTCACCCACTCAGTACATATTTTGTGTTTTAGTATACTGTGCTTGTTTGTGCTCTGGGAAACAAAGGAATGTACTTTATTAGTTACACTGTAGTATTCTAAGCAATGAATTGAAATATATCATTAACATCCAGGACAAGTTTTATCTCGCTACCAAAACAAAGGGACTATTCTTTGAACAAATTGAGGGGGAAAATCCCATAATGACAATGAAGAGTTCCTCTCCCTAAAAACTGCACTGCACAAGAGTAACAATTACAGGCTTATATTCTACAGACTAGGGTTGCGAATAGCTACATGAAGTGATGTATTCACTATTGGGAGAGTAAGTACCATTGATGACAAGGCCTTGGGGCTTCTGCTGTTTGCAGAGCAATCAATAATCCATTATGAACAAACTACATTTCCCCTCTAATACGAAGAAATGAATAAAAGGGAAGCAGTATCACTAGTACTTTCATGGAAAAAAACAACAATGTAGAAATCACAAAATGCCACCATCGCAAGACTTAAACTACTGGTGATGTCTAACACTGACAGAACTATCCACAATAACCCTTTATTCTACAGCAATTGCTGGTGACTGCTACATTACAGTGCAAAATTAAAAAAAAAAAAAGGCAGCTTATTGTAAAAGCAAGATTCTTTCAAGACTACTTATTCTGGCTGCAGGACGAAAAAAAATGTAACAATCTTTCAAGGCAAGGAGTACAGAATGAACTAACTTCATCCAAGTATCTACCAGTTTGCTTCAAACTATTTCTAATACAAGATAAATAAGAACTTCCAATTAGAAATAACTGTCCAAATGTGACCGGTCAACCATAACAAGATTTTATTGCAGCAGCTGTGTTACCATCCAGGCACGAGGCTCTGAAATTGTTGTCCTCCTATTGTCACTGTCACATGCTACAATACAATTAAGAGAGGATCCATTTAAATAGCACAACCATAGCAAATCTTAGCATCCTCAGTCTAGTTCCTACCTAGACCTCTCAACACAGCACTAAGGATAGAAAAAGAGAAAAGCCTTCCTGAAAAATAAAAGCTATAACATTTTTTTTAAAAAGGTACAAAAAACTTACCTGCATTTTTTTATGGGTAACAGTAAATTAGATCCAAAGGAAACACTGAGACTGATGTTATTAACGCATAAGGCAGCCTATGTCCTTTTTCTGAAATATAAAGACTAGTAGTTAAAGTTGACCTCCCAGGGTTGGGGCTAGGGGGAATGAATACACAATGTGATTATTGATCAGCCCTAGAAAAGCCAAGAACTGCACTAGTGCAGATGTGATTTTTTTTTTCCTACAGTCATTAATGATATATGTTGGAAAGTCAAAAGCTTTTATTTTGACATGCTGTGATGGTACTGCTAATTCTGAATGTAAGCATCATCTTAGGTTAAAAAAAAAGATCTGTAAAGGACAAACAAAAAAAGTCCTCCATTTTACTTCTATGCAACAATGATGTTCTATTTGGCCACACCCACCAAGTGAGTTACTTCAGTGTCTTGGTACCCTCAAGTACTAAAAATTAAAAGTGAAGGAAAGATCCATGATTCTGATAGCATCAAAGCAAAAAATAACTCTGTTACAAATACAAGCAAAGTCACCTCAATACTGTATGTTACCTTCTTATTCAAATCGATGGCATTGATGCTGTCTATTCATGCATGTCTATGGAGATGCACACATACATGGGCAGCACAATATTTTCCCAGCATCCAACAGTGCTTTTATATTTACTGATCTTGTTAGGGTTTCCACTGCAAACCAATTTACAGATTTGTAACATGGCCATTTTAAATCTGCTGCGGGGGGGGCTGATTTCAAACTGTATAGGCAGCATATTTTCCTGCTAATACCTTCTGTTACGTTCTGCTCAGTTTGCATCTTAAAACAGGGAAAAAATTGTACATGTTTTTATTTGCGGTGTCATGACATGGAAATACTTAGTTTTATTATTTTACATTATCTGCAGAAGAATAAGGACTGGATCATCAGCTGGTTCAAAATATTGCAGAGCAGTCTATCACACACATACACACCCACCCCTTCTTGCTGCCTCTTTCATCTGCCCCATCAATGCAAGCTACACACAAACCACATCCTCAGCTGTCATAACTTCACACAGTGCCATGAGATCAATTTGTATCAAATGAGAAGCTATATTGCTAGCTGAAACCGGAATGTCTTTGTGCTGTGTAAATCAAGACCTGAATGCAAGAAAAACTTGAGCATAATTAAAAGTAAACATTGTTGATTTCCTACCCCAGCAAAAGTTACAGGAAGCAACGTTGTCCTTAATATCCAAATTCCTCCCTGTGACAACTAACAATTACACTAGTGAGGAACAAACTTCAATACTTTAGTACATTCATACAGTGGTCCATAGTAGACCTCAAATGCAAAAAGCTGTATGTGTAACACCAAGCAAATTTACTAGCTACAGCCATGTGTTCAGCAGGTCAATGGAAGGTAAAGATTATTTCTACGGTACATAACTAAGAAATAAATTGTGTGGAGAATTGAGAAATTCAAAGTAATAAATTCATTTCTCTTGTACCTAATATATCCTACTGCTCAGATTGCTGCAGTAAAATCATTACCTTATAAATATAAGCATTGCCAAGCATTAACTTGTTAACAGATTTAGAATTGCAGCACTGTTGTTTGATTAACTTTTAAAGCTGTACTGTAATAAAAAAATATCTCTGAAGGAACACTTGCAAATTGCTTCCTTACTTCATTCCCCGCCCCCCCCTCCCCCCCCAATACTATAGGAATTGTAAACTACTGAAACAAGCTTTTGGGCTGTATTTCCTTATCTCTTTTCAAAATCCCTTTTAAGGGAGAAAAAAATTGCATTAAAAAATGGGAAAGGAATAAAAAAAGGAAAAAAAGACAGAGGGCAACAGAAAGGCAGAGGGGAAAAAGCAAGAGAAACTGTGCCCTGAAATACAAGGAGGGATAATCATATGCAATAAGCCATAAAAGGCATTCTGTTAAACATTACCTTCTTAGATAGCACTGTTCAGCACTGAGAAGCAACAAAAAACTCAGGAAACATGCACCACCAAAACCTCATTTTCAGTTGTTGGGTTACTTACATATATATATGCGCTTATATATATTTATATATATATTTACATAAAAGCATTTCACTGTAAGCTTTTGCAAAGCACAAAACAGCATGGACAAGCTCTATTTTAGGAAGCTTTCTTAAATATTTAAGAACTTATGCAGGTAATTAAGACTTTCAATCACAGTTTTTCCATTCTCTGCAACATTTCTGAATGTCAAGCATGCAGACTATCCCCAGCCCTAAGCATAGATGCTCTGCATTTCAGAAATCCCAAACCAACCAAGCTGAAGCTTGCTTTGTACTAGCTGAGACTCAGGACCCACTGCGTTGCTTCAACTGCACACAGCTTTGGCTCAGTGACACCAGCCCCAAACAGGCAGAGGACAGAGCTGAAGGCCAATCTGTGGATAGCCAGTGTCTCAGAAATACCTTCACCTTCTTTTTGCTAAGGCACACAGAACCCCTGAAGATCACTTCATCCACAAGCATAATTGTGATAATAAGCTTATCTTACACTTAGTATTTATTAAGACAGATCACCGCTAGCAGATTAAAAAAGGTATCACAAGTTTCTAAGTCCACCAGTAGTTTTAAAGATGAGAAGATGTCTGCTGTTGTTTCATTACTCCATTAATTCACTTCAGAGTTTTCTGTAGTTCTCATCACTAAAAGCTACTTCCAGCTTTGTGATAAATCCAACTTTCAAATAACACTGAATCTTGTACTGGCCCATCACTGTCAGCATAGAAAAGCAAACAGGTATAGTCAGTATAACAAAAGTGACAGGACAATAAAGCATGAAATGACTTAACACAATAGCATAACTGCTTTTCTCCTTTTTTTATTTGCTTTTTTAAATACAAAGGGAAGGAAGCAACAGGCTTGTATACCCAAGGAATGCAAAGCAGAAGATAACTTCTGGATTTCAAAGCTTCCAACCAAAAGAAGCGAAACCAAACCCAAAAAAATCAAATCTTTCAGCAACCAGCTGCTCTGGCTTATTTTGGTATGTAGTGCTGAACTATCTCTGTAGAACATCACTGCAGTGTATCATTCAAAGAGATTCCATCTACAGCCTTTAAATATGATTTCAAGGCAGATTTTAACAACCCTGTTAACTTTGCTCTCATTACAGCACAATGCTTCAGATTTTGGCAGGTCAGGACATTGTGGATATCACAAGATAAATCCTGACAAGTCTGTTCAGAGCTACTCCACCTTCCTTACATAAACAGGTACATGTACTTCCACTCCTCTTGCCATTTAATCAGAAACTTCTATCTTTGGGCCAATCCCTCACCTACAGTGTGTAAGTCACTTCCACAGAATCCCAAAACAGACAGGAATTTACCCAAATGCAGAAAATTATTCTGCACTACACCCTCCATGAAAGATAGAGCTTGGATAGACATCCATCCCCAAAAACATTCCTGAGCTCATTGCTGGCCTCAGGAAAATGAAGGTAGAGCTAAGATCAGAGGAAAAGCAAAGGAATCAAACCCACTCCCTATTTAGCAATTCTTGTACAGCCTCAGCACACAAATGCTGAGCAACTACTTAAAAACAAACCAAAACAAACCCCCTGAAATTATCACTCATAGGACAACAAGCAAACAAGCCTGCAAGGAAGAAAGGTCTGCTGTACAAGCTGTTACTGGTTTATTTTTCCATACACTACAACTTGCAAGACAAATCTATCAACTGGTAAGACAAACGTGAATTACACACACCAAGAACATAAATCTGTTTGCATCACCAAATACTACAGTTAGACTTGATTTCTCCTTTCAAAGAAATGTCTATGCACCACACAAACACAGAAACACCCTCCCTTCTCACACACTGCTCATGACAAGGAACTCAACACACTGTCATTACTATAGACACATCACTTCATATTCCACTGCAGTCCACATCCCTGCCCAACACGCTCACAGCCACACCACTCCTCCAGCACTGACCTCCTTACTTCCACTCTCCTCCTACCCAGCTCCACCCTGCCTTTGCCACCACCATGCCTGCAAGCCCCAGCTATCCACACACACCGTCAGCCTGTCAGATCCCTTCTGGATCACCTGCAGGCAGCTGCCAGGCACGTGGTCCCCTCCCTGGCTATTGTCATCCCGCTGACACAGTTTAAAGGCCACTTATTTTCTCTCTTCCCTCCCTTTCTGTGTTCTTGCTTTCTCAACTATCTGCAACACTTCTGCTTCTTTCAGAGGCACCTTCTCCTCCTCTCTCTCAAGCCCATTTGGGCCCTTTATAACTAACTCTTCATTTGGGCTCTCCCTTACTTGCACAGCTTCAATTCCTGCTCACAGGCACCTTGTTTGCCAAGACATTTCACAGCATGAGCTCATGTGCATCCTCCTCATCCCTTCTGTCCTATTCCCCAGACGATGCTGTTTTTCAGGCTTTTCTATCTTCAGTTAACTACAGTCACTTCTGGCCACAAAGGTCATAACTTGTCCCCCTCTGGTCTGTTCAAGTTACTGATGCTAACAGCTTAGTCCTCTCCCAAAATTCAAAGGACGCCAACATCCAGGTCAAATGCCTTGCATGTTAGATTCAAGTCCCATTCTTCTGCACCAAGGACCTCTGCAGCTCCACCCTACTCTCTATTGTGTGGGCAGCGACTCACTCTCCCTTACGCATCTTTTCATATTGGTTTCCCATCTACAACATTGTCTTTTGACACTGCATTTAGAAATGGGTTTTAATTATTTTTTTAATTCATTCTTAAAAGAGTATTTTCCACAAATTAGTCAATTTATTTTCCATAAGTAAATCCATCACTCAGTTCTGCTGGGTTTTTTCCCCTACATAGTACATGCAGTATGTATTGCTATGTTCTCATTGGTATGTATATTCCTCAAGTCGGGGACTTGAGATCTTTTATATATTTTTATATGATGCCAAATGTCCTGACTTAGAATCATTTCTAAGAGCAAATTATCAACATAAAGTCAAGCTTCACCTTTTCAAAGAATCAAAGTCCTAATTTTCATCAGAGGCACAGCCAGAAGTTGAGAAACCGAAATTCTTTCCCGCAAGTCCCAAAAGTAAACTAATCCTGTCTTTGGCTTACCCAGAGATCATCTCATAATGTATCAAAAGGACCATCACATCACTAACCCCTTGTCTCTCTGTCTTTCTGAACGTGGTTTTCACCCAATTTTATCAATTTACACCATACTAATAACAAGAAGGAAGAAGTGTAACAACAAATAAATTTCAAGTGCCGCATGTCACCAAAGGAAACACCTCTCTCTCCATTTCTTCAATTCACAAGCAACTGGAAAAATGTGGGCTATGTGGAACACCAAATTAAAGTACACAATCCCTAGTGGTGAGCCTCACTTAAATGAGGTATTATAGAGGTTTGTTTCTTTCTACAGCTGGGACTATAAGTCTGATTTAAAAGCTTTCCAAACTCACTTTCCTCCAACACATGCATGCTGCTTTCTATCACACATTTTGCTGTTCTGCAAATACAAATATACTACTTTACTCTTCAGGGTGATTCTGAGGCAAGTAGATTTTCCACCAGAGAAGCAAAACGTAACAGTGACTCTTTAACTCTGAGAACAGAATTTGAGTCACACTGCTAAGTCCTTAAACCTGTTATACAACAAATAAGCATGGATTACAGCATGGCTGGTTCATTATGGGATGTTTTGTGATGCTATTCCTAACACACAAACACCACTTGTCTTAGCCACATACATAAAGCCCGTTCTCCTGTTTTTCATTACGCCTTTTTATCATGTTCGCTTTTCTGCATATCACCCATTTATTACTCACTCCCTATTTAATATACTTTTACACTGTAGAAAGTGCTAAATAATCATGAGGTAACAGGACAATATTATACTTGTTTGTATATACACAACTGCTCATGCTACAGTTACTTGACGCTTCCTACTATAAAAGCAAACCATTTATAGCTGTACGTTATCTTTAGTAGTCCATGGCTACTCCACTTGCAGTGCTAAACACAGTGTACAAATAAACAGAAACAAACTATGCTGAGGAGGCTTTTATTTCAGTAGAAATATCAAGCAAAACTAATCAAAAAATGCCTGACTAAAAGCACATTTTTAGGCAGGTGTAATCTAATTTTGGCAGGTTTACAACAGTCAGCTACAGTGTTTGCTAATACATTAGAGGATTTTGGATTTAATTTTTTTTAAAACAGGTTTAGATAAGCACACCTGTATTTACTTCCTTAAGTAATGGGTACATTTTATCAAAGTCACTGTTTATAATCTGAAGAGAAGATTTTCTCACAAGAAAAAACTTGCCATATATTAAAAAAAAAACAACAACAAAAAAACCCTACCAACAAAAAACAAAACAGCCTCAACTTGACCAGCAGTAAAAAACACATTCTTGAAAAAATACACACATAGCATTATTACTACTGTGCATACCGTCACAAGTACAGCACCATATCTGTAATAATATATTGTCTAAACATAAGGACACTTTTCATAAAACCCACGTATCAGACTTGTAATCAAGTAGGACAACTCCTTTCAACATCACAATTTCTACAATACAGCTGTACTACATGCTAAGCATCATTCCTCATTCTATTGATCCTATTATCTACTGATAGGCTTTCAATCACCTTCTGGACTTTCCACATGCGATTAATTCAATTAACATACAAGGTCAAGATGTTACTTTAAAAATACTATCCAAAACCATGTATGACTAAAACTTGCACAGAAAGCACAATAAAAATGATGATTATAGTACTGACAACTCAGAGCACTAAACCTCATGGGTCAGAACTCAAATATCATGGTATATCCAGTCTTAGGAGAGGATTTTGAACATGACTTAGCTGTGGATTCTCTTATTTGCCTCTTGAGCTTTTACAGTACACTCAGTCATGTCTAAAGCTTCTTCCAATAACCACAAACCAAGGAATTTTCTATTTTGCAAGGCATACATCTTCTGTTTTGCAACCACGAGACTGCAGAAAAAGAGGCTTTGGGAAATGATCCCTATCTTCCCCACTAACAAAAATCAAAAGAAGTGGGAACACCATAACTGAGTAACTGAAGCAAACAGACATGGTATTCCTTCCCTCCTCCTTTTTACCCATAAAGCATGCCTTAGATGGCTACAGAAGCTTAACAATAAACATCTACTGCCAGGGGATAGAATAATCCTTCCACATACTGATTCAATGGATGGTCAGATGTACAGGGCATTCATAGCTGTCACTTACTCTATGGGATTTATATACATAAACAAAAAATTAGGCAAAAGAAAAAATATTTCACTTGGTTTGGAAAACAGTAATATTTGATTTAGGTATATAACATTTCAGATCTAGGTTTCTAAGTATTTTCCTTAACGCTTTCCACTAGACTTAACAAAATTAAGAATGCTGAAGATAAAATACAGTGTTAAAAACTATCTTAATCTGTTGAGCCTCTAAAACATTGAAAAAAAAATAGGGTACCCAATGACAGACATCCAGAGCCATATACTCCTTGGCCAGGTAATTCTCCTGTAGGACACAAGTCCTTTGTTATATCTGCCAGGTGCCCTGTGGCACAAATGTGGCACAAACATTGCAAAACTTTGAATGGTACTAAAAATACCTTGATCTTCTGCCAGAATGCTTCTAGTAAACCATAACCCTGAACATAAGTAGAATAGATGGTGGTAATATGATTGTAAGGCAAAAAAAGCTCCAAGAGAACAGAAGAAACCCCACTGTGTCTTACTGGGTTTGTCATTCGCAAAACTGGTTCTGCTCTGGGTACAGTTAAAAGCAGCTGCAGCATCTGCTAATACAAAACCCAGTAAAAGGAAAGGATTGGGTTGTTTTGACTCAAATTATTAGGTATCCTGGAAAAGTGAAGTCAACAGGCCACCCCTCTGAGGCACATCAATAATGTTTGAAAATAAAGGTCTGGATCAGTATCTGTTTCACTATCTTATACTCTAGCACATTATCATCCTCAAACTTGTGAGGATGACATTCCTCCATACACTGCAGATTACAAACTAAAAGGTACAAAGGGTAGTCTCACACTGCTACCTAGATGCCTCTTCATGCTGCCTTCTTAAGATGACTGGACCAACTGAGGCTGGTTCAGCCTGTGAAGCAATATTTAGCCATCATGGGGCAACACGGTACCTCTTGCATTAGCCAACTGCTCTTTGGGAACTCCATTACTGCAGTTTGATATAGCACTTTTATCCACGAGGATCTCTCATCTCAGCACTAGCAGAGAGACTGCCAGCTCACAGGAGGTTTAGGCATGTTTAAGGCTTTTTCAGATACAAACCACAAGTCAAATTCTAACCTGAGCCGGATGGGTTGTCCATCCCAGCTTACTGCACCAACTTTACTGGACTTACTGCACACATACACCCGCAAGAGACAGTAGACACCAGCCCTTTTGTTTTCAAGTGCAAGGCTGCCATTTTATCTTCCTTACACATTCAGAATCACTTCCTATTGCACCAGGAAAGCATAAGACTTCTTTTTAAGCCCACCTAAGGCTACAAGGTGCAGACCAGCTAGAGATCAAGGCACCCAAAATAAGTAAATTCTCAATTTGCCTAGCACCTCACCACCACTTAATTGATTCAAATGAGGACTAACATTTCCAAATGGACAAACTCATGAAAGAAAGTCCATTCAGGGCTAAGAAACCAAAAAGACATGACATCCAGTTTAGGAAGTCACTGAACTGCAAACTGGTCAAACTGGGAGATCACCCCAGGAGGAGTTACCACCAAAGGCTTGTCCCGTTTCTCACACTCCTTCCAAAAGCAGCCACAATTGCACACTGTAAGGAGGAGGATACCAGAGCACACAAACCTTTAGCCTGACACAGTTGAGACCCTCTTACGTTCCCATGACTATTAATAACAAATCTCAAGCCATCTGCTGCTGTACAAGAAAAGGCTGAATGCATCCCTGCATTCAGACCTTAAAGCCCAGCCACCTCCAGTTGAAGGGTGGGGAGTCACTTTCATGTCACGGCCGAATTTCAGGGCAAGCCTTATCTTTTACAGCAAGTTGCAGAACAGCCAGCACTGCAGCACCCAGCCAGCTTCTCCGGCATAGTGGTTGGAACACACCTCATCAAGGTAAAGCTGACTCCCTGCCCTGCCTTTTTATGAACATAGGCCAAGAGGTCAACAGCCTCCAGAAAAGCTGACAACACAACTTTCAATCTGGGAAGGTAAATAACGCTGGTTCTCTGGGACATAAACAAAGTAAAAAAACAGCTTTAAGCACACACACACATATACATCTCCTACTCTGCTACCTGCTCTGTTTCTGTGTCACAACTTCCTACCGCATAGGCTGCCAGGAACACAGACACCTTTGTTACCATAAACCAGACACTGCCACAGATGCCTACATAGAGCTTCAGAGACATCCTCCTTGTGCCACCAACAAATGGACGAGTGACCAACTCAAGCAAAGTACCTTGCACCCAGAAGGAAGAGAAATCAAGGAAAAAAAACCCCATACATAGTTAATCATAAGGATTTTGTTTTCCTAAGCAATGACATTTTAAAAGATGTTGTAAGATTTAAAGGACCTTCAGTATTCAAACACCATTAAATTTCTTGAGTGAATGGCATACTATGACGAAGAAAGATAGGACATGATCAGTGGGTTTGCACACACACACCAGCCTTCACTGTATGACCAATAGTTTCTCTGTTTGAAACAGTGGAACTCAGCTGTAGAGATTCTGCGGCTAACAAGCATTTGATTTCACTTCCCAGCAACAATGCTGCCATCATATTACAAATACCATCAAATAAAATTTTAATTATTTTATAAGAGTCACTTGGTAGCTGTTAGAAGGCAAACTGTTAGGGAAATCCTGCCAAAAGAAAGTAATGACCAGATGTGTATCAGTGCAGCAAGGTCTGATTTAACCAAATAATAACTTTAAATCATTAAAGAGAGTTAGACTGACCTATTATCAACATTCATCCCAACAGTAATTTTAAAGTATTTCCCCTAACCAAGAATCTATCTATATAAGCCCTTGAAAAAGTAGTTTAGAAAGCATGAAATATATGTAAATATCTAAACAGAAACAGCAATAATATTAAAGGCTTTCCTATTTAAATCTCCAATTGTTTCCAGTAACTTCTATTAACCTCTCGTTACAGCTTTCTCAAGAGTTTACAATGCTTCCTGCAACCTAAAATTAAACAAGCTGCAGAGATGTCAGAAAGTTATAGATGCACGCTTTAATTACGCTCCATTAATAACGTTTGTCATCTACATTAACAGTGTAAATGAAAACAGCACATGCAAATTCGGGGATCTACTGGCAAGTTTGCATCCTCTGCTGCCACGCCTGTGCGGCAGCAGCTCATTGTGGCATTGAGCTATGCCCATCCGGAGCCGTTGCTAGGCTGTGAGATACTACATCATAACTACTTGTATGGCAAAAAGAACAATTTATAGTCCAGCTTAGTTTTAACTGCACAGCATGGGGCATTGAGAAAAGACATTTTATAGCAGTATTATTAGATTGATATTTTTTGCAAAGCTGAAGTGAATTATGTTGCCGTATACATTAACTGGAAGACATAACTGAACAAACAGCTTCTATCACCTTACATCTCCTTATAAGGGATATGCAACCCAAAAATATTTAAACGACTCCGATAGCCCTTCAACATACACACACCTCTTAGGCATAAAACCACAGCATATCTTCAGCACAGTGCAGAAATACCAAATTTAAAAGCTATTTCATTTATAAACGCTTCTTTATTAGAAGAATGCTTACTGCTTCAGTGGTTCATATTCCCATGTCTCTGGTCTATTGAGCAAATAAGTGAAACAACATCTATGCATTTTATAATTAAGTTATCTCCACGTTATTGTTCCTATTCTCCACTGGTGAAAGCCCTAAAGGAAGAAATGCAGCTGCCAAGCACTGAAGCCACTCCTCATTTAAAGTACCTTACAGAACAAAGGCTGAAGCAAAAAGTTGGTTTCATTCATTCAGCACAATAAAATCTTCCCAGGGAGAGTCTCCACAGTGATCAAATATCAATCATTAAACATGCACAAAATCACAGTTCTTCACTCATCAATTCTGGTACCTACAGGTCAACTTCCTGGGAGTGTTACAATTATTTTTATTTATAATTATTTGAATCACTTATCTAAAGAAATACAACCAATAACTGAAAAACTACATGCAAGGTTTAAATTATTCTCTTCGCATGTTGTCATTAAGTTTATTCTAGTATTTTTTTCAGCTGGCCAAGAAAAGCTAAAATGTGTCAAGGTCAGACAGAAATAGCTGGTTCTTGCTTCACATGAATACCAGTTCTGGGCAACAAAAACCCCAGCAATTTAAACAGGAAACGGGCTTGATAGTTCTGAATTTATCTTTTCCATGAATGGAGAAGCAACATGAAGCAAGTCTGCCTAATTCTGCCTGTTTCATCAATGAGGAAAAAAAAACAAACCAAACAAACAAAAAAAAAAAACCCCAACCACCACAAAATCCAAAAATCAAACATACAACACCACACACTAACATTTCAGAAAAAAGCCTCAGATTCAGTCTTTCTGCAGAAGATCTGCAAGCAGCAGCTGGTTTAATAAAGCTATTCTTCAATGAAGCACAAGATGCAAATTGCAGAGCACAGTAGTGTGTTGCTTTCCTAATACTACAGTGTTTGTTTCTAATATGGACTGGAGTCTCTTGTACAAAAATATTCTGACGACAATCAAATGCAAGTGCCACCAGGTCATCATTCACTGTCATACAAGCTACTGTAGTTTCAACAACATCGCTGTGACGTCTGTGGCTTTATTTCGGCTGACCTGGAGCTTTACTGCTGCAGTAAGTTTTTAAAAAACAATTTTATTTGAGTAAAAAGTCATTTGATGACGATGTACACTGTTCCTATTTTGTACCAAGATAACAGAACATGCACAACTGTGAGGACACTTCCTTAAAATCGGAGTGACTATAGCAGTGATTCATAGAAAAAAAATACTTTTCTAAAACCAGCACCATCAGTTCATCATAATGGGAGCTATAAGAGGCGAGATCAACACCCCCAACTTTAAAAGGTGCAAAGTAATTCTGAACTAGGCAACAGCATTGTGTTCAAAACTTGTTTTGACTTCATGCTTTGAACAGCTCTTTTACGCCATAAGCCATATGTCATAACCTCTCTATTAGTTAGCCTGAGCTATAATCTTTTACTCTGATGGTATAGTCAGTTCCACAGATGAAATGTCTTTGAGAGGTCAGCTCTTTCTTGCACCCAGCCACACGAAGACACCCCTTCGCTCAAGCACCGCTCCAACTCCACAAACTGTTACAGGCAGTACCAGTTTTGAATGTAAGTTCAGCGTACCATACTGGTAAAACAACCTGAACCCAAAGCAACCTTTCCTCCATGCCTACATTTAACATGGAAGAGATATTAAGCTGGTTTTCCAATACAGTAAATTTTATATACACAGTGCACAGATGCACAGCAGTTAAATAGACAAAGAGAGGTGTAAACAGAAATTTTCAAAGTAGCTAAAGAGACTTAGGCATCTTATCTGGGAGGTTTCTTTGAAAACTTCAGCTGTGCTTATTGCAAGTTTCCTCATTTTTTAAATAAGGGTTAATCAGATAATTGAGTGGAAAGCTCCGAAGAATCACAAAATCACAGAATCATTACGGTTGGAAAGGACCCTCAAGATCATCTAGTCCAACCCATAGCCCTACACTACACTTATCCCTAAATCATCCCCTGAAGAAACACATCCATCCTCTTCTTAAAAACCTCCAGGGACAGTGACTCCACCACCTCCCTGGGCAGCCTATTCCAATATCTTACCACTCTTTCAGTAAAGAAATTCTTCCTAATATATTATCTAAACCTACCCTGGCTCAGCTTAAGCCCATTCCCTCTAGTCCTGTCACTAGTCACAAGGGAGAAGAGGCCAACACCCGCCTCCCTAGAATGGCCTTTCAAGTAGCTGAAGAGAGCGATAAGGTCTCCCCTCAGCCTCCTCTTCTCCAGGCTAAACAACCCCAGCTCCCTAAGCCTCTCCTCATAAGGCCTGTATTCCAGANCACCCAGCTTAGTGTCATCTGCAAACTTACTAAGGGTACATTCTATCCCCTCATCCAAGTCATCAATGAAGATGTTGAACAGGAGAGGCCCCAGCACTGACCCCTGAGGGACACCACTTGTGACCGGCCGCCAACCAGACTTGACTCCATTGAGCACAACCCTCTGGACTCGGCCCTCCAACCAATTTTTTATCCAGCCAAGTGTGTGTTCATCCAAGCCACAAGCAGTCAGCTTCTCTAGAATGCTGTGGGAAACTGTGTCAAACGCCTTGCTAAAGTCAAGGTAGACAACATCCACAGCCCTTCCTTCATCTAATAAGCTAGTTACCCCATCATAGAAGGAGATCAAGTTAGTCAGACAGGACCTGCCTTTTGTGAAGCCATGCTGACTGGACCTGATCTCCCAGCCGCACTGCAAGTGCCATAGAAGTGTGCTCAGGATGATCTGCTCCATCAGCTTTCCTGGCACAGAAGTCAGACTGACAAGCCTGTATATGTGTATGTATAGCCAGTAATGGGGGGGAGGGGGAGAAATATCTTTTGCACAGAGGAGGAAAGGAAATAAAAGAAAGAAAGAAGAGCAAGAGCAAGGAGAACAAAAAAGAAAAGAAAGTAAGAAGAGAAAATAAGAAAATGGACAAAAGAGCAAGGGGATGAAGGAAAGAGATTAGAATGAGTTTTTGAAGGAAATAGCTTTTGTCTACCCTTTAGTGCATGGTGGTTTAGCATGCTGTAATTGCTAGTTTGAAAATTCCCTATTTTGTCTGCAGAGCAAGCCAAAAAGCTTCTGAAACCTTTAGACTTACAGGTAGTACCCTATGGTGAAGGTGAAGTTTAAAGCTCTGGTTTGCCTCCCCAAACCCCAGTGACACTCGGCTGTAAGCCCAGCCACCTCCCCTCTGCAGGGTCCCTGCCCCGGGAACTTCCTCTTCCAGCTGTGGGGTGCCCCCATCCCCAACATGCCTCCTGAAGAACTGTGAAGCTTCACTGGGAACGTTTCTGTCTGCACTTTTCAACCTCCAAAGATCTCCACAGCGCTCCAACTCTGAACCGCTGCACACATGCCTGCATGGCTCCACCACATGTGGTAGGTAACCACGCCAGTTGCCTTTATATAACCGCAACTGCCGGCTACAGCAGCTCCATTCTGATTGGTAGCTGAGTCCCAGTGGCAGGTAGCCCCGCCCAATGACTTTGCAGCTCCACCCCGTTGCTGAGCTCCTTAGAATCATGGAATCATAAGCTCCATTCTGATTGGTAGCTGAGTCCCAGTGGCAGTTGGCAACACCCAATGACTTTACAGCTCCACCCTGTTGCCAAGCTCCTTAGAATCATAGAATCATAACGGTTGGAGCAGGGTTCTAAGATCTTCCAATCCAAGCGTTAAACTCAAACTGCCAAGTCACCACTAAACCATGTCCCCAGGCACCATATCTACACACTTTTCCAACACTTCCAGGGATGGTGATTCCACCACCTCTCTGGGCAGCCTGTGCCAATGCCTGATAACCATCCAAATGAAGAAATTCTTCCTAATATCCAGTCTGAACCTCCCCTGGCACAACTTGTATTTAAAGTTTGCATTATTTAAGTAAGGCTTGACATTTTTTTTTGAAGGCTTTCGAGAATTTAGATGCCACTATAAAGTGTACTGTTAACCAACTAACAAAAGCTTATTATGATCAATGATCAAGTACTAACCAGATTAATCAGTACCCTAATATCAAGTCTTAAAATTAAGACATTTATACTTGCCTTGTAAAGCAAATCCTGTGGCGACACAGTACTGCAGAGAGAATTTAATCAGACAATGGTACTCATTTCAAAAATAATCTTATAGATAATTGGGCCAGAAAACATGGTATGGAGTGGATATATCACATCCCCTATTGTGCACCAGCCCTTGGAAAAACTGAACGATACAATGGGCTGTTAAAATCTACACCAAAAGCATTGAGGTTGGAACCTTTTAAAACTGGGACAAACATTTAGCAGAAGCCACCTGGTTAGTTAACAGCAGAGTATCCATCAATTGAGCTGGTCCTGCTCAGTCAGACCTTCTACATACTGTAGAAGGGTGTATGAGAGGAATCTCTTAGGAAAAACTGTGTGGGGATTTCCTGCTTTGGGCAAAGATCAGAGGACTGGAGCACCTCTCCTACAGGCACAGACTGGAAGAGCTGGGATTGTTCAGTCTGCAGAGGAGAAGGCTCCGAGGGGACCTTATTGCAGCCTTCCAGTATCTGAAGAGGACCTACAAGAAAGCTGGCGAGGGACTTTTTAGGAGGTCAGACAGGGATAGAACCAGGGGAAATAGGTGTAAGCTAGAGGAAGGCAGATTTAGGTTGGATATTAGGAAGAAGTTCTTCACTATGTGGGTGGTGAGACACTGGAACAGGTTGCCCAGACAGGTTGTGGAGGCCTCATCCCTGGAAGCTTCTAAGAGAAGGCTTGATGGGTCCCTGGGCAGCCTGATCTAGACGATGGTGTCCCTGCCAGGCAGGGGGTTGGAACTAGATGATCTTTGAGGTCCCTTCCAACTCTGACAATCCCACGATCCTATGAATGCTATTGAATGCTAAAGAAGTATTTTATATTGTCTGAGGAAATCTATGATGTTTTGAGTCTCATAGCTTGTTGTAAGAGACTCTGTCTGAAGGGACTAATGTCTCAACATGGCCAAAGGTAAAACTACCATTACTGTGGCTTCTGGACAGCTGCAAACCATGGTGGGGGTTGCTTGTGAGAACTGTGAAGGTTGCTGATAGGCATGTGTAGGGGGGAAGAGCAGGTTTTCTTCTTCAGCTTTATCACCAACGGGAGGAGAAGATTTATGTGACGGCCTTATCAAGGCCACGATGTTGCAGTTTGCAAACCAGCTAGGACTGGGCTCGCTGGCTGGATGAGGACCAACGGACCACTGAGTGTGCGCAAAGGACTGAGTTCAAAAGTTCAGTCAGGAGGAAGACGTCTTACTTCATCCTGAAGATGACTTACTTCATCCTCACGACCCCTGACGACCACTACCACGAGACACTGCGCTTGCTCAAAGGGGCAGAGCCCTCATTTGCATGTGAAGCGGGGACAGATGATGCATATGCATAGACAGGTTGGGAGATACAATGAATGTGTAATGTTTGGCCCTATAAAAGGTGAGAAAGACACACTTTGGGGCACGCGCTAGCACACACACACACGGGGGGCGCACACACTCGGATAGACAGACACCGCCACGCACTGGATTTATGGGACACGACACGGACACAAAGGACACGATCTGTGGAGGAGGGAGCCCCCCCATTCCCGCAGGAAGAAACGATGAACTGTGCCTTTAACTGACCTGGGCCCGTGGTGGTAACTATTGTAACCGCTCTCTCGCTCTCTTTCTCTCTCCCTCTTTTTCACCTTTGCAAACCTGTTGTCGGGCAAATAAACTGTCTGGCACGTGACTCCGTTTTGAGTCTTTATTCTGTTCCCGAGAATACGAAACAAACCCCGCGCCGGTCCCAGACCGGCTCGTGACACTTGTCCAAACTGTATGGCAGTATTACAGGATGTATTTAAAACTATTTCATATATTTTCCTAAAAGATGCAGTCTTAGTATTTCCATGTTTTGTTGCATGCTTTCTGAGTAAAAGCAATGCACATAAATTCTAGTGTCCTGAAGTAGCCTGCATTAGAGAAAGCTTCATCTGTCTCCACGTTCCACATAAAACCATTAAACTACTTTTAATGGTCAAGTCAGCATTTCATAATTGTAAAGTCTAAATTAAGGCTTTTGTGTTGTTATTCTCCAGGAAAACTTGCACCTACATTTTAAAATGAGAGGAAAAGTATCAGAATACATCTTACTAAAGGTTTATGAATGAATCCATTGTATCACTGACAAAACATGCATAAAGCCAAAATCCGTTCTATTTCCACATTACCTCTTTTTCTTCTACAGGAACAAAAGCTGACCTAAAATTATTTTGCTTTCTGAAACTGAATGCAGAGGGTGGGCTTTGGTGCAAACAGTGGCTCTTTGGACATATTAAAAAAAAATAGAAGCTATTAAGACTGGAACAGAAAGACACTTACGTGATTAACTGAAATTTCACAGAAGTCCAAATTCTGCAAACACTTACTCAGAGTAACTTCACACACATAAGTAATCTTAAGTCCAGTAGGGCTACTCATATTTTCAAAGTTACTCATACCTATTAAGTGTCAGTAGAATGATATCACAGTAGATTTGACAAAAAATTAAATCAGAGATTTCAGTGTGAAACTTTAACATTTCTTTCAAATAGGTAGTACTTAAAATACTTGATCAAATTGTACTCGTCTCCTCTAGGCAAAAATACATAACATTTAAAAATTATATGAAGTTAAATCTGAAATTTCCCAAATGGTGTTCAAGTATTTTTCAAACAGTTAATTGGCTTTGGAGATACTAACTAGGTTACTACTTTAGGCAAGCACTTTTCAAGTCTCAGGTATCTCCATGAACCACCATGTTTAAAGTGCTTAACAAGGACAGCTTGCTTTTCAAAGTGCTTATTACTGCAATTCCCATTGACTGCAATGGGATTTCCAAGTACTCAGCTCTTCTGAGTAAGGGAATACTTAATACCAGGACACAGGAGTGCAAATTTAGAAATCTATAATTAGGTCATCCAGATTTTACGATTTTTGCCTGTAAAACTACTCTGTGCATTGTTTTAGAGATGATAAAGTATGACATACAGACAAAAAAAAAAGCCCACACCAAACCACAAAAAAAAACCCAACAAAGCCCCAGAAATTATGACACAGTACAATAAAAAGCACATTCCCTTTCAAAGAATTGTATGAGAGGATGCCAATATAAGAGGAGGTTTGATCTCCTTTATAACAATCACTCATACAATGGCAGAAATATCCTTAACCCTCCAAAATACACTCTAGTAAACACTACAGGATACCAGTGCTTTCTCAACAAGCATTAAATAGAGGATGACTTCACCTGAAAAGTCCTTTAATCCTTCCTGTATTACTTTGTTATCTAAGCACACAGCAAAAACCTCCCTGTTGTACCTCTGCAGATAGCATTCACAGAATCACAGAATCACTACGGTTGGAAAGGACCCCCAAGATCATCTAGTCCAACCGATAGCCCTACACTACTCTTATCCCTAATCTTATCCTGTATTCTCTACAATGTGGATGCAATAAGCTGCAGTTCATTTTTCAAATGTAGAATCAATACTGTTAAGTGGGAACCTGGGGGTTTTCTGCCCCTTCTATGAATGCTTGTAACCATTATTGAAACATTTCTCATCTGCTTTCGTGCATAATGTCAGCATTTGCTCCTTCAACTTTTGCCTTTGTTTCCACTGCACCTCCACTTTCAGAACCTGTTTCCAGACTCATTTTGGAGGCATTTAGTTACAGCAGGGTGGCAAAAATCACTTCCTTGGGATGTTCACTTTGTGCTATGTTAAAGAAACAAACAAAAAAGCACACCAAACTTTTCTTTAAAAAAAAGTCACTTCCTGATACTTCCACTGCTTTTTCTTCTCCTCAATTTTAGGATGTTAATGAATCAGCTCCCAACAGAAACTAATGCTGGAAAGCTGTCAGGAAACTATTTATAACTTGCAAGTTACTAAGTGTTGCAAATGTTTATGTTTCAATTTAGAAAAATTATCTATTACCAGTATTTCAACCTTCCCAATCACTGCTTTCCTAACATGACACACCCATAACTGAAAGACAGATCAATACACATTGATAATCACCAAACATAAATTGCCCATTTATAGTATTGATTAGCAGCAGCGGTTTTTTTCTTTTTACACGCGCAATAGTTCGAGGGAATCACAGGCACTTGGCAGTATCAACACTGCGCTGACAGAAAGAGAAACTGGCTGGCGCTCATGCGACATCATGTCAGTAGATACCACGTCCATCAAACACTGACAGTTTGGCAGATCAGGTACTCTCTGCCATAATGTCATAATGACTTCAATTTACTTCTCCGCAGCACCCAAGGGCTGCGATTTCATCAGCCATCCAACTCTCTTCTCTTCAAGAACAAGATTCTCTTGCTTCTACAGCCTTGACAGCTCCATATATTTCCTTAAAAGTATCCTAGCAGGCATAGTCAGAACAGTAAGAAACACGGAGCTTGACTCATAATTTATATGAATAACAGAAGTTTTATTTAGCAACTAAAACTTCAATCTTAAAGTTCAAACAGTGGCAAGTTCCAAATGCTGAAGAACAGAGAAACAAAAGAAGGGAGCCCATTAAAACCTGCTAGAGTAGCAATTTTTACAAGCCCCAGGTAAGTAGGGCTGCCTACACTTCTAACTGAAGACTAAGACACTACTGTTCAACAACCAGACATGTACTTCCAACCACGGAGAGGAGGCAATAACAGTTTTAACCAAGAATAGACAGCAGCACAGAGATGAAGCCCAGTGCTTATTCCTCTCCTCCTCTGGAAGAAGGAAAGCACAGGCAGCTGTGTGCCTTTGTGCCCCAAAGGAAGAGAACAGCTACACCATTGCATGAGACCACCAAGACATCCTCAGCAATCAGGAGATACTCAGGTATTTCCTCACATATAGTCAGATGCTGTAACAGGGGCAGTGATCCCATTAATCAACAGCGGAAATTAAATTCCTGTCTGAGTTCTGGCATAAATATTTGGCCAAGAAGGCCAACAGCGTCATTGCTTGTGTCAGGAATAGTGTGGCTAACAGGACCAGGCAGGTGACTGTCCTCCCTGTACTCAGCACTGGTGAGGCCGCATCTTGATTACTGTGTTCAGTTTTGCACCCCTCACTACAGGAAAGACACTGAGGTGCTGGAGTACATTCAGAGCAGGTCAATGAAGCTGATGAAGGGTTTGGAGAATAGGTCTTAAGAGAAGCAGGTAGGGGTCAGTTTCTTCTCCTAGGTAACTAGTGATAGAAAAAGAGGTAATGGCCTCAAGTTCTGGAAAGAGAGATTTAGACTGGATGTTAGGAAAAATTTCTTCACAGAAAGAGTGGTTAGGCATTGGAACAGGCTGCCCAGGGAGTCACCTTCCCTGAAGGTATTAAAAAATGTGTTGATGTAGCACTTGGTCACATGGTTCAGTTACATGGTGGTGACAGGTTGATGGTTGGACTTGATCTTAGAGGCCTTTCTCAACCTTTATGATTCTATAAAAAGTTAAGGGTCCTCAACTTCACAGCACTATCTTTAACTGGACAGGTATCTTTGTCTCCTCTTCCTTTCCAACTCCAAACTCACTGGTTTTCTCTGCTGGCTGAGATGACTTGTTACATATTTTACACAATCTTGAATAACACAATTTGAATTTTTCCCTTTTAAACTTTGCAAGTGGAGTAAGTCCATCAAACCCTTTCACAGATTGATAGAATGGCCCAGGTTGGAAGGAACCTTAAAGATCATCTAGCTCCAATCTGCCTGCCATGGACAGAGATGCCACCCACAAGACCAGGTTGTCCAGGGCCACATCCAGCCTGGTCTTGAACACTGCCAGGGATGCAGCATCCACAACATCTTTGGGCAACCTGTTCCAGTGTCTCACCACCCTCTGGATAAAGAATTTTTTTCCTAAAATCTAATCTAAATCTTCCCTCCTTGAGCTTATATCCATTCCCCCTTGTCCTACTGCTTTCTGCCCAGCTAAAGAGCCTCTCTCTCCCCTTTATATAGGGCCTCTTTAGGTACTGGAAGGCCACAATAAGGTCCCCCCAAAACCTTCTCTTCCCCAGGCTGTAAAATCCCAACTCTCTCAGCCTGACCTCATAGGGGAGGTGCTTCAGCCCTCTGATCATTTTCATGGCCCTCCTTTGGAACCACTCTAAAAGGTCCACATATTTCTTATGCTGAGGACCCCAGAACTGGATGCAATACTCCATGTGGGGTCTCACAAGGACAGAGCAGAGGGGCAGAATCGCCTCCCTTGACCTGCTGGTCATGCCTCTCCTGATGCAGCCCAGGATACAGTTGGCTTTCTGGGCTGCGAGTATACATGGCTGGCTCATATCCAGCTTTTCATCCACTATGATCCCAAAGTCCTTCTCCACAAGGCTGCTCTCAATGATTCAATCTCCTAGACTGTACTCAGGCCTAAGATTGCCCCATCCCAAATGCACGACATTACACTTGGTCTGATTCTCATGGACCCACTTTTCAAGTTTGCCCAAATCCCTCTAGACGGCATCCCGCCCTTCTGGTGTATCAACTGCACCACTCAGCTTCATGTCACCTACAAACATGCTGAGGGTGCACTTGATCCCACTGTCAATGTCATTAATAAAGACACCGAAGAGCACTGGTCCCAAGACAGAGCCCTGAGGGACACCACTCGTCACCCATCTCTACCAAGACATAGAATCATTGACCGCACCTCTCTGGCCACGTCCATTCAACCAATTTCTTATCCATCTAGTGGTCCACCCATCAGATCCGTGTATCTCCAATGTAGAGATAAGGATGTCACGTGGAACCATGTCAAAGGCCTTACAGAAATCTAGGTGGACTATCAATTGGTCCTCTGACATCAACTGTTGCAGGCACTCCATCATAGAAGGCTACCAGATTGGTCAGACACAATTTGTCCTTAGTGAATCCATGCTAGCTTTCTAGCATCACTGTCTTCTATGTGCCTTAACATTGCTTGCATGACAATTTGTTCCACTATGTTCCCAGGCACAGAGGTGAGGCTCACTCATCTGTAGTTCTCCATATCCTCCTTTCTGCCCTTTTTTAAAATGGGGATGATGTTACCCTTTTTCCAGTCTTTCTTCTGGAAAAACAGAGATTTGAGAAATCAAACCTGGGTTTCTGTATTCATTTTCTGTTTGCCATGGGAAACCTTTTCTTCTTGTAAAGCACATTAGCTAAGATTCCATTTCTGGTAAAGTGTAGGTAGAAAAAACCACCCATCTGAAAGCGAAGACCGGGAATGAGGAGGCAGTCTTTCCAACAGAGGACTTCAAAGCACTCCTCAACTCAATACTTTCAGTGGAGGTGAAATGAAAATATCTCAATACTTTTAGTGGAGGTGAACCACAATCTCCATGCCACATCCCTGCCCTACCCTGCTTCCTCACAGCTACGACATCTTCACCTCTCCCTCCTCTGCCTTTCACCAGGGCTCTGCCCTCCACCGCACTACCTCTGCAACAAATGAAGTCATCATGCCATGAGTGGGCTCTTTTTATTGGTTTAGGTTGTTCAAGAAGCCTGGCTTGTTATACTTGAAAGGGTAGATAAGTGATCCACAAGGAGCGTGCACGAGGCACTCCAGCAACAGGCACAACTTACCACGCTGCTGGGTCAGCATAACACAAACAATACTTTCATTTCAGTTTGCACCACTGCAATGGTTATATCCTATGCACAGAGGAAAATAATAGCTTGATCCTATCTTCAAATTTTATTAAAAAAAAAAAATCAACTTCTCAGCCATGTAATACCTTTTAGAAACGAACAAGAAACAATCCTAAAGAAAAGTTTATATAAGTTACCTAGCATACACCCCATAAGTATTGTTATTTAAATATAGAATCATTACACCTTAATCCTCTGCTTTAAGACACAGATCTTTTTAATCTGAAGAAGTATGCAAGCTTTCTTTGTTATATCGTAAAACCTCTCCAGATTATTAAATTAGTAAGATCAGGTACTGTATGACCTAGCTCAAACATGCAGACACCTGCTACACTACAGGATGTCTCAGTAACCACAGCAAGAGTAACTAAGCACAGGACCAAATGTGACTGCACCCTGTTAATTGCATTGACTAGGCCTTACCACATTTTAGCATACTTACCCATTGCTCCATCCCAAGCAAACCCCTTCCTCCCCACCTCTGCAAAGTTGCACAGGACATCTAGCATGTTAACGATGTCTTCCAGCAGAGCTGGTCTTCGCAGGTATCAGTGTCACAACCACAGAAGAAACAACGCACATGATTAAAAAAACAAAAACAAAAACAACAAACCCCACACCCCTCTTGACTCAGCTATTTCATAGCAGCCCTTTCCTGAAAGAAGGGGTACAGCAGGCTCGTGTGGCATGCTATTGTGGGCTGCAGGATCTAGGGCCTACCAGAAATACAATAGTCAAAAATTACTAGCACCGCGCTATTGTTAGCAAGTGTCTTTTATACCTTTACAGAAAGAATAATGACCACTTAGCAAGTGACACTTACATATACAAATTAAACTGACCAATTAAGACGACACAGTTACTAGTAAAAACAACTACCATAAATGAGGATAAAACAGTGTACTTCAAAGAAATGTGAATGTGATAAGACTGGTGCTGTGTGGTGTGGGAAGGATAAGATGTTAAGGCTATGTGGGGTGCCAAGGCCTCTGTGTGCAGCTGCAAAGGCTCCTGCTAGGTGACTCCCACTTTCTCTCCCAGGCTATCTAACTGCTTTCTTGTGAGAAACTGGACTTTGGCCTTGTCCAGCTTCCCTTCTGCTAGGCCCTAGATCCTACAGCCCACAACAGCATGCCACAACAGCAGGCTGAGGAACTGATCCAGCCCAGGACCTCTCCACCAACAGTCACAGTGAAGTGCCATCTCCATGATCGAGTGCACACACCATTGTGCTTAAACAAAGAACAAAACAAATCCCACACCTGTACTTCTGGCTGAGCAAAAGGATGGGTCTTTTTCTTTCTGAAGATCAGCATGGAATTTTAACTTTGCTTTCAAATCTGAAAGTTTTTGCCCTTTCTCACAACAGGGAAGATTCATGTCCACACACGTCTCCAGATAGTGACAACAGGATCTAGTGAATACACCAGTCTTACTTATCAGCTTACGATTTGCGCGTTTCTGCTGAGATGACACAACTAAGTGAAACTGCTAATCTATAAAAAAGTAGCAAGTTTTGGGCAAAATGGGTGCACCTGACGCTGTATGGAGCATTTCCTTGAAAACACAAATACCACTTTGGATTACCCTACACTTTTTAAACTTGCTAATGTAATGTCCTTCACTTGGAACTTTCTAAAACAAACCTAGCCTAATAAATAAATTGCCTCTTCCCAGGAAAACCCAATGTTGATACTTCATTTCCTAACATGTATTCTGTTTCAGGAGGACGAGTTTGTTACTTTTTTTAAGAAGAACAAGTAATTCTCACTAACTTCTTTACCTTGGAGTATTCCAACCACACACCAGAGAAGAGTCTTTTCTGCGGTGTCACCTGCAGTGACACCCTCTAAATGCATATGCAAGCAGGCAGTGCCAAAACATGCTTCTTAAAGAGACACCAGCGAGAAATTTTTGGCCAAAAGACATCCATATAGAGGGTGTAGAAGGAAAACTTGGGGAGGGGAGTGGCAACACGCTTTCCTGTTCAACCACTCCTCTGTCTCAATGCAGCATATGAATAAACAGGGCAGGAAGATCTCACCTATGCTATGTCAGCAGGCCATTTATTCAATTGCTTCATTTACCCATGATGGAATTTTAGCTTTCCTAAACCTTCTTTCACCTTCTGCTTATTGATTAGAAAAAAAACCACAGAACAAATGCTCCCACCTGCTCTTTTAGGTCCCGACTCTGCACCCACGGCAGACACATTCTGCCGTCCGGCAGGTATCCAGGTGGAAGTGTCAGGTGGGACCCAAGCCCTCAAGTTGCAGCAGTGTACGGCTAGCCTACATACTGCCATTGCATTATATACCCAGCTAGGCTTTTAAGTCATCTTGAAGATTACAGCATCCCTTAGGATAATTGTAATGTTATCGTCTGGGCTGACCGAGACTCCTCTGATTATCTATAAAATACATCCAGTGTGGGAAGGGTACAGAGCACCTGAGCATCTTGAAAAACACAGCCCATGGGAAGCAGTAAGGATCCACGCACTTTATAGCATTGAAAACTACATCTGAGCAAATCTAGTACTCAGGGGCACTGCAGATTTGTGACACTTCCTGGAGGACTCTCAGGCCATAAACTAATGGATGGATTACACTGATACATAAATACAGCGGTTTCATGCAGTAGGCAAACTTTCTCCTGCCATTTAATGTAAATTACTTGGACTTACACCCTAGTTAGGAACGTTTCAAAGGGAAGCAGTGTTTCTTTCCTTGAATAAGCAAAGAAATTATTTGAGCTCTAAAATCAGGCAATAGTGCAGCATTAATTGCCTCAAACTAAACCCCTGGATGCACAGACTGACCGACATGGGCAAATCTTTGCATTCAGTTCAACATATTTCCAAATGGCCACTAGCATCTGCCCACATGAATCAGCTTACTAGTCCTTGGTCTGGTGTTAAATTACAAGCTTTGTAGTCATGGCAAGTATGTTGATTAAATAAATAAAATTAGACCCCTTTTATTACTGGCAGCACAGCAATCCCACGTAAAAACTTCAAAACCTATTTAATTTTGATCTCACTCTAATACGAATTTTAAAATACTGAATCAATAGCATTTTTTAATGTTTAACCAAACAGCTACATTTGTGCCTGGTTAAACTCCGCCAACACTGGAAATGAACCAGAAATTAATTTGGTTCAATGAATTTGACTTTTAACCTAGACAATAAAATTTACTTGTATAAAAGCTCAAATCCCAACTGGCAATGAAAGAATGCCTTAGGGCACACTCTGGTTCTTGCCAACACCACATATCCACCTTTACAGCTTCAAAATAAATCTGACTTTTGTTTCCACATGTATAGTATTATATACTATACTTACATTACAAAAAAACCCAACAACACTGACATGCAAGGGTTAATAATATGACGCTTGCTAATGTATAACCTCAAAAGTGTAAAGGATTAAAATCAACCTACTTCTAGTAAACGGGAAGTAGAAGGAAGGAAAGAAAAGGAAGGGGGGGTGGAAAAAAGAGAATCTTTTGCTCTTTAACAAGATAGGAGAAGCAGAAATACTGAACACCTACTGGATTTTTAAGTCACATTAAACTGCATTCTTATCTTTGGCATTAACTGCAGCATACACTTACTGCTGTTCGAGTGAGCAAGTATGGCTTTTAACAGTATTTAGCTAGGCATCTTCTGCGATATTTGAGGAACTAGGGAAAACAGTATCCCTTTTTAAAGCTGTCATCATGACCATATTGCCTTCGTTCCTCAACTACCTAAAGAGTTATGTACCATTTTCTCTTAACAACTGACCTGTTCTTTAAAAAATATATATTTAGAGTATGCACATTACATTCAGTATACACACAGAGGACCAATTTGGCCAGTCTTGCATCCCTGAAATCTTCATGTCAGTTGGTTGTGATGGCAAAGAGCCAAGAAGAATCCAGCCCACCAGGATAAAAAGGAGGCAAGGGGACAGAAACATATCATAGTGCACTGTCCTAAACATAGCGTTCTACATTATCACACAGTAAAAGGCACTGGTACCTACTAGGTTACAGGTACTTTGTTTGCCTGCTGTTAAACAGATTGCCAACACTAGCAACGAAAGTGAAGCCAGCAAAGTCACATTTTTCAAGTCCTGGCTTGGTAATACCAACACATTCTGTGTGCACACAGAGGCAATGCCAAGCTTAGGATGACCAAGCCATAACACCACTCCATGAGGCTAGGCTTGGTACCCACTGCTAACACAGGCAAACTTACTCACAAGACAGCACCTCTGAAGTCAGCAATACTCTTCAGATGAGTTAAGAAGTGCTCACTGATCTCAGTACAGATTATTCAGTAAGGGCTTTGAAGCGTTTTATTTTGTAGTAGTGTGTGTGCATGCATGCACACACAGGAGCAGACCCGATTACATAAAAGCCATAAAATAATCACCAACTTACAAGGCAGTAAGGGTTACTGAGAAAACCAGGCAGAAAGTGAGATAAATGACCCTATGTCATAACCCTGAGGCAGGAATAACCTCAGCATAGGCTGTACCGCACTATACCAGGACTAACCAGTACTTCAACCCTTACTCCCCGAGTCACATACACAGAGGCATAAAGTGTATGCCATTAGCATCTCTCCTCCTGCTGGCCAGTCTCCTGCCATCCAGCTACACTTTCTATACCACAGTGCTTATTTATCACGCTGAATGCTAAACTCCAGTCTCGTGTATGCTGATGTGAGTTTAAAGTAACTGACTGAAGTCAGCTGAGAAATGCCAATGAAATGCAGAGTAACTGAGCAAGGCTTAGTCTCTGGGGCCAAGTTGATATGAGGTCCTAAAGCAACAGAATTTCTACCATTTTATGACCAGTGTCTAGGAGAAATTACAAAGCCATTTACACATCCATGGGATATGGCACCACTTTACTCCTAGCTGCACTGCTCAGCAAATACATAAAAATGAGCATATGTACTATGTCACACAGCTCTGACTAATAAGCTGAATTACCAAAACCAAAAAAAGTTACTACTGCTGTTCGCAGAAGCAGAGTACCTTTGCAGTGAAGGAAAATTGCATAAACAACAATCTACCCCACTGGTGAGCACTGTACTCCCATGAATACACCCATGTCATGTGGCATGAAAAACATTTTCCCCCTTGGATGCTCTCATCTTGTGACTTTTCACCATCATCTTTTCACTACTACCTCTCTGTAAAAGACACGGCAGGCTAACATACATAGGAACCACCCCCATTTTTCCAGGTGGATGTCAGGCTAACTTCTGGGATGGCCTATTCACATTAGCACTGACCACATTTCTATGCACCCACAAAGCAATGTGGAACCAGAGCCCCATGGTACTGTTTTCCTGCAAGCCTGGGACAAGACCAGTCCCCACACAGAAACCAGCTGAGTTTGGAGGAGAGCAGAAAGCACTTCCACAGCACCAACACACAGGCAGCCTTCAGTACCAGTCACCAAATTTTTGCCTTGTATTGTGGATACACATTCAAACACCAGCTGTGGATCAAACACTGAAGCCTGCTTCCCCTCTACTCCAGTAAAATGCACAGTAAATTCAATTCTAATAACTTCTTATTGTGAAGAGGGCTGTGATAATTAACAGACATTTATTAGTATTTAATTTGACAGCAGATATGCTTTGAAGAATTTTAATGACCCATTAATGGATCCATACAACCACATGTACACAGAGAAGATATAATCAAGTCCTGGGACTGATTCTTACTATGCATTTGTACACATCCCAGAACAACAGCAACAGATGATCACTGCTGCTGGATGCCAGCAAATGACAACAGCTATAATTATACTGTCCTGATATATCATAATCTTCTCTAAGCCTAAACTGCTGACTTTGTGTCAGATAAAACCAGATGCCTGCCGTGTTCCCATATACCTTTACCTGCTAATCATGTTGCGGTTTGGTTTAGAAGATGACTGTTAGCAAAAGGAACTGATGAAAACTACAGAAGCTTAGAAACAGGAACTGCTGCATGTCCTCATTTTTTCTCCTTCATAATCCCTAAAACATTGTTATTACTTCTCTTTAAGAGACCAGAAACATTATACCCAGTGCATTCTTTGTAAAAGTAGTCAGAGTTAAGGTGGTAGGAGTAAAAGTCATGTCCTGAAAATGTGCTTTCAGGACAGATTCATGAGTATTCACAGAAAACATGGGGGATGAGCAACACACTTCCCAAGTGCTTTTTTTTTTTTTTTTTAAGGCTGGTTTTATTGACATGCATCATTCACAAACCTAGCTAGTACTCACATATTCTATTCATTCACAGCAACTTTCTTTTCTTTTTTAAGGAAGCTTGCTGCAGTGCTAAAAATTCGTCAGCCTTAGGTGGCTTTCAGCATTCCTCATGTCATCCTCCCAGCCCTCCTGTGCCAACAGCCTGGTTCCTCGGCACACCCCCATCCTTCTCACAGGCCCCTTGCAACATTCAGATCGCTCTCATTTTCATCCTGAATGCAAACCTGCTCCACTTCATAATCCTCCTCCAAAAATTCTCATGCTCAACATGCCACATCCACCCACTCATCCAAAGTCTCTGTCACCTTCAGTTTTTGCATGTTGACACCAGCTCAAGTTCAGAAGTGCACAGCAGCTGGGACATGCAGACTGCAGAGCAAAGCATGTCTGAGGGACAAGAGTCAAGAGAAGGGTCTATGATAAACAGTAATTTGCACAGTGAGAACTGAGTCTGAAGTACCTTAAAGTAAGTGCACAACAGAAAAATTCAGTTACTTCACATACATACAAACATATGTCCTTGGTCAACCTCCTCTTCTTCTGCTTAACATCTCTCCATAACAGCCACCATTATTTGCACTGTAATTTTTCCCAGGACCCCGGTGATGGAGCAATTCCATACATGCTATACACGAGACAAACACCAGGTATATCTGTATCTTGCTCCTACATGGCTCTACACACTCCCTGTCTCGTCCTTGTGCTGCTGCAGGATGGCAGAGACTACCCAGGAGGCCACTGCCATGGGAAATAACTCAGTTAAACCATGTTAACCCATCCCAAACAGCGATATCCAGCAACACTATACAGGGACACGATGACTGGGGAAGCTCCAGCCACCACCTCCTGCCTCACTGCTCACAAAGAAAAGCATTATCAAGAAGCAACAATCCTTTTACTACCTCAACACAGATAACTGCATATTCCTGCCATGGTGATTTCCGATGAAACAAAGAACAAAGACACTAACCTACAGAAATCCAGTGTCCATAGGTAGAGGGGAAACTGTTTCTCCACCTTCAACAGTCTTCCTGGACATCCATGGCTCCTCCAAACACCCATTCTTCTCCCCCCTTATTTCTTTATGGTCTTGTTACATTCTCCTTTAGGGCTGTGTTCAGATCCTTACACCCTGCATTTTCCTCTCCTCCAGCTTTTGACACGGCTGCTGCTTGCACCAGCTCTTCACTGCCTCTGCGGAGATCAACGCTGATGCCAGCCGTGAAACAGCTGAGAGATCTTCACAAGTCAACCAGATCACCTTGGCACGGCTCCACTACCCCGAACACAAGGCATAACCTTGTGGATGGAATTACACAGGGAGTAATTCTGTGTATCTGGTCTTCAATAAACTTTGTAGATCTGCTTTACAACTCTGCAAGAAAACTCCTGAATTACGCTAGTCAAAAATCCACTAGACCCTGAGTGCAAGGAAGTAAAGCAGGAATGACTGCATGAAGAGCATTTTTAATCCTCCTCCACAAAATTATTTTTAATATATTTTTTTCACATTCACATATCCCTATACCTACATATTTTTTTAAAAAGATGCATAAGAAAACTCAAGCTGAAAACTTAATTTTGCATATCAGAATTAGAAATTGGGATTTCAGCCCTTCAAATGCTGTTCTCTTCTCCAAAGAGTAAAATACACTAAACAAAGCAGAATAAACTGAGTTTCTAAGAAAAACAAATATCTGTTTCATCTCTATCATCTTCACAGCTGTCAGATCACACTTCTGATCATCTTGTCCTTTTTCTTAAATACTGAAGACAGTTTATTTTAACTAGATAGTGTCCTCTTCCACAACAGAGGACTGAGACTCTCCTGAGTGATGGGGAGTTTATTTCCTCTGTAAAGGAAGCACCAACTCAGAGGGTAATGCTGCTGACTCTACAGAGCCAGCAGGATCACCAAAGGGTCCCTACACACCACAGAGTAACCTGTGCTGATCTGCACAATGACTCAAACCAAACTTCAGACAACCTTCTTGATTCTGCAACTGCCCTGGGCTGCTTATTCATCACTATATGCATTAATCCGTGTCCCATCTCCCATCCTCCAGGAGCACAAAACTCACATACAGAAGAACCACATTAAGTGGATAACCGTCTGTCTTCCTCTCCAGTGTGGTGATGCAAGCAAGCCTTGACCTCTGGACACCAACCCCAGAAACTGCAGGAGGCTCGAACAAGCTTTTTGCAAGGGGAGAGGAAGACCTAGGCTTTAGAAGAGTAAGGAATTAGCCTGTTTTCTTACATCTAAAGGACCTCATTTGCTTTCCCTTCTTCAGAGTACTATACTGGCAAATGCCCAATGGATTCGTCTTCAGCTAATATCTTCCATTCTTCTTCCAAACGAGGTCAGCATTTCTCTTTCTGAAACTTCTTTCTCTCCCTCTTATTATCTGTCAGAGCCAAGGAAGCGAAAACAGTCACAAGTCTCTTCACCAAACTACTCTAGTGCCTTCACCAAACTAACTAAAAAGTTGCAGAAATCTTCAACTGACATTTCATTGCATTTCACTTGGTAAGTACTGAGAAGACGACAAAAGTCACTAGGTTATCTCAAGCTGTACGCCAGGACAAGGTAGCAAAGGGTGTGAAAGCCAATGTTTCCTCAGATAGATAGCAGAAAAGTAGTATCTAAGGGACTCGTTGTGGCTCTCATCTTTTTATGGTGACCTAGAGGGGACACCCCGGTTTGCAATACTATGCCTAGCTCAGAGACAAATGTGACCTACTATATACAGGTGTCCATTAAAATATTTTGTTTTACACGGGTACACAGAAAGACAATCTGTTTGCAGGTTAGAACACGACATACAACAGTCAGCAGTCTATTCAGAGACTGCACAACATATACACTACTGACTGAGAAATTCTCTAGCTTCTGCACTGAAACAGTATGAGACAACAACAGACAATTCAGCAACAGGCATTTAAAATTCTGTACTCAGTGGCCTGCATGAATTTCAGAGATTACCCCACTGCTTTCACTCAATTTTTCAGACTTCTAACAAACCAACCCATTGCTTTACAATACCCAGGCTCCTTAGACACCCACTTAAGATCACCAAAATCTGAAGGAAAAGGCTGCCCACAGTCTAGAGAAAGACAGTTGTGAGCTCTAGGCACCCTCCTTTTCAGTGCATGAAATTTTAAAGTGAAATATTAGCAAACCTCGCCTTTTGCACTGATTGTTTTTGTGATACAAATACATGGCCACCTATAATCCCTAATCAACCTAGAAAAGAAACGACTGATAAACCAATCTGCTTGTAACCCCATTAACAGATTCTGGCTTCAGTATCAACAGGGTAATTTGCTGCAACTATTTTTATTCCTGACTACTAAACCATTAATCCCACAATTTCCACATAGTATTTCCCTTCTCTCCCCCTCCCCAAATTTACCCAAAGTTATCAACATTTTTGCAACTCACTGAAGAACAGATAAATAAGTAACATTTGCAAATATACACCTTCTGGCACTGGAGAACTGAGAGACTCCGATTACTCGGTTGATCCCGTTAAAGCCATTACTTTCTAATTGGAAGGAGTCATTCAGAAGCAAAGCTGTGTGCCTGGCATGTCACTTGACACCTGGTATGTACGGTTCATGATAAGATGAACTCTCCAATATGCTTGCCACAATGAGAAGAAGTGGGTTACTTCGTTATATCACCAATAGTCACGGCTCGCTCTGCTAAAATCTGTTCAAATTTAATGGGACTGGGGTTACTGACATAAACTGCCATGTATTCTCAAACTGGCGTTAAAGCATTCTCCAAATATTATTATTAATGTCAATATAAATTATGCATTGAAGATCACAGCATTCATTACAGAGGTAAAATATATCATGGGGGAAAGAAAAGAGACAAACAGCAAATTAATTAAAGCATTTATAGATTTCATAGAGCTTTTCTCAGTAGTGATGAAAACAATTCTCTAAAAACGGCCTTAAATTAAGCATTGACAGAGTCATTAAAAACAGTACCAAGAAAGTATTGTGTTAATCTGCTAAAGGTACAGCTATACACAGGATATTTCAAAGGGCCTGATGTGATAATACACTAGACTGGTAGCTTATCCAAGGATGTATCAACATGCTAGCACAACAATCTGGAAGATAAACCCTTGGTTTCATGTAAGCAGCTACACACAGGAGGAAGAGCTGTATTTACTGTTGGAAGGGTGGTGTTTAACGCTCCTTTCAACTTCTATAAATTACAATGTTAGCCATTCCTAATTGGTATACATTAGTATTCAAATACCAAGTTAAAATTAGAAGCTTAGCAGTTTTTAGGTACACTTACAGACACTTCACAAAAACACGTGAATAACCTCGTTGAAATATTTTTGTATTCCAAGGTTAAAAGAAACGACTTAGAAACAGATGGTGAGCAACTGGTATCCCACTGAGGAGTGCCAGGGACTTCTGGAAGTTCTTGCGTGACGCACTGTATGGGGCTAACTCCTATTCACTATGGACCTCGGGACTTCCAAGTAGAGCCCCACCTCCTGAAGCCTTGAAGATAATCACAGCTAGGATGGCATGGGAGAAAGAAAGCATAAAATTACAACTCCCAGAGGCTCCAAATTCAAAGGAAAATAAAAGACCTTATTTCCCTAATTGCATAGTTTAAGTCAATCCTTTAGCTGCTTGATTCACGGTTTTATCATACTTGTGGCTGCCAGTTCGTACTAGCTCACCAATACAGGTGCCTCACAGTCTACCACAAAAGAAGCCAGAATGCATCCATTAAAATAGACAACTAAGCAACCTCTGAGCAAAGACTGGAGCNGGGGGGAGGAGAAAGTCTATCCAAGCACATCCGCAACCATCAAAGGAGCAGCTCTAGTTTCAGCCAGCAGAGACCATAACACCTTGCCCCGCAATCCTTTACAACACACTGTGTCACTAGCTATTGTTCATAACTCCTCCAGCAAATCACTTCGACATTCAGAGACTGACTATTTCTTAAGGAAATTATTTCAGAAGGGAAAGAAAAATTGCTTACTCATGAACCTGGTATCATTATAACAATGAGGCAAAACAGCTAAAGACACAGTTACATTGCACAATCCTAAATGCATCACTTATTGTTCTAGATTTCAAAAACATAATTGTACTAGATTTTCAGAACATTCTGAAACAGTAAAATCAGAACATAAATGTGACATTGCCAGCTCACACAATATGGGTTAAATGCTACCATATGGTGAGTTCACACACGGTACCCTTTTAAAAAGAAAGAATATGGCTAATTTCTTTTATTTATTTTTAATAAATAAAGATAATTATTTTAAAACAAGGCAACAATTGTGACTAAAACACCTCAATTTCCACCAATCTCTCTCTCTTTACTAGAACTAATGCCACTTCACTGCTCACCATCTTTAAAATAATACAAGGAAAAATTACTATTAAGTCAGCTTTATCCCTGTAATAAGCCACCATGAGCATTTCCATGCAGTGCAAAAATAGTGACAAACAAACTCACCATTCTTCCTTTATTTTACCTGCTGGAAAAGAAAAGGATGTGTATGTGTGTGTGTGTGCAATGCATTAAAACTCAGAGACATATGATCCGATTTGCAGCAAACACTCGCAACAGGAGCTACCCGATAGACTGAGCTCCGTTTTCTCAACACCCCCTCCCCCAAGTCATGCACTGAAATACACTCTGAGTACACTCCCAACCAAAAGAAAAAAAAAAATAGAAAAGGACCAAAGCAAAGATGTATGAAACACACACAGAGTAGCTGGAGCTGATGCTGTTGGTTTGAAAATTGTCTGTTTTGTCTCTGTGCTGTTTTTATCATTATACTATAAATGAAACATCTCTGGAGTCTAAAAATAGCTACAAATTGTAATTACATACACTTTGTAGTTTTTGTTTTACTTTGAAAAGAAGATTAAAAGCTAGATCATTTTAGAAGCTGGCCCTAAAGATTTGGGGAGCCACAAAATTATTCTACTTTGCAATTTGAAGTACACTGCTGGAAAACATTTCCTTTGCAACGTAAATACGATGGCCCCAACCCAGTGCAGCAAGCTCCCAACACCATACAAGATGGCAAGAAAGAAAATGGAGAAGAGTACACAAAGAAAAAAGTAATTTCTTAAAGAGTGCCCTGATTACGGATCTAATACCATAAGCTTTAATTAGGAGCTAAGTGCTGTGTGCTAAATTCATCCCCACACACGGCCCTGTAAATTCAGAGTCATTCTACTAAAGTTACCATGGGTTCACCATGACTGTACAACAGCAACACCTGGCCTTTGGCTTCTGTAACAGCCTGTAATGAAATGTGGGTTTTGTTGAACAAGCATTAAGCTACATAATATCCTGCTGATACAAATTAAATTCTTTTCCAAAAGCAATCACTTTAATGAAAGATGAGCAAAAACCGATTTTAAGTAGTCATCAGAACGTAAGTGGTTTTGAATCCAGCGTAAAAACCCTCTGTTTCTCCATGACATAAGACTTAAAACAGTATAAACCAGTGTCTCCATTAACATGTGACTTAGTCACCAGGCAAACAGTCACTGTCCCAGTGTCCCCACAACAGGCACTATTTCCAACGTTAGCTCACAACTCGAGAGTGGTAAATAAATCTATTAGCTTACAGCAGCCCAGTGCTACTGCTGTAAAATACCTGCTAGAACTTATTAGGCAATAAATAGTCTGTCAGCAACTTAAGAGATGGCAGCATTGTCCATCCACATACTAATTTAATCTGAGAACGTATGCTTAATGCCCCGAGTCCATTTGCACAAGCCCTGTTGCTGTAACAGTTTCAGGAACACAAGGAGAAACTGCTAACATGAAGTGTGTAACAACACTGATGGGCCTGTATAGATAACCAAGATGCAAACATCCAAAAATGAATAACCAGCATTGAGTAATCATCACATCAAAAAAACCCCAGAACTCATTGGCTTCAAATAGTAAAGCAGGTTCAGCAGATCAAGAGACCAAACATTTGCTGACTAACAGTTAGGTAATGAAAGTAAACATCTGCAATGAAGTCATCATCCTAATGAAAGCTGTGGCCATACTAACTACCTGGGCCTTAATCCACTAGCACGTTTTAATGCAGGCTCACTAACATAATATTTACTAGAATCACTCCTGCTGAAAAAGGAAGTCTCATTTACTTTTAACATAGAAATGACAACCAAGAAATATTGCTATTTGTTAAGCTTTTCTAACTCACAAGTACTGTACTGATGACACCCAGAGAGTTCCTACAGTGAAAAATAGAATTTTGCCTTCAGTGACTGAGTCAGAACAGCTTTATCCTAGCACTGAAGTGTATAAACATTTGCAGCATATAAGATGTCTGCTTTGAAAAAGCAGTGTTGCTCCAAGGTTCAAATATTTATATTGCAGATATCTAATCAAATAAATGTCGGGGGTTTTTCCCATGCAGTGATTAATTATCTGGATTAAGTTTACAGCTACAAATAAAAAAAAAGAAATAAAAAAGAAAATCACTGTAATAAATTTTAGCTGATTAACTGCTGATATTCTTAAGGATTTCAGACTCAAATACAGAAACTGAATTTCCACCCAGAGATACCCTCGTGCAACTGCCAGTAGTCTAGGGGAGTGGCAAACGTACTCATTAGGGAACAGCACAGTGCTCACGAGCAGCAAGTCAACATACACGATGGCTGTACGTGCTCTTACCCAATTGAGGAAGATCACATAGCTATAAAAACCAGCAGTAGTCCATTTCTCCTTTCTTCACAGAAATCTAACGCCCATTCAGACTTAAAAGGTATGCAACTACAAATTCATACTTGTGCCTGAAAAAACTAAAACAGGCATATTTTACTTGTAAAATCTGCAAGCTCAGACAAGTTGCTTCCTGAAAAATGCAATCACTCTGTATTTCAGCTTTCTGTTTTGATGACTTTAAGAAAGAATATAGTCTTAAACAGTTTGAGTACATATACACAGACTTCATCACTGGTTTCTCAAAAGCTTACCAACTGGCTCATTTTTGCATACTGTGTGTGATCCCAGAGAAGTTCTGGAACTAGTTGGTACAAATTTGAAGTCTTTACAGAAGTTAGACGTTTCAAAGTTAGCACGTTTTGGATCATACTCAATATAGATGCCCTCCATTAGATGAACTCAGCATAAAACTCACCAGTTAAGACCACAGACAACTACAGATAACTCTTTTGAAGTCACCTGCACATAAAGACCTTAAAATCTGAAAAAAACAGAATGCCCAAAGTTTGCAAGAGCTGGTGACTGCACCATTCATCCAATGACACTCTTCCAGGCTGCACCTCTGGTACCAGATACATAAGCACACACAGCAGGCTGCGTTTTAAAGACTACTCATTTTTCAGTCAACTGAAGCCAACATCTCTGCTTCCAGAGCAGATCTGTAAAGTGTTAAGACAAACACCTTCCTTTGCTAAAATGAGGGATGGCTGTGCTTACGGGCAGTTCAACAGGCAGAGATTCAGAATGATGGCACAATCATTTTCACTACTTCAATGAGCACTTCTGTACTGATAATTGCTATTACTAAATCTTGGTGACAACATGATACTATGACCAACTATAAAAATACACCATGAACCTCATTTTTAAAGCAGACATTAGTCACTGTCACAGGAAAATTTTAATCTACATAAGCTGAATGTCACTGCTGTCATTCCATTCCAGCCAGCTATACTGTTACTGAGGTCACTCGCAAATAACAATAGGTAGTGATCACCTTAGCAAGGTAAACTGTTTCCTATGATGCACAGAGAAGTAGTTGCTGCATTTACTTCAGGACTGTATGCAGCCCTTGATGCATACTGGTTTAGTTGGAATTTAGAAGGCCATGCTGAGCTTAGACAGAAGTGACGCTAACAAATACCACTCCTCTCTTTAAATGTGTTTTGAACCATTCCTTAACACAATGCTATTCTCACTGATGTTTAATTTTTCTTTTTTCCCTTGGTAAGCATGATCTTGGCATATTAAACTAAGATTTCAGAGGGGGCTTGTAATGCCCTATTGTTCACACAGACCACATAGTACTTATCACTAACTAGATGTCACTTGAGCCTCACTCAGTTTTATAGGAACTAAAGGCTTGGAAACAAATCCCAGGCAAGAATTTTTAGAGATATATATAAAAATATTTACACCAGAAGCTAGTAAAGGTGCTTACCATACCAATAACACAAAGTTCCATACAAGTCACTTTATTGTACAGAGCTCATTCAAGATCACTATGGCATCTATTCTTGTGAAACTAAATATGTCTCCCAGAAGAGCTGCACGGTAATACTAATTACACCACCACTGCTCCTATCTAACTTCAGATCCCAGTTTTACCAGGGTGATAGGTCTGAAAACCACAGTCGCTCATCCCTCCTCACCACCTGGTGGGACACAACGGGGTGCACAGAGCCGGGCACAACCAGGATAGCCACCACAGGTTTGTTGTGGCACAGCTGAAGGACACAGTGGCAGAAAATAAAAGCATCAGCACTCACAGGCAGTTTGTCCCAGTCAGCTGCTGTGGACAAAACTACAGGAGCAAAACTCCCCAAAATAAGCCCTGCCTCAATGAAACCTTTGCTCCAACCACCACCACCCATCACTGCCCAGCGCTCCTCTCCCCCAAAATACCAAACAACTCTCACAATACAGTTATTTTTGGCCTGCTAGCAGTAGCCAGTTTGAGGGGCTGGACAAGCAGGAGTGCCACTGTCCCCGGCAGTCACTACTACCCACATCCATCCATGGAGCACGGCCCCATCACTAGACACACACACCTGCCTCAGTGCAGCATCACCCACCCCTGCACGCATGCACACACACCCCCACACCCATGCCATCCCCATCCTGGCATGTGCACGTGTTCATACCCAGCAGGACCTTGGTACACACATATGGCCCACATGCAGCAATGCAACACACCCCATCCATGACCTTGCATCCATACACATATCCCTGTCCTGCATGCAATGACACACCTCTCAGAACCACATCCACCTGCCCTTCATGCAGCAGCGCTCCCTCCCAACACTACACTATACCACAGGAAGAACACTGATCTGTTGGAGCGTGTCCAAAGAAAGGCAACAAAGCCAGTGAAGAGTCTAGAGCGCAAGTGTTATGAGGAGCAACTGAAGGAACTGGGGTTGTTTACTCTGGACAACTACTGGAAAGGAGGCTGCAGAGAGATGCAGCTTAGTCTCTTCTCCCAGGTAATGAGTAACAGGACAAAGACAAAATGGCTTCAAGCTGTGCCAGGAAAGATTCAAATTGGATAGAATTTCTTCACCAAGAGGGTTATCAGGCACTGAAACAAGTTGCCCAGGGAGGTGGTAGAATCACAATACCTGGAAGAGTTCAAAAAACATGTAGATATAGTGCTTGGGAATATAGTTTAGTGGTGGGCATGATAGTGTTAGGTGGACGGTTGGACTCGACGATCTCAGAGATCTTTTCCAGCCATAATGATTCTATGTACATACACACACACCCCCCTTGGCCCCATCCACAGACTCCCTGTGGGGTTGAGGGAAATGTAACAGGGAAACGGCTGCAGGTCGCTGCCCTCCCTCAGGGTCAGCATCCTCCTGCTTGGACTCCTCCAGGACACGTGGAGCCTTAATGTACTGTGGGAAAGCAATGGTCAAAAATCAAGACACGCTCATCCCATAAAATAAAAGTCTCAGCTATCAACCCACCTACAAGTCACACACAGGGAGGAGGGCACAAAGGAGAACTGACAGACGAACTTGAAAACCATACACCTCCCCAAATCAACCCATGTTATGCCATCCAGCTTCTACTTAAAATTATACTTTTCTATTTTTTTATATATTTTTTTTTAATTTTGGAGAGTTGGGGGGGAAGTCAACCAAATACACGGTTGCCAAGCCGAGTTAATGAAAAACCCTTTGGCTGTTAACTCATTTAGTGCAACAAGCATGAAATAAAGTCCGTGGCACAGTGCCAAAGCACAGCGGCCCTTTGCCGGGCAGGCTTCTGGGACCTCTCCCTGACCACTGAGGAGCCAGCCCAGAGTAGAGCAGCCAGCCTGTGGTTTTGAGAAGAAATCAGTGAACCTGCCTCCAAAACAAAAACAAAAAGCCAAAACCAACTAAAAATTAAAATTGAAATATACATATACATATATACATACATATATGACCAGGCCCGAGGAGATCTTTCATAAGGGCACTTTTGCGTCCACTTCCAAAAAAAGCCCAACCCACTCAAGGCCACCACCGGGAGAGAAGCTGCGAGGAGACATAAATAATGAGGCCAAGCGGAGGAAGGGCGCAGCGCCGGGACACAGTGAAGGCAGCAGCGCCTCATCCCACCTCATGGAGGCCCGACACCCTCCGACAACCCGGATCGGAGAAGGGCCGGGTAGTGGCTGGGGGCGGGCCCATGGCATAGGGCCGCCCTGTCAGGGCGGAGACAGTGGGCGGCGGGCGGGGGCTCCACGGCGCGTCCATCCCTCCAGCCCCCCCCTCCACCAACGGCAGTACCCCCGCGCCCCTCCCCGCCAGGGAAACAACTTCGCTCGCAGGGAAAGAGTTGGGTTCCACGGCCGGGGAGACGCTGCCGGCGGCATAGGGGCGGGCGGGAAGCGCCTGGTGATGGGGAGCGAGGGAGAGGAGGAGGAGGGGAGAGAGATTTGCGCCTCTCCCCCAAAAAGGGACTTTGACCTCGCACCGCTCCCCGGCAGACCCCGAATTACATATTACTGTCACAGGTCGGACCCTACCGCACGTCGGCACAGAGTCTAATTTATGAACTCATCAGCCTAATTTCATTATTTAATCATGCGCCCAGCAATCGTGTTTCCTTAAGAAAGGACTGACCTATTTTTGGCTGGAGATAAACGATCATGTTAACAGATGTTAATCTTGTAATCTGTTTTTCCTGTAAGCACTTCGCTTTTCAGACATTAAAAATAATAGTAATAATTATTATTATTATAAAACGATCTGACGTCACGATTCAGTTCTTATTAAAAAACCCTCGCAATGCTTTCAAAGACATTAAATCTTTTTCACTTTATAAATGCTGATTTGTTCTGCCTCAACTCCCACAGGCTTTTATTTGCATTTCAAATTCCACAGGTTACACCAGTCGCCTTTTCAGAAAATGTAAACCAACAATAAGGCAGCAAATGGGAGGAGGGGGAGGGGAACCCTGCATCTGGATTAAATAAAGACCAGAATTAATGTTTAGAAAGTAGTCCGAGCAAAATTATATTCGCACGTCCAGTGCCCGGGCGCCTCCGCATCTACAGGGGCAACGTAAAGGGCAAGCTGTGGACACACATAACGTGCATCCCCCAGAAGATCCCTGTCTGCTGCTGGGAGCTTATTAACGCTCCTAATAAATGGTGCTGACTCCAAACCGACACTTTTCGGCTTAAAACACAGGGTTTGTCTCCAGCAGTTAATTGCAGAGGTTGGAGGGGGAAAACAACGGCGGGCTGTCATGCTCCGCACCCTCCCCACACCTACCGCTGCCCAATTTAACACCCCACCTCGCTCCCTCACAGCCAAGCTTACCCATTCCAACTTTCATCAACTTGCCCAAGTACCTAATTCGCATTAGGATCGCGACCAGGCGCTATGCTAATTATCACCGAAGATAGTAGCGGGGGGAGGGAGGGACAAGGAGGAGGAAAGCTTTTCTAGCACAAAATGTCTGGAACTGCATTATTTCTATTCTTCTTTTCTCTCTCTTTCTCTCCTTGTCCCACCTCCCCTCAAACTCCCCATTTATTTTTTTCTTAACATATAGATTAATCTCCCTGCCTCTCTCCCCACCCCACCCACATCAAATGGGCTATTTTCCTCTTCTGGAAATAATCGCTGAGGAGACATTGTCCTTCGAGCCCTTCTCGTTGTCTATATGTGAATAATTGTTTTCTCTGCCCGCCCACCCCCAACTTCCTTTGATAAACTGTGTACTTCTATAACGGGGATCACGCAGCTACCGACTCGCCACGGAGCGGAGTGTGGATTAAAAAACAAGGGTACACACGGACACAACAGCTTCTCCCCCCCACCCCCGAACCATTTCACGCACACGCTGAATCAATACTATTAGGCTGGGGGGTGGGGAGGGAAGCCCCACTTAATAATGTAAGTGGCTACTCGGGGCTCCAAGACCCATCACCCACCGTCATTAGCCGAAGCGTTTTACTTCAAAGTGAAGCAATTTGTTCTTTGTTTCTTAATGGAATAATATCGCAGTCCGCTCCCCCCGCTCCTGACGGAGCGTACAAAGCCAAAAGGCTCCCCGAGCCTGCAAGACCCTCCTCGGCACCACTACTGCAGTAAAACCAACCTCCTCCTCCTCCTCCTCCTCCTCGCCAAACAGCGCAAAGTTACCATTTTGGAGCCGTTCCGACGACCGGGCCAACAGTCCCCGTTCCCGTGGGGGGAGCGCTAAGTTGTTTTTTTTTTTTTCCT